>OZ005742.1:52016417-52066389 GCA_963930735.1 Dioctria linearis | reverse complement strand
AGCGAATTCCTTCGCATATAGCCGGGTCCAACGTCTTGTGCTTTCCGTGTTTTCCTCGTTCATCTGGTTCGAGTAGTACATCTCCCACCTTATTCCGTTTTTCCTGTACTGTACGTATTGTTTCGATCATTTATGTCTAACGCATTTTTAAAAAATACTTTACATACGCGAACCTTTTCACAATTCTTACAAAAGTAGAATGCATTATTATTCTGTCGTGGTTTTCTTGTATCTCCTTCGCGAGTGTAACGATATTTTGGCACAATAGCCGTCATACAATTGTTAATAAACTGTCTATGATTTTCGATCTGACTTAGTGACCAATAGGCTGAGAATAACTGCTGTCTTTAGTCTTGACTGAACTTAGATGAACAATTCAATTTACATTTCTCTCCGCAAACTCGTTTCAGTTCCTTTCTCTCACGGATTTGTTTTTTATTTGTATGAGTTTCATATTCCTCTCCCACTATTTCTCATTTTCTTTAAAATATTCCTTTTCCAGTTTTCTGTGTTTTTTTTTCTTTTCACACTTTTCTTCAGAGGACTCGCCCAAAACCCTCGAGAATACTTCACAAGCCATGAAACAGACTCCCTCCCTACCACATGCGAGGCCCAACGTAGTCCTTACATTCTAAATATTTACAATGTTCTTATGTAAAAGTGATAAAAGTTTGATTTGAATAGCTCCTCCGCCCTAAACTACTATTCATACAGAAAATGGCGTTCTGTTAATCTTAAGCTTGCTTTCTTATCTCCGACCGTAATAAAATTTTCATACCTTTCCAAACAAAATTATTTAAAAAAATTTATCTTAACCAAATTACTACGATTCCTCAAACAAAAATTCTCAGCTGAGTATCATTATAATGTCGCTGTGCCATCATGGCATGGCGTGGGCTGATGATATCGAATGTAGCTGCCTACAGATTCGGACTACGGCTGCACATACACACATGCAATTATTACTCAGCTGAGAGGTATTGAGCGTAAAACGGTAAATTTACTTGTAATCAAACCTATTTTATTATTTTGTTAAGTAAGGTATATAGGAAGTGTAGCCTTGGGAAGGTAAGAAATCAAGCTTTAAATCACTAGAAGAATATTTTCCTGTATGGTTAGTAGTTTAGGCTCTATAGCATATATAAAGTCAATGTTTGGCACTTTTCCATAAGTATCAATATAGAAGATTTTAGAAAACGGACTCACAACGCATACATATAGATTTATGTTGCATGGCTTGGGGAAGTATTCTCGAGGGTTTTGACTCGCCAAAATAGGAATGCCTTGAGTACATGAGGATGTGTCATTACTACTAATACCTAAATTTAAGGTACTGTTCCCTATGGAAGGAAATGACGTAGAGACGCTCGTGTTTTTTTCCTCAATGTGTTTGCCAGAATTGTTGTTTTGACTGTCACTATCTTCATTACTTTTGGGTACGTACAACTTGACGTTAACACTATCATCAGAGTTTTCAAAAAATGAAGAATTGGAAGTATTTGAACTTGCGATAATGCCATTGTTTTGATTTCTGTATAAAGAAGAAAAAAGATACTAATATCCACCCGCAATAGGTTATAATTTGAATATCATTTATATTTATTTATGAGAAATGTAATTTACAAATTATTACACATGCCAGATATTTTTGAAGTATCTTGCGCCGACATTGTAAATTTGTCAGGTTTCGTTACCACAGGATGTGGAACGTCAGGATGTGGAACGTCATGTACTTTTTCAGTGATAAGCTCCTTTACATTACCCAGTTGATTCCATATCACCATTTATCACGATAATCGACTGTTGTACTTTCACAACGAGTTGAGACATTAATTTCCTCCGAGTATTCATTTTTCAAAATTGTACGGAAGTAATTGTATCAAGAGTGACAAAAGTATAAATAATTAAAAGTGTTTCACGGACTTGACAATAGTATTTGCAGTAAGAATGTCATAAGGTTAGTTAGTTAAAAATTTTAATTTGAAATTTTCTTCAGTGCAACGCCCGTCATATTTGAAAATGATACAAACTTGAATAATGTGCATTATCTCGTTCATAACGCCTCATAAGCCGAAATAATATGTGATACATACAAAAAAGATATCATTAATAGACTTACCTTCAAAGCAATATCGTCTAAACACAGAGTGTGACTCTCTTGTTATCAGGATGAGTGAAACCTCACTACTGAGATAATACGGTTGTTGTCCCTAAATTAAAACTACAAATCGCAGGATCACAAGAACGACATTAACGCTCTCTCGTGGCGAGCGTTTTAGTTACAGATACTACGTTCTTACAGTTAACAGATCATACAAAGTGCATTCCTTCTGTATAAATAACTCAAAATTAGCATTTTTTTACTTATGACGTTTTTGTATTTATTATGCTAAGCCCTTTATTACAACGTTTATGGATGACTTACAATTCTACTCTCTCACAGTTCGTAAATGTATAGGTTGAAAGGAGAAGAATTTGGGAAGTGACCTGCATGGATCTTTTCACATTTCCTTCACTTTAATCATTCGCTAACAAATTCGTGCGACCAGATCAAGGGAAGTTTATACTTTATTTCGGAACAACTATAATATAATATCTTTTATAGATTCTATTACTATAAATAAAATTATAAGCATAATCGAAGAGCCATACTTAATTAAAAACTTAGCAAGGTTATACTAGAAAAATACTGGAAATTAGTATAAAGAATAAGCACGCTATATCATTATATGCATATAAAGATGCTAGGAACAGAGAAAATGAAGAGGAAAATCACTTTTTATGCAAATCAACTCGACTCAGCGAGAGTGCAATATAATAACTAACTCCCTATATAGACTGTCTCCATAATGACTTAATTTTAATTAAATGGACTACAGTTCCGATCATTTAAAATTGAGCAAATTTTGCTTTTTAATAAAATTGCAGTAAAAGTGCCATGAACTGAATTTATTGGAAAGTAGAAAGATTTTCCAATTAAGTCAGGCAATGATAGCCATCCGCTGATTATGAAAAAAAAATCTCTTTCCAGCTTTTCTTCTATGTTTTGGCCGCTTTCAATAAAAAAAAATATGCTATGTTCTAAACGCTTTGAAATTATAACAAATACTCACAAATTTTCTCGATATTATTGATCTCTGCCATGATCCTTACTCACAGTGAGGAACTGTTAATGCCATTTTCGATGAACTAACTTTCCTTTACAGTTTGTTACATCTTCATTTCCTTGAAATGACTGAATTTTAATTTGAGTCATTATGGAGATAGTCTTTCTGGGGTATATAAGACAGTGTTTAATGACTGAACAGCTTCTACCAAAGGACCGCCAGAGACATACGTCTTCGAATTAAATCTGCTAGGGAGTTCCAGGTGGACTTGGACAAAAAAGACCGCTGGCGCTCACCATATCTCGATTTAAATCACATGAAAAATAAGTTTTTTCATGATTGCGAGAGGTCAGATGAAATATCTCAGGAAGACAAATGGGATCTATTCCCACTTTAGAAATCGATTTAGAATCCAGTCTAATACGAATTTGATGAATTGAGTTGGAAATCAAAACTTTCCGGGCAAATAACTGGGCCCGTAATCATTCATTTCTATTCCAAATAAATTTCCAGATATTTCTTTATTTCGATAAGTCGATTAGGTCGTGAAATAAAACAGAATTAATCTTTAGTTGTATGAGTTGTTTTGGGCACCTCCTGAAAACGCTTCGACGTATTGAGTTGAAATTTTGTATGCAACGTTTTAATAAATGTAGTAATACAATTTTAAAAATGAACTAAATCGGGCAACCCCCTTCTTGGTATTGTGATATAAAAATAAAGGTGTTTTTACGTATATTTTGAAAACGATCAGTCCAACACGTTTTAATTGGACTGATATGTTTTTCAGAATTGTAAATCCTATGAAATTGGTCATAATAATTTGTATACTCCAACGAGCCGTCCTAGAAAGCAAAAAACCAAGTCAACAATCAAACTTACACAGAGACGTGACCACACAAAACTACATACGAGCGTTCATCTGGTCTTAGACCAATTCTAGCTTTCTTACTTGATTATTCATATATTTTGAAACTATATTTGTATTTACATATAGAATTGAATGAAAATAAATATGTTCAATGTCAAATCAGCTATCCCGACTAATCGCTTGCATAATTTTTATCAAAAATTGAAATTGCACTTTTAGTGTGGGAGATATGTATGCCCTCCATCTAGTTATTTCATGAGACTTATGTAAGCAAATATTCAAAACATTCAACCACAATCCACATCAATTCTACACCGATACATTATTCTATTTAAAAACCGACTCCATACTGGTTTCAAATATATTCCGCATCTCGTATGAAACATATTTTACAATGACTCAAGAATAAATTTGTAATTGATTATAAAATTAATTGCTAAAACCAATCAAGAGCCGAAAAAGTGGACATTGTCCAAATAAAAGAATTCATGTTGACACGTAAAGAATCGATCCTTGGATAGCTAAGAAGTTATTCCGTATCTGAGAAGAATTTATTTGTGTCTTACCACGGTTCCTTTATATATGTAAATATAAAATGGCAGCAGTTAGTGTAAGAATGTTAGGGCATGACCTGTTAGATATCTATTTAAAGAGTATCCAGTATATTACTTGTGAAGCGTTATACATGATAATCAAATTTTCAATTTAATTTCAATTTTTTCAATTTTTAATTTACAATTTAAATTTTGGAAATTCCATATTTTTGCACAATTAAAATGCTTCATTGGAAGAAGAAGAAAATGCAATCAATCGTAGACGACGAAGATTTCCGTAAATTTTGGAAATAAGTATTTATGTTAAAATACTACCACCAGGAGCACTGCTATTAAGGGCAAATCCAAAGTTTTTCATTTCATTTAAATAAGGTAAAGAGCTCTCATTAAGTATAACAGGAAATAGGTCCAGTTCTAGACCATTTATGGAGATTAGCATAAATTACGACTTTCGAGATTCATAACGAGACCAATACCAATGTGTTCAATATATTAGAATATAAAATTAAATTGAGATAAGAACAAGTGTTTAACATTTTGCCAAGTGGTTATTTAATTTAATAGTAAAGGAATAGTCAAAAAACATAAAACCAATATTAATCACGTTTCAAAAGAGCTTCAAGTGGCGCAAATGTTTTCCACGGGCATTTCCTCCTAAATTTTGAAGATAACTTGCTTGAACTGCTTTAAATGATTGATTTTTCGGTCCTTGAGTTTCGCTACCATATAGTCCAGAGCAAAGATATATCCAAAAGTTTTAAATCTGGGCTACTTAGAGACTATATATTCTTCGGTAAAAAGTCGGTTAAGTTATCAGCAAAGCACCTCTGAACTACATTTGCGGTATGCGAAGGTACTTTGTCTTGTTGAAAGTAATAATAATCATCTCCAAAAAAAACTTTTTGCAACTTGGAAGTATAACTGTTTCAAGGACTTCTTCTGAAACTATTCAGCATTATCGTTCAGACCCGTTTTTAATAAAAATCAGGGAAAGTTTGCCTCTTCTAAAAAAACCTCCCCAAACCATCATTGAGGATGATTTCTGATATCTGGGCATATAAAGTTTATTTTCGGAAATGTCCTCAATTATTTCTGCCTACCCCACGATTATTTTGATGGTTGCTCCAATATGAATTGTTTTCCATCCGAAAACTTGAACTCATCACCACCGTGCCAAGTAAGTATGGTTTCAACTCTAGTTGCTCTTTTTTTGCTTACATGAAGGTGAAATTGAATGAATTTTCTGGTTTTTGTAAGGGTTTTCTTGGTGAGTATTAATTGTACCTGAGAACCTTGTGATTCCCAATTTCGTAGCGATTTATCTCATCGGACGAACTTTTCTTAAACGAATCTGCTCTCTTACGATCTTAATGCGTGGACGTCCATCTGTCTTACAATCCTTAACAGAGGATGTTTCCTTATAATAGTTGATTGTTTTACACATGAAGTTCCGCTTTATCTCTTCCTAGGTCCCAACAAATTTCATAATTTCATTCCTTTAATAAATTTATCAACAATTAGTTCACGTATTGTTTTCATTGCACTCCACTATCTAATAAATTGAATTTTTTGCAATTTTATTTATTTTTCCGATATGGGAATCGAACTCGCAATTTTTAGAATCGCTCATATATGGGGAATAGAAGGGGGGCGTCTACTTTCCTGAACCTGACATTGGATGGAATACTCACTTGGAAGACACACCACTGTCTTCCAGGCTAAAGTCTTCGCCATCTCAATGGCAGCGAAGATAGCCCTTGATATGCAAATCACGGGGAAGGACATTGCTATCCTATTCGATTGTCAGACAGCCTTGATGGCTCTGAATGGCTCTCGGATAACATCTAAGTTACTATGGGGTTGCAGGTCGTCTGTGGATAAGTTGTCTATCCATAACAAGGTGCCCTTCCAGATCCGGACTGGGAGGATGGGTAATCGGGCGCTAACCCAATGGACCAGTGGTCGTCGTGCCGGTGGTCTCCGCGGTAATCGCGACCAGTCGTATTTTTCATGTACTTTGGATAAACGTTTTGGTTGTGGTGGGAGGAGAGTTATGAGTTAAAAATACTCAAAACTGTCCCACAACACTTCTTTCCTCAGTTCCTTCAAGCAGAGCCCTAACAACTCGTTAACCTTTTTTAACTTTAACTACAATTGATTATGAGAAGAATAGTGAAAAATATTTATTGCAAATAAAATTATTAGTTGATTTTAAGTTTTTGCGAGTAAGTACATTTAAAAAGATTGAGGTGAGTAAGTTCCATAGAAATATTTTTGAAGATTTTCTAAATGGATTTTTCCGATTTTTTCACAATGAACTAGTTATAATATTCTCGAAATTCGGAGTGCTTGTCATTTTCCTTTTTGGTTAAAAAAGAGCCACATTCGACAAGTTTTCTTGACCCATTGTAAATCAGAGATAATTTTTTATTAATTTTAATTTGCTGAAACTTCATTCACATGAAGCTGTGCGATTTATACATTTATATAGGATTCTTTGAAGCTATAGTCGTGAATTGATTGAAGCAAATCCAAAAGCGGGTTTTCTCAGACTATCGGCGTTTATTTTGTTACGAAGCAGTTAAAAATCTTCTAGAGCTTGTTCCAACGTTTCATACCTCCACGTTAGTTAGAATAGAAGAACATCATTCGATTCAAGAATTGGTTACGAAGGTTTTGTTTTGTGGCTATATTGGGTAATTTTTCGTGCTCTGGTAGGTATATCCATATCTTCAGCAAATTTAAGCCTTGTCGGTGAATTCAAATCGAGAACAACAATTTATTTAGTAAACAGTTATAACTCAAAACAAATTTTTATTTGTCAAAGGCAAAAGTTTTTAATATTCTTTTTTTCATCATGAGTAAACTTGCTGGTCTCTCGGATACTGTTTCCTGTAAAAATTTCCTGTGTAAATTTCTTGCTCCTTCTTCTTTTTTAATTGCTGCACATTTTGAAAGAAAACCAATTTTATTTATTTTCATAGAAAATGTTGTCTTACTCTCCTTGTGCTTCGTTTAGTAGGAAATCAGCCTAATATTTTGTGTTATTTGCATCTTATAAAAATGTAATTTTGATGACCCTTAGAAGCTTGTTTATCGTATATTTTGTCAGACCAGTTTGAAGACCCAGACCGGTCCTGGTCTCTTCAGTGGGTTTTCTGGTCACATGGGGATCATGGCGAACGAAAGGGCTAGGTCTGGCTCAGATTCGCCGTTCCTCGGATCGGAACCCGCCGTAGGGGTTGCCACCTCGAGTATCGCGTCTGTTACCAAAAGCGGATATTTGTAGGTAGCACCAGCAGAGATGGGAGAACCTTAGTACGTGCAGGTGCACAAAACTGTTTCTTGATGGGCCCAATAGATATATACCCGATTTTTTCATGGGGCTCGGAAGGAAGCAATACAGGACTCTAGTTAGTGTCATCAGCTCGCTTCACGCTTATCTAACAAGGATAGGAGTTGTTGACAGCCCTGAGTATCTGTCCTGACTGGAAAGAGAGTCTGAGACAATCGAACACTTTCTGTGTAGTTGTCCTGCCTTTGTCTGTTCATATTAATCATTTTAATTAATTCGATTATCTACAGGCGGTGTAAACTAGTATAACTGTTACTACATCTAGTAACGTCTAATAAAAATATGAATAAATTTCCGAAACACATTCTTTGAATTAGATCACGCCAATTAATTTGTTATTTATGTTTAGCGGGCAAACCTTTTAAGGTCTTACTAAAAACAAATTCAATGAAGAAAAATCAACCCTAACAACTCTGCAAATTTCCAGCTATTTCCTCATAAATTCTTAATCAACACCCAAGTCCCAAGTACAGATATCCTTCAATGTCTGCAAACAATCGACGAACAAAGAGTGGATTTTGATTAATCGTTTATTAATTTTTGATACTTTCACAGCGGCAAAAATCCATGAATCATCGTTGGTTCATTTATGGATGTCATAAAACTCCGTGAAACTGAGTAATTTCCCACAGTGTCCTGTTAGAAAGTTCGAAAGTTCATCTTGTGTCATTGGGACAAAGTTTTATATAATATTCTCTTGAAACTCATCAAGGGTAATTATGTAAAGTTCCCGAAAATTTGAAAAGTTTTGAAGACAGGAAGAGTAAACAAATGCAAAATTATAAATGGGACTCGGTTCGGAATTCTATTTTTAGTACGACATTTAATGTACTTTCGCAGTAAGAAAAGTACATCTGTTAAATTTAATGTTGATTCGTAAATTAAGTGACAGAAATTTTGTATTTAAATCGACTTTAAGAAATTCAATGCAATATTGAACGTGAAGAAAAGTTGAAATTTATTAAGAAGTTTTAGACTTGGCTTAGGTTTTGTTTTGTAAATGTGCTCAACAGATCGGCAAAATGGGTTTTTTCACACAATTCGCTTTCGAGTAATATAGTCTGAAGCCATAAATTTTAGAACAATCAGGACAAGACTGGATAGACTTGAAAATAAAAAGGAAAAACTAAATTGGTGCAGGATAACTGAATAGAATTTCTTACAGCAGAGCAATTTTTAACAGACACTATATAAATTAGTACATCATAGACGGAACTTTACATTAAAAAGCTAAATGCAATGAACAGATGATTTTCCCGCCGCAGATATCTGAAAGGATTAATTCTTAGAGGAAAATTAGAGAGATTTATGCAGAATTAGAGTAAGTAAGGAGCAGAGTAATTGATTTAGTGATGAAATATTTGTTGTTCAGATGGTATTAGAATATGCCAAAGTTAGACTAAGGGAAAGTACAGAGAAAGGATACAGATTTTTTTTAATTTGAATTTCTATATGAAAAAATTTCAACTAATATTTAAATGCATATCATATGAAATGAGAATCCTTCGACTTAAGAAACATTGATGGCATATTTAGGCACGAATGGCGCCTTCACATCGTGTCTTCAACTAACACTTGAAGCCATTCTTGGCCTACACCCACTCTACCTCTTTACATAGAGGGAAGCAGCGTCTAGTATGCTCCGAAAGGAAAAGCCAGAAGATCACACTTCCCCCAATGTGAGTCATCTCAATATCTTCGAGCAGGTCAACATTAATGACCTAGTTGCTTCAAAGGATGCTATGGCCAAAAGACTTTCCTTTGAAAGAGGTTACCAGGTAACCATTAATGAAAGATGCCAGATATTGGACAGAGGGCTCCAGTTCCCGCAACGGGCTCAAGTCTGGTATACTGACGGATTCCCGAAGGATGGCAAAACAGGCGCAGAGGTGGTTGGTCCAGAAGTGGAGCTATCCATTCCGCTTGTTGCCTCACTTTCCATTATTCGAGCGAAAGCCTATGCTATAGAGGTTGGAGCTCATAAAGCCTAATAAAGGACTGCAAGAACTTCAACATGTACATCTGTTCAGACAGCCAGGCTGCTCTCTCAAGTCTTTGAGTCGAAGCTAGCGTGGAGCTACTACTGAAAACTCCAACTATTGTCTACGACAACTGAATAACCTTGCCTTGGGTTTCTGGACACGAAGGACGGTAATGAAAAAGCAGACAAACTGGCCAAAACCAGAGGTGAATGTCAATATAGTGGGCCCTTCCCGACATTTGGAGTACCAAAAAGCCACTTTAGGGGAACTGGTTAAGTGGGAAAACAGGCAACTGGATCTCCTTTAGCGTACTGCGGCCGGTATGAGGAAATCGAAGAAATTCTTCAACCCCTCTCTTCTCCAGACGCACCAACTTATTAGACGTAGCAGACAGTCGCTCAGAATGTTTGCTATCGCAGTCACTGGTCATGGCCCCTTCCGTCATCTCATGAACGAGATATATTCGGCAGTGTACTGCGTCGACTGCGTGAAGAGGAAGAAAAATCCTCGATGCGTGTTATATGTGAGTGCCCAGCGCTTGCTGCTCTAAGGTTGGAAATCACTGAAGGAACACCTATCCCAAATAGAGTCTGGATCGTTTGAGGGATGCTTTAATATTTATTCGTTTGTACATTGTTAGAAGCAAGCAAATTACAGGTTAGGCTAATTTTGAGATCGATCGACTTGTCCAGTCTAGTTATTGAGTGAGGTTTTATTTTATTATTTTTTTATAGTTTTATATCGACAACTCCTACAAACTATAAATGATAAGTATTTTTTCCGTTAATTTTATTAATAAAAATGGTAGAAATAAAAAAAGAATAGTTCAACGTTTTAAAATATAGTCAGAAGCTTCACATTGTTTTTTAGTACATATAATAAGTTAATGAAGGCAATGCCCAAAACCCTGTAAGTATGGGCGCCTCTTTGAAGTAGTCATCGAAGACCGCCAAATCTGTAAGTACAGCGAGCCAGAACTCTCAAATGGATCACTCTTCTGGTACACATATGGATAAAAAAAGAGGATATGGTGGGTGTGAAATTCTATAAGCTATGGTGTAAATTACACAATGACCTGGGATCCTACTCAGCTATTTCTTACGCAAAAACCCATTCCATAGAAACGTGCATAAGAATAAATATAGGGCTGAAAAGGAACGTAAGGTGCTTCTGTGGATTTGGGCCTCAATGAGGTGCTGGAATATTCCTTGCTCTTTATAATTGACTAATAAACACTATGTGAGGTGATGACCTGTATGGATTCCGAACTTTAGGTGTAGATGCTTGATTTGTACAGTGTTTAACTTGACTGATTAACGCTTATAATGAAAAGATCTCTACTGGTTTATACAAGGTAACTTTATTGAGGTGCAAATATATAGATGTTGACACGTTGGAGGTTACCACAAGAAGACAAAAATGAAAGTTCTCATCGAATGATCTAAGTTCTACCATGTACAATTCGAAATCAAGATGTTTTACAATTCATGTTCGACATACCTACATACATTTAAATTTAATTTATATAATTCAAAATATACACACAAAGGATATATTTCGAAAAACAAAACACAATTTCTATTGTAGACTGAACAATACACATTTATATAATAATCTTTACCTATTACAAAAATTGGTTCCTCTGAAGACTGAATATTTATCTTCTTAATTATAGAATTCTGAATATCAAAACTGTTACCTAATCAACGTTCCCACGTTAAATTCAGATAAGCTTTTTCTTGTTTTGCTTTTTTTCTATTTATTTTACAGGTAAGTGTGGAAATGTGGGAGAATGTAAAATTAGGTTGAATGGATGGATCAGGTTTGTATTTGAATTTTACTCATGCCTATAGGCAATTAGCTGCCTACAATGATTTAAGTGATTTTCAACATCCAAGTAAATTTACATCGGGTAGTAATTTTCAATATGTAGGAAAATTCAACAATTTTGTAAAATTAAACATTCAATAAATTTCAACATTGATGTAAAATTCAACAGTGATGTAAGGTTCAACAGTGGTGTAAAATTCAACAGTTGTGTAAAATCAATCATTTAGTAAAATTCAACTGTGACATTCAATATTGACATAAAATTAAACAGATAGTTCAATTGCGACTAAGCTTGTAGTAAATTTGCACAGTGCACAGTGCAAGCAAGTGGAGTAAAATTGCACAGTCTACTGAACTAAGAGTAAATATGCACAATATAAAGGGCTTCCAAAAGAGTTTTTATAATTCTGATTAAAATACAAGCGAAACAATAGGTATTGGTCTCTTATCAAGGAGCTACAATATTTCTGACTTGTTTTGTCTACATAACATCGATTGCTACATGTACAGACATTTTTAATTTTCCACTTATATAAAAGAAATTTATAAATTCATAAGGATTTCTCCCCTAATATGGGTAATTTCCTCAACCATTTTCGAGTCTTAAGATGTTTGATTCTTTCGAAATTTAAGAATACGTTAAAGTTACTGTACTTTTTTGACATAGGCGTGGGACTCAAAGTTTGTTTGAAAATGGAAAGACAAAGTAACATTTTGGATTGGAGGATATATCTAAATTGTTTTCATTAAAGTTACTTAAATATATTCGAATTCTATTTGCGTTACATAAGGATAATAATTCAATAACTTGTTGAGCTATAATGTATGTATACAGATAATTGTGACAATCATAAACATAAGTAAAGGAATACATAATGTTTCGTTATCCTGATCCCCAAGGAACATCGTTAAGACTTCAAGTGCTAAAAATCAATATTTAAGTTCTTACATAGATCTTGTAATTCTTAAAGGAATAACTAATAACACTCTAGTTCTATATTTGTAGTTTTATATGAGTCAAAGGAGTATAAGTCCTATATGAAGAATTTACTACTTGAATATAAGTGCTATAAACCTGAGTATATGGAGCTATATTTCCCAGGGAATTGTAATCCTATATAATATTCCTATATCAGTATTGGAGAATATAAGTATGGGAGCACAGCTTTTGGGAAGTATGTTCATATATCAAGCTTCATATCAAAAATCAATCTCCAATCAACCCTTATACAAGACTGCGGGGCATACGTAATTTCATTAAGAATTCATTTTCGATATCAACACTCGTATAAGCAATCAGTATTTTGTGAAGCTTTATATAGGATCAAGGGGATCACTTGAAAAATGTGTTCCTATACCAAAGCCCATAGGATATGCTAAACTGTCATGTTGCGGCACGCGGGTAGTACAACGCCGAGGAAAAGTTTAATATACTACCCTCCTTTGCATGCGCAGTTGGTTAAGAACAGTGAAATTAGAATTACAATAACGAATTTAATGGATGAGTAATAAAAAAATCCGGTACTTATCATAGAAAAGTACGTAAATGTTCTAAAAATAACATCAACTACGCCGTTGACTTGCAATACATCATCTGCTACGAAGCCATTAACTTACAGGATATCAAAACTTCCACCAACGATTATTGGCCCCAGCATTGCTTCACCTTCAGTGCTGCTTACTACTATGCTACCAGGTATGCATAAATATTGTTAATATATAATCGGTAGACCTATTGTTGAAGAAAATGAAAAAATTATTGATGATGTGATGAAAAAGGAAACATTTAGAATTGTTCTGAAGGTGTGGGCTTTGTAAAATAATATATCACAAAAAGCATTGAGAGGGCTGTTCAAAATTTGTAATAGACTTATTACCTACTGATCCAAGAACTTTGCTCCGCACACCATCAACTAAAATGAATCGTGGTAATATTGTATTGGCACCAAGGGCTCGAGTTTTGTTTAAAACAATGTTATTGAAACATTAATCAACCAACACAGATTTCGATTAACATAAACCTAGACGGTTTGCCAATTTTTAAAAGTTCGAGTGAACAATTTTGGCTTATAGTATTAATTAATATTCACGAGTTTCCTGATCTTTCTACAATGGTCGTCTTGGATTTTTGTTTCATTTCTCCTGTGTATATATAAGGTCTAATACACTCAACTCAATTCTGATAGACCGAGTTGAGTGTTTTAAATTAAAAATATTAACGTATGCCCCTATGTTCACGTTTACAAAAATTTATTGCAACTTGTTCTTTCAATTGTCAATAACCTTTTAAAAGCACACTACGCTGGCCGATCGGAATTCTCATATAGGAATTCACATCACGAAATAGGAACATAAGTGATATATGAATGATTTTGTTTCGGTATTCGCTCTACTATGCTTATATAGCACTGCAAATCCCATATCAAAATATCTATTATCAATACAGCAATTTACATCTTTATACATATAGGAATTTGTTACCTACATATATAAGCGTTTACTCCGGCCTATGTAGGTGTTGATGTCGTGGTAGGAAATTTTGTGTTTTATATCAACATTTATAATATTTAAGGGAGAACTGAAGTCCAATATCAGCTCTTTCTTATATATCCCTACCCAGTGACCATGTTTGCAGATTATTTTGACGGTCATATTTGTAATAAAAATGGGATGCATTTTTATTTAAGTGTAAATTAGCTTAGAAACACGAAAATAATAACGTATTAATAAAGTTATTGAAAACTAGATAAATTCACAATAGTTCCATTTATTTAGAGAACCTAGGACTCTAAGTCACGCACGTATAATAAATTTCACATGAATAATAAATTTGTAGTCTTGACTAGGATCTATTGTCTTTTAATGATTCGATTGATTTGATTGATTGATTTAAGAGGTTTGGGATCCCTTTCAGGTCCCCCGAACGAAGGCCAAGTCAAGGCCCATTGTTCACCCTCCAGACCCATGAGCGATCGCTCATAGGTCCCAACCGGACGCTCTTATAAATTTCAGTATTGGCTCCCAGCCCTCCTTGCCGGCATCATGTAACTCTTCCAGGAGGTGTGAACCAAGAATTCTGTAACGTATTCCTGAGAGTGCCGGGCAGTGACATAGAAAGTGGGTCACTGTTTCGAACTCCTCTCCGCAACCCCTGCATATGATTTAATGAGAATATCAATATTATTGAATTTAGTGTTGTAAGACTTTTGCATTCTAAAGCAGGGCGACTTTTCTTTCAAATTAGTCCTACATATTGGAAGTCTGAAGTGTGACTGATATCTTGAATTGCGAGAAGGAACCTTAAAGTTTATACCAGAAAGTATTGAGTTGCAAGTTATTGTACCATTCAGTATTTTATGTAAGAAGGTCATGTCCTAGTATATTCTGCGTTTTTCCAGCGATAACAAGTTGAGTTTCACAAGTCTGTCATTATATTCAAGAACGGAATTTTCTAATTTAAATAATAATATTCTGGTAAATCTGCGCTGAACAGTTTCTATTGGCAAACTACAGGAAGGATAATATGGATTCCAGACTTGACTAGCATATTAAAGGACTCTTCTGGCTAGAGATTTGTAGAGAGTAATATACGAGGATGGTGATTTGAATGATTGACACGTACGGAATATGAAACCCATTAGACGAAAGGACCTAGAGGTGATGTAATTTATGTGTGCAGAAAAAAGGAGATTGCGAAAAAAAAATCTTTGATCTCCTTCACCCTAGGGATCGAAATATTATGAATTTGGTAGTCAAAGCGAATAATATCGTGTTTACGATGAAAAGAGATACATTGACATTTGCGAACATTTACTGCAATGCAATTATCGCGACACCATTTCTCCATTTGTAGTAAGTCTTTTGTAGGGAGACACAGTCAGTAACGTTATTGATAATTCTGAAGATCTTCATATCGTCGGCAAATACTAAGCAGTTGGATGAAATTAAGGATGGTAGGTTATTTATATAGATTAAAAATATCAGGGGTCAAAGTATTGTACCCTGGAGGACGCCTGATATTTGTTTGAAATGTAGGCAAAACATTTTTTTAACATTTCCTATTAATAGCAAGGTTAAACAGTTTTCTATGTGGACCGGCAGGGATGGATGCCCATTTTTTGTACACAATATTAGGAATACCATCAGGTCCAGAATTTTTATTGCAGTAAAGTGAGTTTAAGATACTTAAGACAGATTCAGATGAGATAGCTGTTAATTTAATATTAGAATAGTAAGAACTCCGACGAGGAGTAAAAGTATTTCATTGTGTGGTAGAAAAAACGGAAGTGAAATTATTTGAAAACATATCACATATACGCAAAGAACATGACGAGGTTTCAACATTAAATTCTAATTCTTTAGGGTTTATATTAGGTCTTTTCAAATTCTTGCTGAAAGACCAGAAAGTCTTAAGGTTTTCATTAAGTGAATGCTCAGTACTTTCCACGTATCTCTTATAATATTCCGATGTAAGAGATTTAGATATTCTTCTAAAATAAGAAAAAGATTTGTAAAATTCAGGGTGTGGATTAGATTTGTATAGGCGTCTAAAGTTCTCTTTTCCTGCAGGGTTTTAATTAGTTGAGCACTGTACCAGTTTAGGAAGTAATTACGTTTGTGAAATGCGGGTATGTGCAAGTGTATCCCTTGTATAATAAAGTCATGAAATTTCTCAAAAGACTTATTAGGGTCATCTAAAATGATTTGGGAAAAGTCGAAACTACTGAGGAATTCATTAAAATTATCATAGCTAGTTGGAAATTTATTGTTTTGACAGATATATCTCGAGCACATTTAAGATTCGCGAAATCCAGGCTTATAAATAGAGGAGGATGGTGATTGTCAATCATAGAGAAGGGCTAAGGGATGAATGGATAACCAGATTAGATGAATAAATATTTGTCCATATAAGATCAAGAAGCCTGCCATTAGAATTGAATATCTTGTTAAATTGTATCATATTACACAATTCCATATTGTTTAATACAGACTGAGAATTATTGCTGAATGAGTCAAGGGGCGCATACAGTCATTAATTGTGTCTGAGATCCATTTTAAGTATGGTAAATTAAAGTCTCATAAGAAAATAACTTTAGAGTTAACTGCAAAATTTGTTCACTCACACTGGTGAAGATAGCGTTGAATGTCTCATACGTAGATGGTGAAGGGATGTATACGCAGCATTTATAAAGATTATAATTCTTCTCTTTTCAAGCCACCTATAGTACTTCATGGTCAGTCTCAAAATATACAATCCTATGAGAATTAAAATTATATCGGGGTCATCAAGCTCTCAGCAAACTCATTAAAAATGTGCCAAAATGTGGAGTAGAAAATTGATCCTAGAATAGAAAGATACGAAATGCACTTAGATCCTTGACTTAGTTAAATTTATATTTATTAGCCGTAACCAATAAAGATAAATTCACCCAATGGTCTAAGATTTTTAATTATATTGCATCCAAATAAAGTATGTCCTGCTAGATATCTTCCAGATATATTTTTAATCCAATATTTCTAAAATAAAAACAAAACCAAACAAATTAAATAACATTTTTCATACAAAAGCCATTACGATGAGAACCTCGAATATCCACAATTTTCGTACAATCGCACCTTTTCACCAAACTTCACTTCGTAAAGAAAATATTAAAAAAGTATTTTCGTAAACCATTTATGTTCCAGTGCATAAAATGCTCAAAAATTGATAAAGTTTTCTGCCAGTTCTTTAAAAACGACTGCAAACCGCTGAGATTGTTCTTTTTACTGAGTCACGTTTTGAAGTTCTGTTCTCAAGTACGGCAATAAAAATTATCCTTGTTCATCTGCTTGGAAATTGGAGTTCCGAAACAAGCTCACCACTTTAAACCAGCTGGAAACAATACAACTAGCTCACAGTAAATTTATACGAAACGTTGCCGTTGTGCTTTATTACGTGGACGTGATTTGATAGCGCCAAATTCATAAGAAAAGTAAAAAACACACAAATCTGCAAGCAGAAAAAAATTGTTTTTTTATTCCACATTTGCTGCAGATAACGGACGTCTACCGAGAACCGCGAATAATTCTCATTCCTAACTAAACCGCACTCTACAGTCACAACACCTTACTTTTACACAGAGTAAAATGGAATACTGTGGAGACTCAGTAGTGGTAGTAAGGTACTAATGGGGCAACGAACATAAATTTCTTAACAAAAAAAAAAAAGACCAGGACTTTATTGCCTTTTCATCAGCCCCTAGTGCGGTGTACTTTAAATCTGCCCCAACCAGTAGGATTTAACTCAATAAAGGGACATTTTAGGGTAGGCTCTCGATACATAGTTATCAACTCGATACAAGTTTATCCTGGAACGCAATAAAACATCAAGTGTTATAGAGTGCTGAATTCTATACCTTTTGGGGCTATTGGGAGGCTACAGCTATATATAGTGTCCCCGATTTTCTCTACCATCTCTGGTTTGCTATTCTGTTGGGAATTTCCACACCCCTGCTAATGCAGGTGAAAATTTAGATGCCGGAGACCTATTAAATTCCATGACTGGGACAAACTTTATTGTTGATTCATGGTACAAAACGGTTACTTATTGTTGTTCAGAAGTAAATTTTTTATCGCTCTAAGTACTTCAATATGTATATATTTAAATGATGCGAGTATTTTATGACCAACTGACAACATTGTAGCCTTAGTGACCAGAATGAAAATAATGGTAAATTGCCCGTTGGATTTTCAGCATATAATTTCCTCGGTCACTTGAATTTCGGATGTAACAAGGGACCATTTATTACTTTCGGGTGAGTTTGTTCCAACACAATGCAGGATAGATTTAAAAAAAAAGAACGCTCTTCAGTAAAGTGGAAAACAAACAACTCCTCCACGTCCAGTTGCATGTATATGCTTCAGCTTGATAAATTTGACCAGCAACTCGAGGGTAATTTAACAATTTCACAAAAAAATTAAAACATTTAACAGGGAGACGGGATAATATACTCGGGCGTACATGTTCTGAATGCCAACAGCTATTTCTAGTTTTTTCAGAGTCTTTTTACGAACTATTGTTAGAATTGGCTACAATACTTAAATTAAATTTCTGAGTAGGCACACTGAGCTCACGTAATATCTAACCTCATTAAAAATTCATCGTCGTATATTTAAGAATTTTTCCCTTTCCCAGATTTAATAACAAATTTAACAATTTGCATATTTCAAAGTTTCAAGTGATCCTTATAGGGTGGAAGAATTAATGAATTATTCCAGGGTAGCTGCCTAAGAGCAAAGCGTAGGAAGTTCCACTGAACAGACTCGATAGGGTCAATGTGTGTATCGGAAAAAGGATACCAGACCTGGCTAGCATATTCATGAAGTGATCTTACATAGCAAGTGTACAAATGCATTATTATGGTAGGATTCGAAAACTCTCGGGCCAAACGTTTTATAAAACCCCGGATAGAACTACTCTTTGCCATGTACTTACCATGAAGTTTATATGGGAGGTAAAATTCAAACAGTGGTCACATTTGACACCCACAGAAACGCACACGGCGAATCGAGCAATCCGAGAACTCATAATCATAAGTGAAAATTTTTTTAGCGAACAGCTTATCATTGTCAGCATAAATCAAAACTTTACAGTACCTCAGAATACAGACAATGTCGTCAATAGATAGAATAAAAAGCAACGGGCCCAAATGACTCCCTTGAGGTACACCAGAGGAAGCCTTCAAGATTCTAGAGATGAAGTGGCGGAATAAGATTTGGTATGTCCTGTTATGTAAATAAGACTCCGTCCATTTTAGAAATATTGCGGAAAATCCATACTTTTCCATTTTAAAGAGTATCACAGAGCAAAATAACTTATCGAAGGCCTTACTAAAATCTGTATAAATACATTCCGTCTCATAGCCTTTGGCAAACTCGCGAATGATATCCGAGACAAATTCCGACTGATGGGCTGATGTTGCCTTTAACATCTTGACTGATTTATTGAAGGCGAGGGTTGGGACCTCGTAGGGGCCCCGAAAGTAGACAATTCATAGCCCATTCTTCACCGTCAAACCCATGAGCAGTCTCTCATAGGTCCCAACCGTACTATGTTAGAAATTTAAGTATTTTAACCCTCCTTGTCGGCATTGTACAATTCGTCAAGGAGGTGTGAGCCAAGGAGTCTGGATCATATTCCTAAGAGTGTCGGATAGTGACAAAGCAAGTGAATCACCGTTTCGGATTCCTCTCCGCAACCACTGCATGTAGGATCATCAACAAGTCTCATCCTGTGAAGGTGACCCCTGAGAGAAGAGTGCCCAGTGAGAATAGACCCTACCCATCAAGTAATTCGAAAGGAGTTCCGATCGTTTTACTTGTCATTTAAGTTTACCTGGAAACTCGTACTATTTGCGCACGGATTTCCGCTTCTTTAGCCATAGGGAACTGCGTCGAGATTCCAAGTCTTTGATTGTATTGGCAGTTGGATCTGAACGTGGAAATCTAATAGATTTCCATGTTTTTTCCTTATAATTAACGCATGGAAATCAGAGAGAATTCTAAGACTTTTCCGTGCTACATGGACTTCCTAGGGATTTCAATGCTTTTTCTGCATTTGTTATTTAATGAAATCTAACAGAATTCCAGATCTGTGCACTGATGCTAATATTATATGTACTTTATAATGGAAACTTAACATATTTATGATATTAATTTCCAGACTTCCAGACTTATTTATTTTTCAGAGCCCAATCCACACTTTTTACCTACATAGAATCTGCACTTATAATTTCACCACCAAAATGATTTGCTATTTCTACAGATAATTTGGTTTTACCAGTCGCTGTAGACACTAAAATAACAATTAAAGGAACTTTTCGCAGCATTTCATTAAACATACAGCAGAAAAATTGAATATCAAGCATCGCACAGGAAAATAAAGTCACAAACTGTCAAAACAAAATTGCCATTAACAATGCGAAATTAAATTTTTCGTATACCTCGAGCACACTTTTAAAGCTGAAAACGGCTTACTGTAAGCGTGTAAAAACAGCTGCGCAAGTGTGAGAATGTCGTCACTTTTTTCAACTGGAGTTCTGTGAGAAAATTCCACATCTGGAATTTTTGGTTATTGGGTAGAGTTCTCAGGGTTGACTTGTTAAGTGATTTGGGTTGGGTTTACCCCACAGTTCTGTTGTTGTTCTACCCGAAGTGTCCCCTAACCAAAGGCGGCTGTGTTGGTGGTCAGCCTAAATTGAAAGCATTAAGACAAGGTGTTTTGGTGCAATCCCAACAGGCAGACTGCACCAAGGCGAGCAAGCTCATCTGCCCTTTCATTCCTACTGATGTCGCAGTGCCCTGGCACCCACAGCACAATAACTCCGTTATTCCGAAAGGGATAGTTCAGGGTGGTCTTACACTCCATTACTAGTCTTGGTAGATAGCTATCTTTTTATTCTGGAAAGCTGTGGCATGGCTTTCGAGGTGCATGGCGATTTTAATCTGAGGCTCCTTGCAGAAAATTTCTGCTCCGGTGT
Source organism: Dioctria linearis (assembly GCA_963930735.1). Taxonomy (NCBI): domain Eukaryota; kingdom Metazoa; phylum Arthropoda; class Insecta; order Diptera; family Asilidae; genus Dioctria; species Dioctria linearis. The sequence goes on along the minus strand of OZ005742.1, from coordinate 52,045,172 downwards.
TTTTATCGGACTTGGAACCATCAGTAATACCTTACAGATATGCTTTACATGAAGGAGATTTCTCGTCTAGCAGACTGAAATTTATTGAAAATAATTGCAATAAATTTACAAAATGCTTTTTAAGTGCAAAAAAATGATTTTACTTTTCGACCCAGCGATCAGAGAGGTGTCATCAGTATGGTTATCTCTGATCGCCTATGTTGTATACACAACATTCAATAAAAAACCTGCGGATTCATAAAATCCCTAATAAAGAAAAATAAGGAAAAACGGCACATTCCAAAAGAAAAATTAAAATCAAGTCATGAAAAGGGTCCTATAAGCTAGTAACACTTAACAACGTGACCAGTTTATCTATTCACACGCAAAGAAAGTTGCATCAGCAATATCTTTGCATGGCCCACTTGAAAAAGGCGACAAATAAAGTCGAAATCCATGACAAATCTTACCCTCAGTAAGATTTGTCAGCATAAAATATAAATTCAATCGCGCAACAAAGTAATGAAAAGATAAAAGCGACGCGAGAATTCAAGTGCGCAACAATGTAAGAAACGATAAGACGACGGGTTGGTGGCTCGATATTTATGAAAATATCGGGTCTCACCTCCGTCTGGCGAGAAATTTTTGTGGGCATGATTAAACATGCCCAACGATATTTTCTCAAGGAAGAAATGCAAATGAATCACTTCTTTAACCCTGAACGACGCGATTATCAGCGGGTTAAATTTAATGAAGAAAAACCAAAAATTAAAATCAGAGAGTTCGTTTTTAAACCTCGAAGGAATCACCTCGTGGAGATTTTGTCGGAATAAAAATAATTAGTTGGTTTGAAAATATCTTATCGGTTGACAAATAAATTAAGAAGTAATCGCCTTTAGAGTTTTTTTTCTAAACCTCGCCGGGTTCATCCCGCTGCTTGACTTTGTCGGTATACAAATAATTAACTCATTAAGAAGTAATCGCTTTGCTGAGATTTATTGAAAGATGTTATTAAAGGATAAATAGTTTAACAAAAATCAATCGATTGGCTAGAGAACAATTGGTTTACGGAAAACAACTGATTTAACGTAAAATGACTGGTTGCTTGGCTCTGCCCCGGTAGAATTGTGGACTATAAACTACAAAATGTTGATTTAGTGTATTGTGGAAAGGAAAAGAGATTAAATTAATATTAGTGAATAAAGATAACAACTTAAAGTCAAGAATAATCAAACGGTGTTTTATTTTACAACATCCACCATTACACAACAGGAAGATTCCAGACCAATTTTGGGTGTGACGACAGTAAACGGCGTAGAGTGGTTTCGTTAGGGAATTACCCCAAATAATACGTAACACCTACCTTTGAAGTTAAATGTTGGAGGTCACCAATTACACATTTAAATACTTTTTATAACAAGTAATTGTGAATTATATGGTGGCAAGTATGGAATTATTTTTAATAAATTTCATTCTGTTAGACGAGAAATCTCCTTCATGTAATTTCTACTTGGTTTATCCATATGCCGCCAGGCAAAAAAGGGGGAACAATGACCCAATTTCAAAGTGCAATGAGAAATCTTGCCACCATATAGTTCACACTTACTTTTTGTAAAAAGTATTTACATGGGTAATTTGTGTGACCTCCAGCATTGAACTTCACTGGTAGGCGATTAGAGATAACCATACTGATGAGACTTCTCTGATCTCTGTTCCAGCGTTTCTTTCGGAATAGCACCCGTTCGAGGATGTCATAGGGTCAGCCTGGGCTGAGAAGTGCACCCATCCACTGGATCGGCTGTCGTGTCCCAAAGCAATCGAATCAATAGAACAATTAAATACCAATAAATTTTATAAAAACACTCGAATTTCTAACATATGTATACATCTTTATTTCACAATACGGCAACTACTCCGAACCGAACTGACTTGATACTCTTATAACTGAATACTGAATGGCACTCGCCAGACCAGTCATTGGTCTTTTATGCCCCAATATTCGGAAGTACTTTCTTTGCTCACAACGCGGATGTAAATAAACGACAACAACCTTGTCGTTTGTTCTACCGGTTGCAGCACCTGAGCCGCTTAGTAGTAAACAATCGCTTTACATAATAATTACCATGCGAGGTTAATTATTATTGCAATCGTCAATTGCTTCACTAAGCGTTCATCGCAAGCTGTTGGGCTAATCAGCAAAATAACCGACAGTTGCAGAACAATACCATGCAAGGTTATTGTTTAGCAATTGCTGATTATTTCGCTGTAATGCCTTTGGCTACTGGAAGGATCTTCCGTATGTTGGGCCATCACACGGCGTTACAGTAGTTCCCCTTATGGAAATAAACTCGTCATTAAAACGACTTGATGTAGTCAAAAACTATTTTTGGTCCGGGAATTGATCAGTCCTAATCTGATTGCTTACTGAGCAAGTGATTGACCAGTAACCAGGTCAAGCTATAACAGTTTCCTGATTTAAGCGAGCACAGTTTCCAGCTTAAAACAAGCCTGCTACCTCCTCAGAGGAGTCATCATTCAGTACGTTTACATGAATACTTGAGGTATACTTCAAGTAGAGATCAAATAATCAAAATATCATATAAACGCGCATTGACTTCAAGTACACTTGAGTCAAGTAATTCACAAAATTTTGTTTAATTTACTTGAAAAATTCATGTAAATGCAACTTCAGTACTTGAGAAACAAGAAGAAGATTATAGTGGATAATTCAGGTTGTGCTTTTTACCACTTTTTCAAAATATTTAGCTAAAAACCCGCACCTACATGGATTGGTGAGATAATAGTGGGAGGGAGGTCTTGGAAAGGCAACGGGATCCGTGCCAGTTTTCTACTGGCCATAGCCAAGTGCGAATTGCTCGTAGTGTGTACCTGTGATCGAGTGACGCGTCGAGAGATGCCATTAAATTTTGTGTTAAGTTAAGGAAATCAGGCTCTGTAGGCTCTGAGACCATCACAATGCTTAAGGAAGCTTATGGAGACGATGTGATATCTCAAAACATGGCGGCACATGATGTTCCGGGAGGGGAGAGATGGGAAAGTCGACGTCGAACAACGACCCATCCACGTGTCGTGTTGACGAGAATGTGCGAAAAATGTCGCCCACGGAATTATGCCACATGGACAAACTGCCAACAGCCAATACTTGAAAGCCCTTGAAAGACTCCGAAACCGGGTGCTTCGCGTCAGGAAGGAGGTCCATGGAAATTAGCAACTCCATGACGACAACGCGCCATCTCATACCGCTTTCATTGTTAGCAAGTTTCTGGCCAGACACGGTGTGGCAACGCTGTCGTAGCCACTACATAGTCCCGATCTGGTACCAGCGGACTTTTTCTTGTTTCCTCGAATAAAGAGAAGCTTAAAGGACCGTCGTTATGTGACGGTAGATAAGCTGCCGCAACGAAGTGTCTGAAGTAGGTTCACCTCAGCGTGTTCCAGGAAGCCTATCAGAGCTGGCAGAATCGCTGGAAAAAATGTATTGATGCCCTAGGGTGCTATTTTGAAGAAATCTAAACATTTGTACTTTTATTTTCAATAAATTGTTCGCTACGGATTTATTCAACTTATTTCGGGACACACTCTATATGTTATGAACCTAAGTAGAGTTGTCAATGGTAAAATGTCACTTCAAGTAAATTTCAAGTTGACTTCAATTCAAGTACTCAAGAAGTCATGTAAATGTACTGAGAGTTTCCTGCTTCAAGCAGCAGAGCAGTTTCCTCCTATAGAAGGCGTAACAATTATGGACATCTTGCTACAACAAAACTTGGCTACCGCGAAACATTACGAAATAGTAGAGCAAAACGTGTCGTTAGTTTGATGAGGACTGAATGGGTAGGTTAGAGAATCTCACGATCCTTTTGTCTCCAAAATCTTTTGTTTAGTTCGGTCAGATCCAAATTTGTGTATTCCGTACTTGTTTGGTCACCTTATTATCAAGGCAGACCAAATCGTATCCATTCAGTTGAGGTTCGATAATTTTGACTTGCGTCATTTGCCATGGAAAGATCCGCTAGTTTATCCTGTTTACTCTCATAAACTTATCCCTATCGTTTCTTGTGTAACAAAAGGGAACTCTGTTTGTATTCCATCTGCTTATTGGATTGATGGTACTGAGCATGTTCGCAGATAAAAGTGAGAGACTTGTTCAACCAGAAAGTTTTATTCAGCCTTTCTCTGTGTATCAAATACAGATGAATCATGGTACTTATATGAAGAGAAATTGCTCCAAAAATTGCCATTTTATTGATTTCAATTTGATTTGATTCAGAGATTCCATGCTGATGCCATCTTTATCGAACTCAATTCTGATAGAATGGACAATCTTTCTTGACTGGAACTTAGAATTTTTATTGTTATACGAATTGCGTGTTCTTTGGTAAATAAATAAATAAATAAAGGCTTTCCCTAAACATTTCTTTCGTTAGCATTTCTTCCCAACCTACCTTTATAAAGCGTGCTTAGGAGCAGTAAAGTTTGGAAAACTAATTACAATTTAACAGTGGGCGCTTCACATATGGATAAATTAGCGTTCATTATTCAGCGGATCCTTATATTTTGGCAATGTTGCTAATTTGTGGTAGCTCGTAAAAACTGCACAATTAATAGGGAATTTTTTCAATCTTGGCATCCTTGAATTGATGTTTCCCTTTTGCTTTTACATTTTTAATTTAATGCCTACAATGATGAGTTTCATGGGTGAAGAATGTTGCATCGTAATCCATTGAACCTTAACAAGCCTATTATCTTTTTTTTTGCTGAAGTTTTATAATAAACTATACCCCATGTCAGTAGTAAATTATCAATTTACTAAAGGATAACTTTATATATACACAGCTGTGCAATGTACATAGATATTTTTCCATTTTTTATGTTCTCATAAGCTGACTGTCAAAGGCTATTAAATTATGTAGGAACGCTTTTTAAACGCCTGTCATTGAGGTTAAAATAAAATCCAATGAGGATGCTGCTTCTGTAATGCAAAATTACCTTCATGATACGCACCACACATATTTGCAGCGGACGATTATCATCTCTTCTAGGCATGGAAATTACTTTTATATTTCTTCTCACTTTAATTTGATGGAGAATCGCGTTAATCTTTAAAATGGGAATTTACGGCTTTAAAATAAATTTCAACCATTAAGGGCTTTAAATCTACATTAAGTGTGCCATAAGGACTCGTCCCATAACATTGCCTGTTGAGTTAAAAACATGAAATCATCTGATTCTGGACCTATTTGAACTTTTCATGGAAGGGAAAAAGAAATGAGCGAAAATGGCGCCTATATAGGATTTAAAAGGAATAGTGACCAAAGGACGACGACGATGACTACGACGACCACCAGGACGACCGACGGTGCAAATAAAAGAGAGACTCATGATTGTTAGCATCGGATGGACATAAGGGGTATAATTAGTAAAGAGCTACAATATATCTTTAAAGGGATTCTTTTGGGAGGACAATTTATTTTTAATGAGAGACAACATCCTTTTCCCTAATCTCATGAAAACCGGATTCGTGGTATATTGTTTTTGTGGGTAATTTTCCGGATGCTTTATCTCGAAAGCTTTGTTTTTCGATTCGAAATTGGATAAAGTTTTTGTTCACGATATGCTCCCATAAACTGGGTTTGAATGGTATACTTAGACTTTGTCGAAGTTATGAGAACATTTGGGTTCGGTTGCTTGATTAATGGTAGGTCTCATTAGGGACAGTTAAAATGTTTGCTAGATATGTATTCTTGAATGTCGCGGTAGCAGAAGAAAAGATAAGTGGAATAGGTTGACCTGATTCATTTTAAAATTTTATGATTATTTTGTAGAGATATAGAAGATCTAAATTTCATTATCTTTGCACTTAACAGTTATTTTTAATTTTTATTTAAAGACGTTTTATGCTTAACTACAAAAAACAGTTAGATTAGATTATATTAAATTTTAGAGGGGCCAGTGGCCTTTGGACTGCAAGCATTTATTGTTTTATTGTGCATCGCTTCACTTTAAGAAGAACAGTTTTATTTTGGATGAAATTTCCCCGAAGTAGGCAGCATTTAGAATAGCGTGATCTAAAGACCTGGAATTTACGTTGTGCAATGGATAAAATTCCTATCCGATGCATGTGTTTGTTAAAATTGCCATGTCCAGAGACTGCTGTAATGATTCTGAGCTGATTGCTAGATAAGATTCAGGACTTGTCCTTTAAGATCCTTTTGGATTATCTGGAGCCTATCATTGAGGTCCATCTCTGGTCCATTTGGTTCTAGATCCAGTTTCGTATGGTAAGCTTCACGGTATTATAAGAGGTACCGCAAAATGATCCCGGTCGGATGAGGGGCATGGATGCTCGTTTTTGTTTGCCAATAGGTTTGCATTGTCATTTCCATCAATTCCCGAGTGCACTGATACACATTGAAGTGTTAGCAGGCTCTTTAGGTAGAGGTTTGTTAGTGCCAGGATGCATTCCCACGATAATTTCATTTGACCTCAGGTGATAAGATCGCTTTCAATGCCGCTTGGCTATCTGTATATGTGCATGTATATTTTTTTGTTACTGTAATAGTGACTGCGGTTTTCGTATGCACGTCTGCAGACCGGTAGTGACATATACCTCGGCTCGGAAAATTTGCGCACATTTTCCTAAGCTTTGATAAATATATGCTCTTACCTTTACACTATAAATTCCTACTTCTACTCTTGTCTCGGTTTTAGAACCATCGGTGTACCAGATTAGGGCTTCGATTTCTAAAAGAAAGATAGTTGGACGAAGCGCCAATCCTTTTATGTTGCAATTATCTTTTTATGTATCGAATCATATTTTTCTATATTTCTCTCATAAATTCAGCTGTATGCGATTTAAATGAATATAATTTTCATAGAGTAATCGGAAATTTTTAAAATTGGGCCCGAATATGAACCTCGGCACAAGTTGAACTTTAATTTATATTTCCATGATCTTGACTTTGAGTTTTGTTGTACTTAATTAACACTAAAAAGAAGGATAATGGCAAAGTTTTCCGTTTTTATTCAAAATAACTGATACACAGGGTGTCCCAGACTAATATGTCAATATTTGTAAGGCGGGTGAGGGGGGGGGGGAGGGCGCCGGCAAGATGTCACCCTACCGAGTTACAAGGTGCTTAGTAAAATATGTTTTTTTCACTAAACACCCTTTATCTTACAAAGTACAGGGTGTACGGTCTTTTTTAGGACATTGTATGCAGAACTTCATGGCCTTCCGTATGAATGCTCAACTACCCGCATACTCCTCTTTAATTTAACCTATAACACCCCATGTGCTGTACTCTTTAAAGAGTTATTAGCTGATAACCTATTCAGGTCACACCGAAATTAGACGATATTTTCGTGTTTTCAGTAACTAAGGGAACAAATTACCTGTGACCTGAATAGGTTAAGAACTAACAACTCCTAAAGTGTCACAGACACAACATAAGGGCACTAGCTTAAATTAAAGAGGAGACTCTGGTATTACGAAATTTTGTAAAAAAAGTGTATGTTAGTGGCGGTATTAAGAACAAAACGTAAAAATTTAAAAAAAAAAAACAGAAATTTTGAAATTTTGAAATTTTGAAGCGTCATACCTCCGGAACGGGGACGGGTACCTGGATGGTTCCAACGACTTGAAGGCCATGAAGTTGGGCATACAATGCCGCCTTAAGAAGGCCATATACTCCGTATTTTATAAGATATAGGGTGTTTAGTGAAAAAAGAGAATATTTTATTAATCACCTTGTAACTCGGTAGGGTGACATTTGCCATACAATGTTTTACTTGTCTGGACGAGAGGAATCATTTGCAAAAATATTGAAATATTAGCCTGGGACACCCTGTATAGTATAATTGTGAAGATTAATTTCGCCACGGGCTTGCTCAGCTCTTTCAGAACTTTCATCCTGTCTGAAAAGTTTCAAGCAGGGTCAGGATTTTATATATTTAAGCTGGCTATGCTCCGGGCAGCAGTTCGAACATCCCAGGCAGATTTGTATTAATCGTGTCACATCTGATGTCCAAATTAGGCGAAATTGAAATGAGTTTTACTTAAGGAGAAAGCACTGTGTTTTTTGCACTTAAATTTGTTTTTTAAATTTTGTAAGATTTCTTTAACCTTTTTCAAGATGGCAACACACATATGGAATCAGTGTCCTTATGCTTTACCATACTTCATATTTCTAAAGACCATAATCGTCCTTTAACTGACAGAGTCAACCTAGAGGTTTAGTTCGACAGGTAAGGCTTCTTTTCTTTGTAAATAGCAACAGCAATTGCAAATAAAACAGTGTTGGTATGAAAATTCATACGTATTTATTATAAGATAAAGTAGTCTGATTTAATACAAATTTGAAAAAGTCTTACTTTCACTGTTTTTATAAATTTTCTTTATGAGATACAGTTAAGGCAAATATCTTTACGGTGTTCAGAGCATGCGGGTAGTTGACATTTTACACAGAAGTTTTAACTTTTTTGTTTCGTTTTTTTTTTTTTGACATATTGCACATCTTGCCTGCTTCTGTAATTGCCCTGAGAATTCGCCTCCGGCAGGTGCCTGGTTCATATTTAGAGCATCCCGTATAGTATCTATTCGCTAATTATCGTGGCAAATTCGTAGTCAAACGACGCGTCATATGTGGCTCCACCAATTGTTAGGCAAGTTGTTTTAAAATATAGTTGCTTCGGAGCTTGTTGACCGGAGTATTTGGGCGCTAAGTATCAACATAAAGAAACATAGAATTTATACCTTCTTGAGCAATCATGCCGTAGAGGAAGCGACCTTGTACCTCTAGCTGAACTATATGAATGCATAATGTTTTACCACAGCTAATGTGTCAATTCCAATAATTGACAACTACGAAAAGACTGCGCAAGCTACAGTTTAATGAAATTTCTCAACTCTTATAATTGACTTCCGAACAAACTGCAATTACGAACGTGAATCCACGTATGCTGAAATAAAATATTCTGCTGGAGTGTAGCGGTTAAATAATAGAGGAAATTTGTCACTCAATTGTTCACTCAATTTTTTATTACAAGAAAATATTAATTTAATAGACAAATGTTAATATTATGCGAAAATAAATTACGTTAAATGAATTCACTTAATTCTTTCAATTTGTAAAATTTACTTCTACTAACTTACACGTGTACGTTTATAAACTTCAATTTTAGCTCACTGATTTAAATTATGTTTACACGTATATAATAAATAAAGGAAAATTAAATATGCAAAAAGTTATTTTTTTCTCGAATTTCTTTTCTTTTCAATTATGACAAATTATGCTACGTTAATGCTTAATACATACAAGGTAAAAAAAAAATTCCCTTTCTGTGTATCTTAACTATGTTATTTACTAATGGCTGAAAGTAAATAACTCAAAAATTATTCAATGTAGATCTAGTTTCGAATTATTATATTGTGTAAAACTGACCTAATAAATAAATAAATAATAAATAATTGCTTGAAATTTCAGTTTAATTGAGTTAAATAAATTCAAAAAAATAACTTTGCTGAAATGAGGAAATGAATTAGTGAAAACCCAATCGTTCTTGTTAATTTCACACATGTGTGTATGTATGACCAACACCTGGCATGCATACACAACGAAATTTAACGCAAATTGAGAAAAAATGAATAATGCGAGGATTTACCTTTAATTTGATTTAAGAATTTGTCCCGAATAATTTCACACACAAAATTATTAATTATTATTTATAGATAATTTTGTTCCGATTTCGTAGCCATAAAAATGAATTCTTGAATTTTCAGGCTTAATTTGACTACAATACTATATGATTTCGTTGTAGTCATTTGATGTCAAATTACAAATTGCATTTTTTGACATATTTCCTACAGAAAACAGTTTTAATTTCGAGGAACTATGATCACTTTCCCTAAATCTTCCCATAGCGTATCGTTTCGCCATATTTGATGTCAATTTACAAAATTCCTCTCAGAGTTCATTTTTGTTCATCTTTTTTATTGTCCCTTTCACACCTTTGCATCTCTTTCGTACTCATTGGTGTAAAGGTAATTTCGGAAAAGTCCGCAATTATTCCGTAAACCGTGGAAAAGTTCGCGACGCGAACGCGCCCATTCGATTCGTCGTCTCTTTTTACCCCGGGGTGACATGTCAAACATCGCGAGAGTATGGAGTTTGATGTGTTTGCTTATACGCGAAATGTCAGACGCGCGCGAGTTTTGTTTTTATTGAATTTTTGTGTTAAAGTGTATTTTAGGTATTTTAGGAATGATCACCGTGGGAATTATGTCTCATAACACAGGTTCGGATGTGATTTTATTTAATTTATATGTAGTTTTTTGTAAAAATCTCTCTGTTGTAAATTCCGCGGGTACCTCTCATGAGTTGTTTTTTCGCTAATTGCTCACCTAGATATCCGTGAATCTCTTACAAAAGGGATTTTATATGTGCCTTGGCATGGGTAGGTATTCTAATTTTATGCTTTGTATTGCTAAGCATACATTTTATATTGTTTATTTGTTTGTTTGTTGTTATTTGCATGCATTGTGTGGTAGCTTACCTACTACCATACAGTAGAATGTTGTTGCCTTGAGTATGTTTTATGTTTGTGTATTTAATTCTATATTTTATATCAGTTCGCATTTTTTAATTCATTTTTGTTTACTTTTAGGTCATCGTGGGACCCCTTGCATGTGTGCCTTCCCAGATGCTGGTAAGATTTTTCATGTTTTGTCTAGTCTAATTACTTTTGTAGGTTGGTCGAACACATCATTTTGTCGAAAGTTTCGATTCCGCCTTTCCTTGAATTTAAGTCATGTATTATTTCTGGTTTGCTTGTTCTTGGGTTTATTTTGGCATCGTAATGAATTGTGGATAATAATAAAACTGATTTATTTTTGTGTAGTGTAAAGGAAAGTAGCGTCTTTTGTTGATAGAATGCAAATTGAAAAGTGAGTGGTGGTTTGCTTTTATGTGGGAAGAAAGATGGAGGGATTTCCAGCTTGTTTTTACGTAGTATATCTACGGTTGTAAGTTGGTAATTCTATATATAATCAGCAAGTGGAATAGATAAGAACAAATTATCGTTGCGAACAGAGCCTTTGATACTTTCGACTAGCCTTCTCACATAATCTGTAGGAGTTCTTACGTCTATTTCTTTTCCAATACATGAAATCGCATCAAACATGTATAAGGTCTTGACATCACAAATAGTTACTATTTTTAGTCCATCTTTATCTGGCTTTGAGACCATATAAACCCGAAAACTACACTTTCCACGGAAGCTCAAAGGTTGTTTGTCAATGGTAACAAAACAGCGTGGCTGGTAATTTCTGCAGTTAGATATGAATTTTGCCCGATCGGGGCAAACGGGTCTTCTATATCCTTGCTATGCTTATCATCAAATCGTAAGCAAATAAGATAAAAAACGAAAACGACTTGCATTCATAATAGATTTGAATATAGCAGCACTAAATGGCGACCACATATCTTTCAAACTTTTTCGGTTGTTTTTATTTATAGCCGAACAGAACAAAATTCCTCTCAGTTTTTTGAATATAGTATTGATCTTTGTATTTTGGGGTATGTCGCTCAATTTCTTGATTGGTATACAACATAATCGAATCAACGATTGGCTTGCTAAACGCAGTTGCAAATGCATCCTTTTCAGTTTCAATACACTGAGCGTTACCAATCGTCAGTCGCTGGTTGGTCAAAATATTTCTTCGTGATGTTTGATTCGAAGCTGGTGGAACAGAAGATCAAACATAGCCATTGTTGCCTTGCAACACAGCTTTTCTCAGCTGGGCTTGCGGAATATCCTCGTCGTCACTCCTTCTACTGTGATTGAAAATAATATGGTCCTTCTCCAACTGCACGGGTACATTATCTACAGGTATCTATTCAGATACCTCACCATCTTCCGAATAGCACTCAACGTCAGAATTAACATAAGAAATTCAATTTGATCATCCGAAATCGAAACCATTTTAACCTAAAAAAAAGCACATATTTTATCAATACAAAAAAAAAATGAGAGTAACGCAAATAGCAACTGGGTGACTGGCAGCCCCAGCACAGTCAATATTACAAAAACAATGACTAGCCTTAGAATGATTCGTTGACGCGCCCGCTCCAGTTGGAGAATAGACCGAGTGACAGAAAGAGATAAAAACAGAAACAAAAAATATTACGACTTTTCACAAGTGATGGGGTGATGGGTCACCCCGCTGGACTTCCGAAAGTTAAGCTAAAATAACGGGAACATTGTACAACTTTATATTTATTGGTTGAAAAAGCCGGATACCTACAACCGACTTATTATATCCTGCAAGGTGATTTTGATGCACGTCGATCCTGATTTCCAATTTCTTGTAGTCCTCTTTTTTGGTCTCCCTGTGTAACTTCAGAGAAACTCTTTTTTTATTGTACGGCATAATTGTATTTGCCTACAGTTGATAATAAAAAACGCTTTCTTGGGATGGGGAGCTTTGGAACAGTTCCTTAAGCGAATGCGCCTAATTTTGGAGTAGTTGTCACATTTGGAACCACAATTTTTCAAGGGAAAATGTGAGTTTTCTCACATAAATCTGATTCCCAATGCTGCACATCAACAATAAGAAGATGGGTGATGTGTTTAACTCATTTCTGTGTTGTCTCTTTTTTTCACCTGTATATGGAAACTTTTCCAAATAGATTCCTTATTTGTTTAAGTGAGGATATATGTGACTGAACTCATTTCCTATACGAAAACGAAACATTAATCAATTATCCCCCAACCATTGCGGTCATTAAGTCGGAGTAGTGTGGTAAAACCAATTCAACCGCAATATCAAGTGCAATCACAACCGCAGTGACAACCACTATCGTAATAGTGTTAAATAGCTCTGCTCAAAATTAGGAAAATTATTGCAGACATGATTTTGAGGCATCTATGTTCATATTGATAATTTCCATAAAAAACTACTTATAATAAAATCCATATCCAGGAAATTGTTTTTTCAGTGTAATCTATTTCCGAAGCCGTTCTTCACAGCTAGTTTACAAAACCATAAAAGTTTTTACAACTTGCAGAATACTATAACTCCACTTATGCTTGCCCAGCTCATTTTTTCAGAATAAATCAAAACACGCCTGCACATATCCCAGAGAGCAAACGCCTGGAAGATACTTAGATAAACATTTAAAACTCTGAACATTTCCAAGTCCTTAAGCGATGTGTCCATTATCAGTTTGCAGAATTGTTTAAGTAATAAATTGCGCTACTATTCACCATGAAAGCTTCTGCGGTTAGCTATAGCTATACAGACATATATACATATATATATAACTGTATACAGCCACCCACAATATGCTGATTCTGATTTCGTCCAAAATACAAAGGCGAACTTTTACTACAAAGACTTGTTCTGGCCTGACCACAGATTCGGAGAATACATTTTCATGAAAATATTTTCGTATTGTGATGGAAGAAGGCGCGCTTCTACAGATTTCCCGCATAAATGCTAGTTCAGTTTTAAAAAATTTCGGCATCGTGTTAAACATTTCTTCCCCACATTTTTAAGTCCAGTTCGTTTCGGCCGACTACGCTTATAGTAATTTGTGAGTTTTTTCTTTTGTTTATTTTCTTTTGATCATCGAAGACCACCGGATCGGTCTCTCTCTGTAAGGTGATTGACAGTTTTTTGTCTAAATATTTTGAACGTCATTTACTTTTGACAGATTTTGTAACGCTTATTAAACACTTTAACCATGCGTCCGTGTAATTCATACTCGCGAAAATAGTTGACGGCGCTTTGTCATGGCTCCTGATCTTCTATATAAATAGATTTTAATTTACTTTCTCCGCTGAGGAGGAAACGTATAGCGTTTAGGCAGTCATTAGAGACAGAGAATAGAGCAGTACTCTATAGGGGAGCGGTAGCCCCGTACTATTTGGAAATATTTACACGCCTCGGCTTTCGATCATGAATTCATTCATATTGTGTAGATCAGTAATCGCAGTTTTAGTCACGATCCATTCTACTATATATCTACATATATATGCTGTCGGCATCGGTACCTTGAGTGACTGCACTTAATTACTATTATTTTGCATACTGATAATCTCCAAGTCCGATTAGTGGACCAGCGAATTTCGATAATAGTGTGTATTTGTGGCTGCTCTGGTAGTGAATCTATTTTTAAAATTGGAGAAAAACAACTGTAGCGCGCGATGAATACCGCGAGTGAAAAGTCTGAAAGAAGTGAGTGATAAAATTTTCTGAATCTAGTTACGCTCCGATTCCAATAATATAAGTATCTCACCTGATTCAAACGTTAACATCTACTCAATGTTGCAGTTCATGTGCTCTACAGTGGGATGTCAGAGGAGCACATCAAGGCAGAATTATTATTGCCTAATTATTTTATATTATATGATTTCCTCAGTTATACGGAATAAACCGCTTTTCTATAAACTTTGGAAACTCACCATTATTTCATTATACAAACTAAAAGCATTTTACTGTGCTGCTGATGCAACTAATGCGCTTATAATTAAGCAAAGTATCTAAGATTCTCTAGAGTTTTTTTTTGTTTAATTTTCAACAAGCATTGAAGGAACATTTTTCCTGGCATCCAGCCAATTAAAATCACATTTGTACGGGGAGAAAACGTGACGTGATTGAAATAATCAATAACTCATCATGTGGTTGGTCGTTTTGTTAATTAATAAACAAAACCTGCTGTGGGCATCTATACTCATGTAATTTTTTGTAAATATTTTGGTAACGCGCTATTGAAATTATGTGGATTAATCGCATTGTGGTGTGCGGTATTATGTAGGTTTTACTGTGCATTCGCCGAATATATTTCATCGAGAACAGTATGGTTTTCTTATTAATTGATTCGGAAAGCACTCAAAATGCGCCTTTCTGTATAATGTTTATCAATTATGTGTTTTATGTTATCCTCTCTGGCATTGTGTTTAAAAACCGGTGTATTTGTAAATTATAAATTACATTTACCCCAAAATTATCCAACTCTGCTTTGGAGATATATGGTGTAAAGTTATTTTGCTGCAAAGAGGTATTTAACCCAAAGACTTTTGGCTTTTGTGTGATGATTATACCATGCTTAATTAAGTACCCATTATGAGAGTATCTTGATTATATTATCTCTGAAGCATCATCATCATCATCATCATCATCTTCATCATCATCAGCATAACGGGCTTATTTCATACATAGCTACATTCTATGTTGGTATGTAGTATCTTGAGCTAAGATATTTTAATTAACGTGATTTTCACTATTAGAAAAGTCATCTGTTGGGGAAATATGTACAGATTCCTATTATGTATGTATATGGAACATATATATACAGAAATTCTTGTAGGTACGTGAAATACGATAATTTTAATTACATTCCTATGTTGGTAAATTTAATACCTACTACCCCTGTAGCCTTATTTAAAATCGATAAAGGTTAATTAAATAAGAATAATCAATAAACTAGGAACAAAATTATACTTAATTGGTCATTTCATTTCATTTATATCCTGGGAATCGGTTTTGCAAGATTTACAATCTTTTTACTGGTATTCAATAATATGGTACGTACCTAAAGTTAGTACCGCAACTTCGCCCGATTTAACTCGGAAATATATAATAAATTTATCGTGTCCTTTTTTCTAAAGGAAACAGGATGTGGTGCTAAGTTGATGTCTAGTTGGGACCGCAACTCACTAGAACCGAGGCATAACTTAGCAGATTGACAAATTTCACATGTTGGAATTTGTCGTTAATTTGTCGTGTAAAACATAAATTTGTCGTGTCCTTTTTTTCTACAGGAAACTCGATGTGGTGCTAAGTTGACGTCAACTGACTAGAACCCAGCCACACGTTATCGGTTTGGAAAATTTAGCATGTTGGTTTTTATCGTTTATTTGTCGTGAAAAACATAAATATGTCGTGTCCTTTTTTCTAAAGGAAACTAGATGTGGTGCTAAGTTGACGTTAAGTTGGCAACTTCTCACTAGAACTCGGCCAAACCTTATCGGATTGGAAAATTTGTCATCTTATAATTTGTCGTTAATTTGTCGTGAAAAACATAAATTTTTCGTGTCCTTTTTTATAAAGGAAACTGGATGTGGTGCTAAGTTGAAGTCAAGTTAGCTCCGCAGCTCACTAGAATCCAGCCAAGCCTTATCAGAATGGAAAATTTCACATGTTGGAATTTGTCGTTAATTTGTCATGAAAAACATAAATTTGTCGTGTCCTTTTTTTCTACAGGAAACTCGATGTGGTGCTAAGTTGACCTCAACTGACTAAAACCCAGCACACGTTATCGGATTGGAAAATTTAGCATGTTGCAATTTGTCGTTAATTTGTCGTGAAAAACATAAATTTGTTGTGTCTTTTTTTCTAAAGCAAACTGGATGTGGTGCTAAGTTGACGTTAAGTTGGCAACTTTTCACTAGAGCTCGGCCAAACCTTATCGGATTGGAAAATTTGACATCTTATAATTTGTCGTTATTTTGTCGTGAAAAACATAAATTTTTCCTGTCCTTTTTTATAAAGGAAACTGGATGTGGTACTACGTTGACGTCAGGTTAGCTCCGCAGCTCACTAGAATCCAGCCAAGCCTTATCAGAGTGGAAAATTTCACATGTTGGAACATAAATTTGTCGTGTCCTTTTTTTCTACAGGAAACTCAATGTGGTGCTAAGTTGACGTCAACTGACTAGAACCCAACCACACGTTATCGGATTGGAAAATTTAGCATGTTGCAATTTGTCGTTAATTTGTCGTGAAAAACATAAATTTATGTTTTTTACGGCAAATTAATGACAAATTATGTTAATTAAATTAGTGATTAAATAATAATATATTTATTAAGTATACATATATATAAATTTAAAGAAGGAAAAAGACAATTATAAGAAAAACCCGAAAGATTGAAGAGTAGTAATAATTATGGCCAAAGAGGAGTCCATTAAAATGCGTACAGCTCATATGAACTATTGTTTTGGAGTCATTTGTAGTTGCAGACGAGTGAGTTGGTTAACTAGTTTTGATGAGGCAGCGAGTTTTAAATTTTTGCGATTTGAATAATAAAAGAGCCATCGAATATGATAGCTTGGAACCTTGCCGTAAAAAACATAAATTTATGTTTTTCACGACAAATTAACGACAAATTATGTTAATTAAATTAGTGATTAAATAATAATATATTTATTAAGTATACATATATATAAATTTAAAGAAGGAAAAAGACAATTATAAGAAAAACCCGAAAGATTGAAGAGTAGTAATAATTATGGCCAAAGAGGAGTCCATTAAAATGCGTACAGCTCATATGAACTATTGTTTTGGAGTCATTTGTAGTTGCAGACGAGTGAGTTGGTTAACTAGTTTTGATGAGGCAGCGAGTTTTAAATTTTTGCGATTTGAATAATAAAAGAGCCATCGAATATGATAGCTTGGAACCACGGAAGTAGCAGTTTATGACCCCTTGTCGTGCTAAATGGTTTTAACACGTAACTCAAGTGGTTTAGCTTACTAGCTAATAACCTCTAGAACCGAAAGAATAACTGATTTCAATTATTGGAATTTTACGTAAATTTAATATATTAATTTAAGTCTTTAATTTATGAAGACTTTCCAATTGAATGGAAAAATTCTATTCATCTCTATCTTTAGATACCTAATTGAGTTCACGGTAATTCTCAATTAAGGCTCCATAAATCTGCAGAAACTTAAAAAGTTATCTTTCAAAAAATGTTGTTTAACCACAGGAGAAAAGTACTTCATTCATTTCAATTTTAACATTTCGATGAACGCTTAGTAGAGCGATTTTATTAGCGGGACCAAAAAGGAAATTAAAAAAAAGGAAAAAGAAAAGGGGATTTTAGATATAACTATGTACTCGAAAAAGTAAACAATTAATTTTTTAAACTATTTAAATAAAATCATGGAAAATATTAGTTACCATTCTTGTTTTAATTATTTACAACAAAAGTCATTCAAGTAAATCCTTAGTATTTCGCCTCGTATATAATTCACACTTAAAAATTTATGTAAGAGCATGTATGAGGTCATTTTGGCTGTGCACTTTGGCGTATATGGCGGGCAGAAACCAAGCCGTACTGATGAGTATACGGTTCCTGCTAATACGAAACGCCTGATTTTGTATAGAAATTTCTTTTTTTTTAAAGATTTTTCGATTGTAAAGTTTGTTTTTCCACTCAAATAAACTTTCTATTTAAATCATAACCATCTATGTGCTATTAGCAGAACTAGGACGATTCAATTGACAAAGGATCATCAGGATTACGCTGCAGATATTGGGCCTTAGGGATTTTTAGGTTCATGATTCGAGCAAGAAATAAGAGAAGGAGGAGAATAATTTAACGTCAGAAAACATAAGCTGTGTTCTTTTGTGCATCTTGTACCAGAACTCCCATATACTGGGGAGAACAAATTGTTCTGTCGATTGTAGCGAACTATTTGTACTGTTCGCTTCATTTAATTCTTTCTATGAAAATGTATGAGGCGTTATTTTGTGTATCTATTGTTCTGCTCTGTTCTTCGGACACAAAGGAACACAGCTATAGTTATTCCAAGTCATAGAAATTATAAATATTTTGCTATTTTACATAGGAGAGTAAAGAAACAGCTCAAATACCTGCGGATTATTCACATTTTTTTTTTTTTAATTAATAACTGGACTTATAATTTTAGATAAGCTTCGAGCCATCCATTGAAATAACATTCGTACAATGCAAGTTATAGTGGCACACCGGTGGGACTGAATCCAAATCCATAGAACTAGCGTACTTTTGTTTACATTAGTTGAGAATCACGTTATTATCTGTTACTATAAGATGAAGAGAAAAATCAAAATTTGAATTGCAATTCACATAAAAATGAGCTTTAATGAAAATTACAAAAAAAAAAAAAACATTATAAAAGAGGTTAAAAAAAAATTCTAAGATTTTTCTAACCTTTTTCATATTTTGTTTCCTAAATCATGATTTTTTATTTAATTTTTTCATAGTTTCAATTGTGGAACTTACAATATACTTCATTTCAGTGGAACTTCGTAGTGTACCGCTTCAAGCTACTACTGTTGATATAGAACAGTGTTCGAGTAAAGCTAGTCGCGGGAAAGTGCAATTTGAAGAGCCATCACCAAAGTGGAAGTTTGGAAGTTGTCTGCGGAAAGGTAAAGAATTTTAATTATTTATATATTGAAACTATTATGGTTTATTTTTATAGCTTGGTTAAAAATGAGAGGAAGTGGAAGCAGCGAAAGTGGTGAAAGTCACAACTACGATTACTATGAATGTAAGTAAGTTTGTTTTCTTTTCGTTTCCACACCCTTCCATGGAAACAGTTATGCTATAATATAAATACCTAAAAGTTTCTTAGTCTTCATAGAATTCCCAAATAACAAACTGAATTGACTCTGGTAAACTAGCTGATAGTAAAAATTATGAGATGGTTTATTCATTACTTGAGGTGACTGTAATGGAGCACGAATAGTACCTGTTCCTTGATGTTCAGTTTTTTTAATGATGCAAGCACACAGAAGGAGTTACAGAAGTTATCCACGAAGATATTCACTAGAAATTCTTCCACTAAGTTGAACACTAAGTTTATCACAACTGATCCACTAGCACCTAGATCCAGATTAGTATTTGCAGTATCTGTGACTGTAGGGTTTGGCTTGAAAGGTGGGGAGGGGAGGGGGGGGGGGGGGTTAGAGTGATTAAAAGGTGAAAATTTCAGCACCTAATATCCCAATTCACTAATTTCCAGAAAACTTCTTCCAAATAAGGACTCCATTCAGGGCATGATTATAAAATGATTCTTATAGACAGAAATATAGCAGAGCGCTATATTTTTCATCACGATCGCGATTCTAATTTTCAAAGGATTTTTGGAAGTTCAAATAAGAAACCAGTCATGGGGTATTTCACGTGAATGAGGGCCCACATTTTTGTGATTTTAACCTGGTGTTGCTTATAACCAATAGCCCGATTATAAACAAAAAATATGTTTCTATTAAAATCTCCCAATAAAAGCGCAAAACGATCAAATTATTGTTAGTAGTATAAAAAAAATATATAGAATATATATTGAAGAGATTCACTTGAAATATTTTTTGTGCTTTGTTCGTTGAGTAAATCTAGGTTTTTATAACCAAGATGATGAAATCATAGGGTATACTAAATTTATCATTTCATAGAAATAATAAGAAATAATTTTAAAAGTTATTTTGATTCTTGTATGTCCGTCTGTCTGTCTGTCCGCACGATAACTCAAGAACGTGTGTATTCAGAGAGCTGAAGTTTTGCACATGGGCTTTAAAAAAAAAAGTAAAATGAAGCTCGAGAATGGGACTTATTGGGTAACACCTTCATAGGGTTGCCATACAAAAATTCCATTTTCACTACATATTTGGACACTACTCTACTACCTTTCATAAACGTGCGGACTATGCTGGACTCGATTCGTAATGGTATACAACTGCAAGAAATTGGTTCTCTGTCCGCTGTTCTAAGAGAATTATTGTTTAGTATTTGCCGAAAAAACATTTTCAGGCTCAAAGCACCGTCACACTAAATGAGTTCAAGGTGCTAAGCTGGTTGAAGGTGCGGATATACTCCTACTATGTACCTGTAGTCCCGAATTTTTATATATACCGCCAGTATGTTTCACTGGGGATGTTTACTCTAAAGTTTAGAAAAACCAGCTCTGTGCCTAAATCTTACTGCCCTATTGTTTCTTTTTAAAACAATGGCAAAAGCGAGTTCCAACAAGATTAAGATTTTCACAACAACCCTCAATATTCCTACGAAGTTACCAAAACTTCTATTTTCAATCTATTAGATAGATAGAAAAGTTGATTGGTGAGAAAGAGAAGGCGATATATTTCCTTGTAGAAATGATCGAAGCCAGCTACAAGAGCAATTCTACGCAGACGACATTATAATCATAATACGAGATAAAACCATAATGTGATAAAGGTTAGAGAGAGATGACAAGATTAGGTTTGCTTTGCGAACCAATACTTGAAAGTTCAATATGAAAGTTTGGATGCAATCGTAAAAGCTTTTCTTGTAGAGCTTGCATCTTCTCTATTGAATTTACAGCACACTGTACTGAATGGAATAAATGCAACACTACCAAATTTTATCATGGTAGGTATATTAATACGCATATGTATTATTAATTATTAACTGTAGAAAGAGAAATATAGGGTAAGCGTGTTTTTATATGTTTAAAAACTTCGTGGTAAATATCTTCCAGAAATGAAACATGAAAATTTGAATTTACATTCTTTATACAGTGCAGGCACCCACTTGGAAACATTTTTATCAATTCTACTCGAAAATGGGTTAAAAGGGTGTCCAATCCATTTGGCTCTACCAGCATTATTTCTATACGTTACAAATGGAATGACAAGCTTAGCATACTCTATGAGACTTCATCTAAAGTATAAAAATCATGATTTTATAAAATTAAAAAATTTGTTAAAATATTTTTGGTACTTAAATCGATGGGGATTTAAAAAAATATAATTGTATTCAAATTTTGAGCTTCATCAATCAAAAATAGCAAACTAAAAAATATAATAAATTTTTAGGTCGCTCTCAGTCCGCTCATAATACAGTCAATTTGAATATCGCACGATCACAATCTGAAGTACACCAAAGTATGGGAAAAAATAATTGATGAATTTGTAAAAATGTTGTTTATATTTTCAAAAATGTTCCCATTTCGAGCTGTTAGAATTATTCATCAACTATTTCATTATGTTTACGTCTGTAAGATAAAAACTGTAGAAGGAGATAGAAATATACGACAATACTAAATCGTTTTGAAAAATCGTCTGAGGAATTTGCTTGCATATAATGTGCAGTACTATTACGATTACAATGCTGCGTTCTTTTTTCCTGATCCCTATTAAAGGAGATGCACGGATTTATAAATGAATAAAAATCATCAAATTGCCAGATTTTGAAAAATTAAGACTTCAGAATTAGAACCAAATATTTTAGATCTATCTTGGCATTTTGTGAAAATTGAAATGCAATTTCATAATTTGCCCCCATAAAAAAAACCACGGTTACCACCTATAGTCGTTTTGTAGAATGAAATTAATTTAAATTTTCAATACTGGATCAGTATAAAAAAGACCCAGCTAATACCTCCATATCAGTGAAGCAATAATATTTTGTACTAAAATGGCTTCCAAAATTAACAAAATTATGCGTATTAATATTTACCTTGGTAAAATTTGGTAGTGTTGCATTGACTTGATGTGATGCCTGGTCGTACAGTGGGCTGTAAAGTCAATACAGAAGATGCAAGCTCTGCAAGAAAAGCTTTAACGATTGCATCCAAACTTTCATACTGAGGTTTCAAATATTGGTTCGCAAACCAAACTTAATCTTGTCATCGCTTAAGCCTTTATTACTTTATGATAAAACCCATATTAACCCATCTCTGCCCGAATGAAGACTAATATGAAATTTAAATAAATGAGAGAAGACTTAAAAATTAATCTAAATTAAATAATCACTGCGCCATCACAAGAAGGGGAAAATTACTTAATGAGTTTTTTAGAAAATCCTTGACGAATTCCAAAAAGAAAGCATGACCATAAAGGTCATGGGAATTATGCCGAAAAGATACAATTTTGAGATAAGTATTATGACATAAGGACATAATGGTGTGCCACAGTTATCGAAAGGTTAACTAACAGAGATGAAAGAAAATGCATAATTAGGTATACAAGGGGCGAGTATCAACATCTTTTAGCTGTAAATGTATCTAGTTAAACCATGGTACTATGGAAACCCAGTAGGAATATACCAACATCAGTAGATTTTAACTCACTCAGAGATGTCATTGGAAATCCGTGCATTACTCTTTGACATTTTAGTCTTTGATTAATTCATTGAAGTGAATTTGTGGGTAAAAGGAAAGGTCAATTTAAGCATTACTAACACATGCATGAATTCTTTGTATAGTAAATATATGTAAGGTGAAAGGAAAACTCCATTTAAGCTTTATTAATCTATATTTATGAATTCTTTGAAGTATAAGTATAAATTACGATATTGCATACTTTATAAGATATGGACCATCAAAGAATTCTTTGACGAATGAATAATGACTGATAATAGCCATAAGCCAGTACCTTCCAAATTGAGAATTTGTACTCGAAATTAGAAATTTACAGAAATGAGATATTGCGAATTTTTGTTTATTCCTGTAAATTTTGTACTTTAGATCTAAGTTTTCAATTTAGACAGTTGAAGTATTTTACTATGTTTGAATTGAATGATTTTTGTAAAGGAAAATTCCTCTACTAAAACTGTCTACTGCATAAAAAAAGACTTTTAATTAAACATTTTTTCACTATCGTGAACTTTCCTTCGCTAAATAGTCCAGGAATTTTAGGATTTCACTTCCGAAAAAGTCCAACCAAACTAAAAATTGGTATACACTCCAAATAAGGTGTCAAAAGTCTCCGCAATTCGGTTGTCCGCAGAACTTGTGACAGCCCAAAAACGCGGAAAATAATTACATTTTTCGGTTGTTTACGAATATCTTCGTTCCTGTCGGTCTTACGGCCGGCTATTGCGTATATACATGGAAAAGAAGGAGCACAGATCCTCTACAAAAACGATGGATAAAGTTTATTGATAAGACGAATAGTTTTCCCGTAATCTGGCATTGAAACTCCAACATAAATTTGTTATTTATATTTAATTGCTTGTAAAGATCGCAACTGAGATTTCTCTGCGGTATCTTCTCGTTTTGACATTCTTATGGATATTCAGGCATAAGACCGACAGGAACGAACATATTCGCAAAACACCGAAAAAAGTTATTTTTTTTTACCATTTTTGGGCTGTCACAAGTTATGCCCACAACCGAATTCCGGGGACTTTTTGCACCTTATTTGAAGAGCTGTATATATGTGTATACCCATTTTCAGCTTGGTTGGAATTTTTCTGAAGATAAACCCATTTTTTGCCCAATGTTCCTGGACTATGAATGCAACTCAAAAATAATCATGTTAATACGGCATTTTTATGAATTTGACAGCTTCCCTTAGAAATTAACAAAAATGAACTAATAATTGCTTATTATTTTATCATTCTCACACTGCTCAAGCAAACGTTAGTCTGTCTTGAACCTGATATTGGGTAGGAGTACTCACTTGGAAGGGACACCAATGGATGGATTTTCGCCATCACAAAAGATAGGAGTTGTTGACAGCCCTGAGTGTTTGTCCTGCCTGGAAAGATTGTCTGAGACTACCGTGTGCTTGTTCCGCCCTTGACCGAAGTAGGATGGATACTCTTGGATCTGCCCTCCTATTTGTAGCTGAGTTAAAAAATTTACCTGACCAAGGTCAGATGCGCTTCATTAAGAGGATAGCATATTTGGTCGCCCTGGGCTCCATGCTTGGCGTTTCTCGTCCCCTCGGCATATATTAAAAAAAACATTTTACTTCGCCATACCATTTGCATTCTATACCATCTGCATTACCATGTTATCTATAAAATTAACGTGTCGTATTCTTAGATGAAATAACCCATTACCGTGCTCACTAATTCTTTGGTTTCCTGCTGGGAAGCATCGAAGTCGCTGCTGTATTGCGAATATCTTCATAATGCCCATCAGGTAGGTTGCGATAAAAGCCTAAGTTCATTTTTTACCTGTGAAACTTATCTATTTTGGAAACAAAATAAAAAATAGAACTGGAAATGGATAATCTAACAATAATGAAAGAATGGATGAAAACGAGACTATTAGTGGTCCAGCTAAAAATGTATGCATTGCACAATACATTTTACTGATCATGAACCTGAGATAAAAAAAGATGCTCACCGGGTATTTGTTAAAGAAAACTGAATTTAAGCTTTTGAATGACTTCCTAACCAAGCATAGCTCACTGGTACACCAAAAGCTGAGATATCTACAAAAGGGATTCTTATCCCCAGAGCATATTAGAAGAGCAGCCTCTTAGCACAAAACCATGTCTAACTAAAGATTCAGCCATTAAGTCAAGCATGAAAGTATTTCGTTGTATTCGACACTTCATCTAGAATGACGTAAAATCTAAGTATGCACATACATACATTCATATATTCTGCATGTAGATAATTAATCTTTTGTTTAATTAAAAAATTTTAATAGATGCTGCAACATTTACATAATTGCGTTCCATATGAATGCTCATAAAGTACTTGTCTGTCTAGCTCGAGGATATTAGTCGTGTGAAAATTAAATCCGAGGAAATTTTGAAAATTTCTCATAGGACGACGTCAAGCAATTTAAGCGCTTAGACGAGAACATATCATTCCGGGGTGACACTCTAGAACTCTTGTCCATAAATTACCCGCACCAACCATCACAGAACCGCAAAACCAGCTTTCTCTTATCTGGGGATTAAATTTTTATTAATTACCTTACTGCCACTTATTCGCCTCGAAATTTTCAATTTTCGTCTTTCGTGTTTTTATTATGCGATTTCCTTGAATTTTCTTCGTGAGCTTTATCCTCCTCATCAAGTGGAAAATGTCCCAATCGGTTGCGAGGCAACCGTGTGATTCGTGAGAGCTGAGCTACTTCTAGTTTGTAGAATGCTAGCCCCCCCCACTTCCCGAAAAGAGAATGATGAAAGCTTTCTTTTGTATGGCATGAAATTGTTAGGATTTTTTTTGAACAATTAAATATTAGGAGAAATGTTGATTTTGCCGGTAAACTTTTAGATATATTTGCGGGCTACCAGGTGCGTAATTAGATTGATTGTAATTAGCATTTTTAAGATAATGCGCAATTTTTTTTTTTTTGTAAATTCCTTATAAGTTTTTGTTGTGAAAAAGTTGTGCAAGATGTAAAAAAGGGACTCTGGGGAAAAATATAGAATGATAAAATTTTATACAAATTGCATAAAAAATTCAATTCTTTAAATTTCATAATATCATTTGCAATGCAAATATTAATAACGTAGAATGGGGGAAAAAAGTATTATTATTGCTATTTTAGTACATAAAAAATCTTTTTAATGTGAAACGAGGATAAGGTCTACTTTGACCTACCTAAGACATGTTCACTATAAAAAATTATTAAGTAAGTAGTAATTTCAGTATTATTATTATATTTATAGTTAAAAAATTCACATATAGGGCAAATCATGCTTTCTTCGCTAGATTTATGGGGACCTATTGAAAGGAACTATCAATATAATGTAGGCAGAAAAAACAAAAATTGGAAAATCAAAACCTTCGAATTTCATAAAGCGATTTCCAATATTTGAAATGCTCCTGGATAAGAGTAACAAGGGTATAGACTTGTTTTGGATGTTTGTTCTGAAATTTATCTCGCGGATCGCTCTATTAAATATTATGTATATAATTAAACCTTTTCAGCTTCGAGATCATTAAGTGTAGGAGGTCTATAGTAGTAGGTGATTCTGATAGGCACGATGAGTCTCCGCTATCTTTGAAGCGTGTTTGCCTTTACCAAGTTTATCAAGTCGTAAAACATCAAACATACATTGTTACTTTGTTTTTTGCTATGCTGTCATCATATATGTATATGAAACGTCCGTCACACGTCAGGCAACAGGGCATGAATGCGATAGTATAGTTTTTGTTACCATATATTCTGGACTTTGCTTTGATTTCAAACAACTTTGCAAAACTATATAGTTTTGTGAGAATAACGGAATTGTTACTGAGGAAGAAAGATTTTAATTTAAAGACATACGAATTATAGCCACTTAATTTGCGGCATGTTAAAAAAATCACTTGCTTGCACTAATGCGCTTAACGTTTGTTTTGGTGTGATGCAATTCGCGTTGACCTGTGTTAGTATGTTGCAAACATGTAAACAAATGCACTTACCTACTGTTCGAGTGTTATGTGCATTTGGGTGAATGTTTTGCATTTAATGCATTAGCATTATTGTGTCACATTTATTCTGATTAACTTTCTTGAGGAATTGTTATATACAAAAATCTAGGTTACTGTATATACAAGGTGATTCCGATCGAGATACATTCCGGTATACCACGCGGTTCCTTTGGGTAAGCTGATCAAAAAATTGTTCTACATACCCACCCCCCCCCCAAGAAACCATCCATTAGGAGTTGTGGCCAGTTGAAGATTTCGCAATATTCGTGAACCCTGATGCAGAAAAACTGAATCTGATATTAATTAACCCGTCTATAATGATTTTCCCAACACACTACTTTTCATCAAATACCCCGGTTTCTATTTTAGCCTTAAATTATTCTCAAAAAATTTAAAATTATATCATAAAGGACTTTTCAGTACAAGAAAAAAGTTTGCATTTTTTGCGATCAAAGGCTTACAAAAACCGGGTATTTGATGAATAGTAGTGTGTTGGGAAAATCATCATAGACGGGGTAATTAATATCAGATTCAGTTTTTCTGCAAATATTTAATTTTAAAGGAAATGGGTTTATATATTAATCCCACCAAATTAGCACTCTTCGAAAATTCTCTAACGAAGTGTCGATTTGAAATGAAATTATTGAAAAAGTTCAAACATTTTTCCGTTAATTTGCAACAAATTTCACCCAGCTCAACAAATTAATGGAATTTATGGTGTTTTGGAACGAAATCCAAAGTACTTTTATTAGAAAAACACCAGCAAAAGAAGAAAGCAAGAAGTGTATAAGTATAATGCTGGCCGCTAACCGGTCCGTTATTCTCGGATTAAGTAGTGCTTCATGGCTTGTATATTCCGGGTCCAGGGGTTACGACTGAACGATTTTCTATTTTTTTGTGGCACCAATTTATACTATTCTTTTGGGATAAAGAACCTATATAATAAAACAACACCTGCGATATCTGTATGTTAAAGAAGTGTTCATGCTGAAACGGACAGAGAAAGCTATACAGGGCGATCCACAACTGATGGTCCAACTTCAGGAGCATAAGTTATGAAAGAAGAAAATGTGTTTCTTTTATATATTTGAATGAGATAAAATAATAAAAAATTTGCGAAATTTAGTGACATGGTTACAGATTACATGCAGTATTGCAGCAGCTATCGCTATTCGCTCATTTGAGTAATTATACTTTGTTTTCTGTGTATTACATAGATTTCCAAACTGCGCAATATTTTAGCAGAAAATTTACTTGAAAGATATTGTTTCCTTCATCAGAAATGTTTTAAATATATTTAGTGGAGGAAAAATTGTATTGAAATTTTCATAAATAGCGAAAATTTGAAATCGATATTAAGCTTGTCGTCTTATAAGTAAAAAGTAAGAGCACGCCTTTATATGTATTGTATTGCATTACCGATCTCCGATTTTAGAGAAGAAATTTATGTTTCTAATTTACTGTAAGAATCTGTAAGGTATGAGAAATCATGACAGAAATAAATGAAAATGAAAGAATGGCAAGAAAAGACAAGTGACGACTTATTTCAATATATGAAATATAAATAAGGAACTGTTTTTGGTATCATTTTGGTGAAAATCTTCTTCAGAATTAACGTACCTACTGCATAAATTCTCTATAAAGAAACTGAAATTGCTGTCACATAATGTTTTCCTGATTGGAAATGCCTTCACTATGTATTTTATCAAAGATCATATAATAGAACGAATATTCTTCTTCCATATCAAAAAGTGTCGTGAGGAGTGTTGGCAACTTGTGGAAATTTCAAAATTTTTCAACATGAAAGAATAATATATGATTATGTTTTCGTTA
>OZ005742.1:51739690-52016217 GCA_963930735.1 Dioctria linearis | reverse complement strand
TTTAAAGTTAAAATATTTCTATTTACTGATTTTATATTGAACAGTTCAGGATTTTGAAAAAAATTTAAATACAAATCATCTTTAAAAAAATGCATATTTATAAAGACGCGTTTATTTTTTCGAAGTATCATAAGTACATTTGCAGATTAAATTAAATCGTACAAAATTTTCTTGCTAAATAGTGGCAAAACTTTTATATCAATAAGCCGTATATTTACAATCCCGACTTGAGATATACATAAATATCTCAACTCATTAGGTCTAATTTGCATAATTCATTATACATTTTCTGTAAATTTTTTTCCAATCCTTTTTTTCATACCTGTATCTCTTTTCTTTAGTCAGGGTAAAAATAAGGCTAAATAAGTTAAATTTACTTCCAAAAGTCGACATTTTTACTAATTACTGGGCTAAATCAGGTCAAAGCCTCTTAAATTGACTATCGATTGCTTTGAACCACTAAGTATAAATACCTTCCTCTCACAATTCTTTCCTTCAAATTATCTTGATTTTTTAACCCACATTCGTAATTCTGTGCTTTATTAAGGTTTGGTCGAATAAAAATCTCGACTTATAGTAAGGAAATGTTAATATGATTTTGATCTAAAAAGTACTTGCGGGGGGGGGGGGCTACTTTGATCTTCTTATTATAGTAATAAAAATAATTATTTCAATATTTAATATTTACCTACTCGTAACAAACATAAACACAATGATATTGTCTCCTAATAGTCTCCCTACCTCTCTCTGTGTCTAAGGTATTCGCTGAGCTTGCATTAGTAATAATAGAAGAAAAAAGAAAAATAATCAACACCAAAGCCAGATTCCTGTATTTACCTGTCTATCGATTTGCCTATTATTATATACATATATTCACCCCAAGTCCCAGGCGCCCTGTGAATGTTATTCCTAAATATGCCACAAACTACTGAGCAATTACGAAAAAAATATCGACCACAAATCCAACATTCGGAATTTCGAATAATGCAGCTGAAGGCGGCACATTTGTGGGAAAATCATTTCCCGACTTCAATACGTGATATTGTGGTTGTGGCGAGAGAATTTAATTGGCATACATGACATACATTTAAAAACACATACATATATGTAGTAAATTCCAAATCAGATATTGTACAGTTGTAGGGTGGGTGAAGGTTACAAGCAAAAGGTTTCTCTCAATTATATCAACATCCATTTCTACAAATCAATGTCCTAAATCATTGTGATATTAACTGAACTATTCTTGAACGTTTTAATAACCTTTGTGCTTTGCTTTTATGTAAATAATTTAAGTATAATTTATGATAATTTCTTTAATTGGTGATGATTTTATTTTAAATATTGATTAAGGCGTTTTCTCTTATATTTAAAATTCATCGTTTCACAGTAATGCCACCTGATGGTAACAATTAATACCCAGTGGCAACAATTTGTACCACCAGTTCTAGGTATATTTGTATACCCTAGATGAAATCTAAAGGGTATACTAAGTTTATCATTCCGTTTGTAACGCACAGAAATAATGCTAGTAGAGAAAAATGTATTGGACATCCACGCATAAAATTAAAATTTATTTTGATTTTTGAATGTCCGTCTGTCCGTCCGTCCGTCCGAGCGAAAGATAACTCGAAAATGCGTGTACTTAGAGAGTTGACATTTTTTATATCGACTTTAAAAAAAAAAGTAAAATTAAGTTCGGAAATGAGACAAATCGGGCAACACCCTTCATGGGGTCGCCATACAAAAATTTCGTTTTACACTATATATTTGGATACTGCCTGAGAACGCGTTGATAGGGAGAGTTGTAATTTGATACATTGTGTTTTCATATTAATAGCAAATAAAATTAAAAAAAATGGAATAAATCGGGCACCCCATTCTTGGTGTTGCCAGATAAAAATTTAGGTTTTTTACGGATACTGTGAAAACGATCTGTCTTAAATATTTCTATTGTACTTAAAACTTCTACAGAATACGAAATCCAATAAAATTGATTATAATAATTTTTTTCTGTCCAACGAACCGTTCTAGAAATATGTGTGCAAAAAATTACTGTAAATATCAAAATTGTTGAAATGGGCACCCATACGAAATTTCATATGTGCATTTATCTAAGGTATCATAAGAATTGGTCTTGGACCAATATTAGCGCTTTTTTACTTGTTATAAATTAAAGGGATTTCTCCACTTAAGAAATATTGGGATAGGTTTTTGTACCTAAAATACGTGTACTCTCTTTTAAAAGTTATTTAGGGAAATATACTTCGAAATAAGAGACATTTGTTGTCAACAATTTAGTCGAGAATACTTGAGTTTTATCCAAAATCACTCAAGTTCGTGAAAATTTAATACAAAATTGGTCATTTGAACGGTAAATTTTACCTCGAACTCTAGGGAAAAATTATACTTGAAAAGAGTAAGTTGACACGGGGCATAGTGACGAATGAATATTATTTGTAATCAGCTTTATTCTAAGCTCGCGCCTTATCCTGAGTTCCCTAAGGGAAGCACGATGGATCTGGGGAGGCTTGAAGAGATTATCCCATGGGGCTTAGGGGCACAATGGACTCACTAGATGTCTAAGTGATGCAGGCTAGTTGTCTTGCGGTACCACTTTTATTTAACCTAACCGGACCTAAACTCGCGCTATGATATCCAGACTACAGGGTTAAGTATTGCCAACATATGGCCAACATTTTTTTCCCATTAGCCCTTGTATGTTGTACGAAAAGAGCAGATGAATTTTGCAATTAGAACTCGCAAAAGCTTCAGCTTTGCCAAAAATTTTGTTTGAGGAAATATTTTAACCGTTTTTATTTGAATGGTGAGTAAATCTAGTATATTTATGGTGTGCAGTTTGTCTGGATAATCATAGATTTCATATTAGTTTTCGATAAATTTTTGCAAAACATATCCAAAAAGGCTGATGTGTGGTGTGGCATAATGAATAATTTTTTACGGGGCATAATGACGAGCATTTTACGGCTATAATGATTGTTCGATTTTAACATTCTGGTAGACTCAACAAAGAGCAGATTTAAAAGACGTAATTTTACATTAGAGCAAATTTCTTTGTCAGGGAAAATTACTCCAACAATTAGTGTGTTTAGCATTGCGCAAACTGTGAATTTTTCGGACGTTCGTTGCTCAAAAACGGAGAAATCGGCATTATATAAAAAAAATATTTTTTCGAGCTCTATAAATACAAAAGTAATTTTTGAATGTCAACCTATTTATACTAAAACTTCAGAAATCCAGGAATTGCTTTATAGGTAAAGTATCAGATGCTTTCAGTATGAATTTTTCAAATCCGAAGTGTTTCCGTTTTAGAATGTATAATTTTATTGTAAAAACCATATTCCTGCAAGGTAATTAATTAAGAATAATATGTTTTGATAGAAAAAAGATGTAATTTCATGTATTAAATATAATTCGTTATTATGCCCCGAGCCCTTTGTCATTATGCCCCCATATGTGGGGCATAGTGACGATCTGTTCATCACCCCCTTTTAGGTCAACACGGCACTTCATAAGGATGTCATACGGTAATTATCTATATCACAATTTCTCCCTGATTAATGCTACTTGATATTGGTATATTCAAAGTTTCAACAAATCGATTCAGGGATTTAAGAAAATTCTGGAGATAAATCGTTCGTCATTATGCTCCGGGCTCTGAAAGTATTGATGTATGTATGTTATTTCTAATGGGTCGAGAAATATTTGTCTCAAGCCCTACTGACATGTATCTACTGGTCAATATTCAATTGTCAAGCTCCTATCTATTATCTTATCAATTTTTAGATAGATTTACTTAAAACTATATTTAAACTTTATAATGAATTTAAAAATTTGCGCATGTAAAATTGATTACTAAATTTTATTTCAGCAGTAATATTAGTTAATTTTATATAACAATTAGGGAAAACATCCAGAGTTTTTAAGCAATCTGTACATATACATATCTATTAGATTGAATGTAACAAAGCGTCCATGAATAAAAAAAAACAGAAAGAATATGTATTTGTATTATTTTTTAATGTTTGTTAGTATTAGTGCAGTTCGTGAAATAGTAAACAACTTACAGAAGCATAATAATTACTGCTTCGTTATTGTTTATTTATTTTTTGTTTTAGATGAGCGCAAATGAGCTCATTATTATTATTTAATAATTTAGCATTAACTCCTCAAGGCGTTTCGACTTTCTGATACCAAACTTTTATTATTTAGTTGTGGAAAACTCTTACTATGTTCGTGCTATTCGAGCTTGGAATAATTTACCACTCGATATTCAGCGTACGAACTCGACTCGTGGGTTTTGTATGGTCTTGGATCTGTTTTTTCTAGTTATTAGTTGTAATCTTATGTTTTAAGTAAAAAATATTTTAGTATTTTATTTTATTTATTTATGTTATTTAAGTTTTTTCGGATTTCCATTTTAATTTCCTAATTTCTAATTTGTTTTATTTTTATTTTTTATATATCATTTCTCGATCTTTTTATTAATATTTCCTTGTTCTTATTTATTCTTTTTGCCGCTTTTTTTTTTCAAGAAAGAATTTTTTTAGATTCTCCGGTATATAGCAAAAGCTAAAAAATGTTTTAATTTGTTATTCTATCATACAACCCATTATATTTTTGGTGGCAAGTTTCATGTCTTGGTGTGACTCATCAACAGGTCCCAAATAGCGAAATTGAGTGACTTGAAAAACAAATGAAAAAAATAGAATTAAGAAAAGAAATGAAAAAATGAAAAATTGAGAAAAATTGAAAAAAAAAATTTATTAAAAAAATTTAAAAATTTGTTTAAAAAACGAGATTCATTCGAAACGAATCGAACCTATCACACCAAGACTTGAAACTTGCCACCAAAAATATAATGGGTTGTGTTATAGAATAACAAATTAAAACATTTTTTTTGCTTTTGCTCTTGCTTTTTTTTGTTTAAAAAAAAGGAATTTGTATGCTTGTAGTAATTCACCATAAATAAACTTATTCTTATTCTAGTAGAGTATAACATAATAACAAAAGAACATTTAAAATAATTTAATCCAATAAAAATAGAAAAATGGTTTTGCAAAGCAACATAATTAGATCGGTGGCAATACCTTTTTGAAACAAAAAACTTATTAAAAGGCAAGGACCAGCCGGAACATTTAGTGAAGGTTACAATTAAGACAAAAAACATAAATTGAACACAAGATAATGTTAAAATTGTGAAATGGGGGTGTTTACAGGTTGAAAGTTGTTGTTTGGGATTTTCGACAAAATGTGACTTCCTAGTGGAAAATGTCCTTCACAAAAGTTGACACATAATAAAAAAAAATCTAAAATAAATACTCAAATAAAGATAAAGAAATATTTGAAGATGTAAGTGATTTGGAAGAGATTATTGATGATTTCTTTCAAAACTTGAAAGTTTTATTGATGAACAAGAAGAACAACAATGATAAAGATCCAAAATTAACTAAAATTTCATAATTTCTCATGAATTTTTTGTTTTTATAAAAAATATCAATATATTCTACTTAATAATTATATGTATTCAAATTAATTTATTTAAATATTCCAAAAACAGATTACTCATCGTATTGATGTAGTGTCAAAATAGTAAAATATACGTTTATAAAAATGCACACTGATTTAGCGAGTCTTCACTCTAGCTTACGACTTTCAATACGGTACGGTGCATTGTCATGAAAAACTTAAATTTCAGGATGGTTTCTTCCAATTTATTTAATTAAATTCATTCAACTTTACTAATATTAGATTAAAGCAAATTCCGTCATTGCAATTTAATCCATTTTGATTCATAAAAAATATTGAAAAATTCGTGATTGGAGAAGTCATATTTTTAGTTTTTCTTATTTTATGAAAAATAAATCATCAACATAATATAAACCTTTTTAAAGTAGACAATTTGACGGTTAAAATTACCTCGGATGGAATATTTAAATCGAAAGAAACAGCAAAAAGGATTACCGTGGAAGATTTTTGTTGTTTTTTTTTTTCAAAAAATATAAATATCTCGGAAATTGCTTGTTTCGCAGGTTACAAAAAAAATCATGTTTACTCAATGGAAAAGAAAGTATACTTTCACAAAATTTCATGTAAATTGTTGTTACGATAGAAAAAAAAAATAAAGAAACCGAAAAATTGGTTTGGCACTAGCTTCTTGGAAAATTTGAGGTTATGTTTAAAAATGGTTTACATCAAAGTTTTAGATTTTTTTGTTATATACAAAGACATTTTCTACTAGGAGGTCACATTTTGTCGAAAATCACTAAAAAACTCTTTCAACCAAAAATTTTAGAGAATGTCCTTGGCAGTGTTGCCGATAGTTAATTTGAAACTCCGTTGAGGTTATTGTAAAGTTCTGTCATAAATCCCGTCCAGTATTTTCTTAAAATGGAATATATAGTATACAGAAAAAGGAATCTTTTATTGTATTTATTAAAACTGTAAATCTCTTAACAATGTAAATTAAAAATATCTAAATCAACATCACTTTCTGTACTTTCGGGTTATGCTTTGGGTATTGTATTTGCAGGAAGAAGGTGAGGACATCAAATATTGAGTTTTTGAAGTTTTACAACCCCATTATAAATTTGTCTGGCAGAAAGTAGGTATAATAGAATTTCTCCGTCGTTCTAGTCCTGATTGTATATTTAAAGTTACAATAATTGTATATATGTATGTCTTCAGTTTATTTCTTTGTTTTGATTTCATTTAATTCATTACACTAAAAATCATTCCATATCTCAGCCCCATATTCCAAGGTTATAGAAAAATTGTTCAATTCTCTAAAGCGATTTGTGCAAGTCGCATCTTCTAATTGTTTTAGCACTGGCCAAAATTCCACCATATTTTTCATTCGTTTTGTTAGATTGATTGTATTCCATTGAGTTTCTGTTAGCGATATGACAATATTTGAATATTGCAAATGCTCCAATAAAGAAATTAAAGAGTTCTTGTGAACACTTAATACATTTTTGCATCAGAGTAAATTTTCTTTCAGTAAAACTTCAATGTCAGGGTGAAAAATCCGTTCCCCTGAAAAGTCCGTTAGCCTTTGCTGCTATTTTCTTCACCTTAATCTGCTAGATCTGACGAGAAATCCATTAAGTTGGCAACATAGGTAATTGGAACCTAATATATGGAAATGGAACCCTTTTTTTTTATATTATGGAAACAGTACAATCCTTACGTATCCTTGGAAAACTTGAAATTTAGATATATTTTTGGGAAAATTCGCTAATTACCCCTCTAAGTGGATATAAAATGTGACATACGTACGGAAATATCCTTCTTTTTTTACTGTATATCAGGGCTGGGCAAGTAGCAAAGAAAAAGTACTTAAGTATAAGTACAAGTACCGAAGGCCTGACTACTTCAGCGTAAGTACAAGTACCGCATGTCTGAAAAGTACTTGTAACTAAGTACTAAGTCTATAGAAAGTTCTTAGTACTTTTTGAAATACTTTTAAAGTACGTTTTTAGAATTTTTGTAGGTTGACCGTAATATAATGCAGTTTATAGAGTTCAGTTAAAAGCTTTTAATAAATTAATAAATTTTGAAAACTATAATATGTATAGTAACCAGTGGCTACTATTTATAGTTTTCGGCGCTGCACGTAGACTCATTACTACACTCATAAAAACTATTAGAGGGGCGCCAAAGCATTGTCGCCTCCAATAATTAATAAAAATATAAAGCGAAGGAGTTCCAGGAAATTTTTAAGAAAAAATTAAGGCCTTTCCTACATCAGGTCGAGGCATCGTCGATTTTATATTCGAGTGAGACGTTACTAGTTTTTGTTCAACTTGCCCAGTCTTGTTTGTATGTTATTAGTTTTCTAAGGTTCTGCCTTGACGCCTGAGTGTAGCACATGTTTTGACAGCTCTTTGCGTGCTTTAAAACTCAACAAAAAATGAGTTGCTCTAGAAAATTGTGTTTGCTTTTCTACGAAGAGTTAGACATTTGTAGGTACTTAATAGACTCAGAAATACTTAAGTAAAAATCATGGTACTTAAGTACAAAACTAAGTCTTAAATATAAGTAAATAAAAGCAAGTTCTTATGTTCAAGTACTAATTAGGGCATTTCAAAAGTACTGAGTAATAAGACTTAAGTAACGGAAATATACTTTAAGTAGTACTTAATTTTTTTTTTACTTATGTATTGCCCAGTTCTGCTGTCTATCGACATTGTTATTTTCATTAGTAAAATTTAAATCCTTTATACTTCCCATTAGTTCAAAAATATTGAAAAAGAAAACATGTACACAAACTCATATTTTTAACTAAAACTTGTCTTTTCTAAACTGCAGTGATCTTAGGCAGCCAGTTCAGGGATTCATTGCTGTCTTGATGAGATCGCCCTACACTGCTGATCGAAACATGCAGTATGCTCTCAAAATCTGTTCATGAAATTTTGATTTTCGGCTACAAAGCCAGTAACTGATCACTACCTCGGTACTTATCGTTTAAACATTACATTGGAATCTACAGTGGCTGTCGGCTGCTCTATTCGTCGCAATTGTGTTTAGGACATTTTTTATTTAACATTTCATTCAGGAAACTTTTGGGAATGCATGAGTACCTATAATACTACAATTTCTTCTATTCGGTGTGCTATGAATGCTGGCAGTCATATATCAGAAGGTATCCTTTTCGTATTTGAATGGAAAAGATAAAGTTTTATTATATCTGAGATTACGATGGCATTGTATATCTGGCATAATTGAGAAAAAAAACCTCTTAACGTAATCTTACCGGTAATATAATATTCCATACAAAATCATCCACTCTTTGGCTGTGGAGTACTTTTTTTCGGGCCTGATGAGTCAGCACGTAAATATACTCAAAAATATTTTTCTGCCTGTTTTTGGTAACGTCATGTACAAACTTAAAGACAAACCTGATTCTCTAAATACACAATCGGATTTTTCTGAAGTTTTTACATGACGTTGCCAAAACCCGCATATCCGTATTGAAACATCCATTAATCAATTTCAACCACTCTGGGCTATGGGATATATATAGAAATTAGAAAAATAAATAAAAAGGGCGTCAATAATTTTTCCAGGTGATCGCTTCCTCCAAGTTATAAGGAATACAAGTATAAATCTCATTGCAACTGTATACATATTCCATAGGTATTCCCGTTCATTTGATAAGCTATTTATCTTGATTACGTTGATCAGAAATTCAAATAGGCCAGTCAGATAAAAATTCTTTCAATTTGTAATATTAATGTTTTGGTTAAGCAAGATTCAGAATAAATTATTTGCCATACTCACCTCATCTGTTGAATTGGAACTGAAAGTAGGGAGACGTCTTCGTTTTGTGAATTTTTTTTATTTTTATTTATTGCATTTTTTTATCATTTATTTTCATTTAATATTGACTAATATTTTTCTTTTATAAATAAATTCGATAATAATCATTTTTTAAATTTAAATCTTCTTAGATGTTTCATCCCACGTTCAGCTTTTAAATCAAAATTCATTGATTTCAACATTTGAGCTTAATTTAAAATTAATTTCAAGGTTAATAGCTTAAATGTTTACTTGTACCTTAATGTTGATATCCCAGCGATAAAAATATGTTTCATAATTTGACAAGGTTTTTAATTTAATGCCGCATTAATGAATATTTTTAAATCAAATGAACAAATTGTGTGCCATATGATCGCATCTTTTTTAATGCTCTAATTTAATGCTTGACATAAATATTTTTCATTTGAAGTAAATTCGGTAAAGGAGAGATATCAAAGATACGCAAAAGAGATATAAGTAACTTTTCTAGAGGACCCACTTAAATAAAACCGAAACTGTGCAAATATTTAGGAATGATTTTTTGCTCGAATATTGGAGTAATTTTTTACTTTAATATTAGTTTCACATTAATTACATCTGAAAATCTTTTGTGAATCCTCCGTTTTAATGTGATTTTAATCTAAAGTCCTAAGCTATTGATTAAATTTAGGACCGTTCGATATTCCACATTCGGGTGTTGGAGGTGGAATAATTTGCCTAACGGAATTGCTTACACCTTACGGTGGTATATCCTGACAAGGATTTCTAATTATCCGACATTAATGATTATCCGGATATCGAATACTGAAAACTCAAAATATCCGGATAATCCGGATATCCGGATAACCAAAACAAAATAAATAAATAGCTTGAATCCATAGTGTTTTATAAGTTTTTTTATTCAAATATTTCAATTATGTACATTAATAATTAATAAATAGTACAAAAACATTATATGATTTAAATTTATTTTGTTTTTAAAAAAGAATATTTTACAAAGTTACTGCATTGAAAATTTCAAAATTCAGACGAGTTCTAAATTTTGCCTTAGTCAGGGCTACAATTGAAACTGTAAATGCTGGCTTTATTGTAAGAAATGCATTGAATAATATATTTTTTTGTGTTGCTTTGCTCAATAACAGAAGAAATTGCCACTTCCAGTTAATGCTGCAGACTAACAATGTAAACTATAATCAAAATATTTATGGAATGTGGTATATTGACTGCTTCTAACAAGATTTACTTTCATAAGCATTTTATGTCGACGTTCATCCATTCATTTTTTATTCTGTTTCAATAAATTGTAATCTAAGTTCGTTCTAAACTCGTCTCAGTTTTCAAATAGAAATTTATAAACACATTCAGCGATCATAACTGTCGCTGAATTTTTATTTAATTCCTTTGCTGCTGTCTCTAGTAGTGGTAATAGGACATCTGACAATTCTTTTAAACTTGATTGCCCTTAAATGGTTTAAAATTAAATGTCGCATCGTTGAGTGCTCGCTTACCCGTTGGTTACGTCAACAAGTCGAGCCATCGTAGATTTTATATACATAATCACGCCATATATTGATAACGCCACACGGATAACAGAAAACTCCTACACCGGAATCTGGAGACATCTATTTACTCCATAATCAATGTATATACTACCTTTTTGGGCGATTAACTCAACATTTTATTTATTAATATATTTAATTTTTAACCACACTGTTATCAAATAATTTCAGTGCTTAGAAGGTTTTGTTATACCCTAGATGGAATCTGTAGGGTATACTAAGTTTGTCCTTCCGTTTGTAACGCATAGAAATAATTATGGTAGAGCAAAATGGATTGAACATCCATGTATAATATTAAGAGTTAGTTTGATTTTTGCATGTCTGTCTGTCCGTCTGTCTATTTGTCTGTGTGTCCGCACGATAACTCGTGAGCGCATGTACTTCGAGAGCTGAAATTTTTCACATGAGCTTTAAAAAAAAAAAGTAAATTCAATTTCGAAAATGGGACAAATCGGGTAACGCTTCAAGCAGTTGCCATACAAAACTTTCGTTTTTCACTACATATTTGGACATTGCTTTACAAGGCATCAGCGTAGAGAGCTGCCATTTCCATAAAAATAGTAAAACTAATTTCATAAATGAGCTAAATTGGGCCATATAAAAATTTTGATCTTTTACGTAGGTATTCTATGAAAACAATCAGTCCTAGACGTTTTTTGTGTACTCAAAAGTTCTTCAGAATATGAAATGCTACGAAACTAGTTGTAGTAATTTTTACTGTCCGATGAACCGTTCTAGAAATATATGCGAAAAACCACTTAGAATTTAGAGAAGTCAGTCTGTAGGTTGGGTGATGCTTCATTACTACCCCCAACCATCATATTACCGAGAAATTTTCGTGGGGCAGAGGCAGCTTATTGACCCGTCTAAACAGGGTCATGAGGGCATTCATCTGGGGTATCATAGGAATTACTAGCTTCTAGCTTTCTTTCTTGTTTTATTTAAAATTTAGATAAAAGAACATCCACAAGACAACTTACTTGTTTATTCAAAGAAGGCGCAGCTGCCTCGGTGATCAGGTCTCTCATCAAAACAGATATTCGTGTGAAACATAAACAGCGATGAGCGAACCTGAGTACATGCAAGTTTACAAAACTGTTTCTTGAATCTTGATGGGCCTAATAGGAATTTCTCTGACTTTCTCTTATGGGTCGGAAGAAAAAACATGCACAACTATGGTTGGCATCATCAATGGCCACAGCTCGCTTCCTGACCATCTAACAAGAATGGGAGTTGTTGGCAGCCCTGAGTGTCTATCCTGCCTAGAAGGAGAGCCTGAGACAACTGAATACTTTCTATGCGCTTGTCCGACCTATGTCCGAGGCAGACTGGGTACGCTTGGGTGTGCCCTACTCTGTGTGGGTGGTCTGAAAAACTTACCTCACCTAAACCTGTTGTGCTTTACGAAGAGGACGGGAAGGTTTTGTTGAGAGGGTTTTTGGCAGCTTTGTGCAATGGGCCACCTTGACCTCCGTTCTTGGAATCTCCGTCCCCCTAACTTTAAAAAAATGCCTTAATTTGGATATCGTGCCTCTGTAAAACTGCCAACCAATCTTTTTCTTGAGATCACAATGTTGGATTTCTCTATACAACATTTGTGTTTATCGCAATGAATTATAATCTGTTGCTAACTGAAATTTTCGTGTGGAGAAACTAATCTCTCAAATATCTGTAGTACTGAAGGGGGTTATAGTTTGTGTACTTTGATATTTTTAATGTCGTTGCAAGGCTGAGGTGGAATACAGGCATCGAACCTTATTCAATTTTTTGCGTAAATTTGCTTGCACTCCATAGCTATTAGCTAAGTAGATTTTTTCAATTAAACAAATGAATTTTCAGTTAATTTCCTCAATTTGAATTCTAATAAGTTCACTTAAACTATAAAACTATCACTCTAATAATTTTTTTAATTTATCATATCAACTGTTTCCATACACGCTGTACGATCAAAATGTTCTTGTATGCAAAACTTCATGGCCTTTCCAACTATTGCTAAATCAGCCCGGTACTCCTCTCTTCTAAGGAGTTATAATGATCTAAACTAAAAATTTTCTTACCTGTTTTTTTTTCTTTCCCTTTTTTTTATTTACAAAAATACATAATTTTGTTTTTTTTTTTTATAAAAACTCTCTAACCTATGGACCATCCTCTTTAACTTTAGCCATTTCACCTAAGTGCTAACTATAGTGTTAAACAGCTACTAGCCCAAAACCTATTCAGGTCATACAAAATTTAGACGACATTTTTTTTTTAAATTACGGGCTTACAGTTGATAATGAATAAATTATTTTCGACCTGAACAGGTTAAGACCTTATAGCCCTTTAACGGTATGTATACAGTTTGTATTAAGTGCAACATAGGTTAAATGAAATAGGAGAGTTCCACAGTTTACAGTTTTTATAAAAAAAACCAAAATTATGTATTTTTGTAAATAAAAAGATGTCAAAGTAAAAAAAAAAAAAAATAGGAAAGAAAATCCGAAATTTTTAGTTTAGACCACCACAATTCCTGGGTAGAGAGGAGTACGGTGCTGGTTGAGAAGTGCTTTGAAAGGCCATGAAGTTCAACGTACAATAAGTTGACAGTAACCATACAATCTGCACTTTTCAAAGTAGGTAGTATTTTGTGAAAAACTAGCACATTTTCTTAATCAACGTGTAACTCCTAAACGGTTGATATGCCTACCATCCGTGCGCCATACAATTTTTTGTATCATCCTGTATATGCAGGATTTGGCATCCGATGAAAGGGTAAATAATTTTGATAATCTTTAGTGAATCTCTGGACCGACACCCATTGCCTTGATGCTAGAAATAACTTCATGAACTGCATCGATTTCAATACTTTGGGAACTAGGGGTAATTATATCTGATTCAGTTGGGGAGAGGGCTTTTGCACCATTTTGGGTTTCTAGGTGCGACTCATAAAATTGTGCTGATTGAGCGAATACAACAAAATTTTTATTGAGTTCATTGACACTGAACTCATCTTCTTTAATATTTTCTTTCCTATAGATACTAGCAGGCGTTGGATTTTTTTTCCAAAATTACTACCCAAGGTGGAAGCTTGGGATTACTTTTCGAAATCCCAATGAAGAATTTAAAATTATAAAGGAAATAGCGGTTAATAATGATTTTAACGTTAACATGAATACCGAAAATTTAAAAAGCAAAAATGAATTTTAGATATTTTACCTTATCCGATTCTATAGACGGATCGGAAAAGAACATAGAAAAAAGCTAGAATTGGCCAAGGACCAATTATTACGATATAGTCTGTATGTAAATTCGCGTGGTCATCCCACCGTGCAAGTTTGATTGTTAAAGTGGTTTTTCACATCTATTTCTTAGAACGTTTTGTCGCACAATAAAAATGATTATAAATAATTTGATAAGATTTAAAATTCTGAAGAAATTTTTCGTACAATAAAAACGTCGAGGATTGATTGTTTTCATAGCATACTTTAAAAACGTAAATTTTTGTATGACAATATCAAGACGGCGCGGCGCGACGTTTGCCGTTTTAGATCATTTTTGAAAATATATTTATTAATTTTATAAAATCGCCGTGCTCAAAATTTCAGCTGTCTACTGTAGCGCGTTCTCCGCGTCCAAACAAATAATGAAAAATGAAATTTTTGTATGGCATCCCTACGGAGGAGTTACCCTCACCCAACTTGTCTCATTTTCGAACCTAAATCTACAATTTTTACAAATTCTACAAAAGTTGACGCTTTCTGTAGTTATCGAGAGGACGGACAGATAAGATGAACGGAGAGACGAACGGACGGACAGACGGACGGACAAGCAGACGGTCGTACTGATATGCAAAAATCAAAATAACTTTTAATATTACGTGTGGGTGTCCAATCTATTTGCTCTATTATAATTATTTCTGTGCATTACAAATGGAGTGACAATCTTAAATAGTATACCCTAAATTTTATCATCAAGATGATAAAAATTGGTCAGCATAAAGGATTAAATTGACAATGCACTTAGAAACCTAAGTACAACGTTTACAGATTATTGAAGGCCATATCTAAAAAAAAAAAAAAAATTAAATGTACGAACAAAATCTGATGCATATTCAGCATCTTATGCACAAAAAATGGGAAGATATTTTACCACCATACTCAAGGAACACCACACGAAATTTATTTCAAGTTTTTTCATATACTATATGACAGTGAAAAACATCAATCATTAACATAATAAAGAAAATTGAGAAATACTGCATTGTGTCGTCGAAGCTCATAAAATAGATGCACTCGAAATACTGCAAATCAATAGATTATTCGGGGACCATATGGTGCGATAACACAATACACGAACACATAAATGATAAGAAGAATAAAAAAACATCAAGACCACATATTTCAAATATGACATAGAAATGCAGCTACCTCAATCGATCTAAGGATACCTATGGATAGGAGAAGAAACCGTGGTTGCTGATCCTTTTTCCGGAGCAAGAGTAGTGGTGCGAGGAAAATTTTTAGGAACTTTATCGTTTTACTCTACATGAAAATTATGTGGAGCCAATGAGAAATTATCTAAAGATACCTCAACAATTATTCATGATCCTTGACCTCATTCAATATCTATCCAAAAGTTGTTTAAGGGTCCTTTTTAACCCTTTTAGTAAATCTGGGGTAAGTTTTTTTTTTATAAATTAGCATTATACCTACTCCCAAATTATTTAAATTTGTTTTTTTATTTATTTTATGCATAATTCAACTTTCATTTATTATAAAAACCAGAGAAAAAATAACTTACAATATTTTCTCATCAATTTTCCTGAACAATTTGCCTAGAGGAAGCTTAAGTCGAGTTGAACCTGTTAAGAAAACTTCCTTTCTTCCTATATATTCCCTGAATAATATACAAAACTTTCTCGATAAATATGCATATCGAAATCTCATTTCCATACGAAATAGATAAGCTAAGGAAGCTAAGAATTCTAACCGTTAATACTAATTTAAAAACTTTATCCTTTTTTTTAACATAAAAGAAAACTTGTATTTGCATACATACATACATACATATGTACAATGTATTTAGCAAGAATCCATTATCATCTGGCAATAGTTAA
Organism: Dioctria linearis; assembly: GCA_963930735.1. Taxonomy (NCBI): domain Eukaryota; kingdom Metazoa; phylum Arthropoda; class Insecta; order Diptera; family Asilidae; genus Dioctria; species Dioctria linearis. The sequence continues at coordinate 52,000,245 of OZ005742.1, read as the reverse complement.
GCATCCGGAAAGCTTTTACTCATAAAATTTCCCAAACTTGCTCAATCTGCGCTTTTTGTTGGGTTGACGAAGGGAGATGTGGGATATTTTCAACGAGTGAAAGTTGCTATAGATTTTGCTATGTTGGGACTTGGACATGATGAGGAAACGGAAAGTAGACGCTCGGTCGCTCGGCTATTCATGGGATTTTCATAAAGAGCAGTTTTCGTGAAACTTTCATCTCGGGATGACGCTTATATGTTTCTTGAAAAACATCTTTATTTGTTGATAACGTGAAGTGAACAATAAAAAACAAAAACTAGAAAAAGAAAAGTTTTGTAAATTAATTATAAAGTAAAAAAAAAAATAATAATGTTAATTTAAGTTAAAATCAAAAAGTTTTCATGAGCTTTTTTAGTCAAATAAATTTATTATTTAATTTAAAAACATTTTATGAGGCGTTGTCTTCATTTTTCACTTAAGAAACAACAGAAAACCTATAAAATTCTTGCTTAAGGATTTAAGACCTATAATTTTTCCTTAAAAAAAATTACCTATATTTTTATTATACCGAAGCTTCACAAGAATGAAATAAAGTGGTTCTGTTGTAAACAGTTAATTTAAGTTGAAACTTAAAGCAGTATCTTTGGGCCTTATGGTTGTGGTTTAAGCGCTCAATTTGATACGAGAAAAAGCTCAATGTTCCGTTCACTTCTACGGAAATCCTAAGTCGTGCGTATTATATTTCAATTAATTTCGCCCAAGTTCAAGTATTGTGTATAATTAAACTCCCCAAAGAATTGAGTTTTCCCTTTTCGGCTACAAATTAAAATCTGAAAACTGTGTGCTGAAAGGAGTAATTACGTTTAACAATTCTCGCCTGAATTTAGGGAAGAGCTCGGAACAGATTGTAAACAGAAAAATAACTAGTAGCAAAAAGAGAGTTTATCTGAGGAGGGAAAAGCAGAAGTAGGAGTAGAAAACCCACGGTATATAATTGCTGCTGTGTGCTTGAACATAAATTTTAGACACTTGACTAAAAGGTCCTTTTTGGAGAAGTATACAATTTTTTCTAGAACAGAAAGTGCTGCAAACCCTTTTTTATTGTTTTTTTTTATGTGTGTTTCTTAAATTTGTATACAATTTAGTGAGAAAAAAAATTTGAAAGTAAAATGCAAAATACCTAGATGCACAACAAAGTGAGTGGGGGAAGTTAGTTGTTTTTGTTTTGTTTTTTTTCTTGTAAATGAAAAATAATCGTGCTGTGTTGATCAAAAGTTTGTGAATTTTTCAGTAGTATTTTTTTGTGCACAAAATACACTTCCATAAAATACATACATAGTAATATATGTAAGCACTACACCTTAATTAAGAAAATATACTCGACAGCAAGAACCCCGAGGGAATATGGTTAATTGCATAGTTTCATTGGAGAGGATACCATAATGTCCCTTGAGTAGAGTTTCATGACGCGGATGATTTCATCCAAGGCACCAGCTGGATCAATGAACATATGTTAACATCTAATTAGGTGAGCGCTTAAATTAAACACTTAAAATTTACTTAACACTATTTATCCCTTTGTCTTTTGTCATTTACGTAAAAATTGAAAAACAAAACTCTTTTTTTCTGCATCTTCTCCTCTATGAAAACTACAAAGCAAAACAATATTGCTATGAAATTTGCCTACGAAATCACACCAAAAAGTATTCATTTTTTTCTGCTTCTTGTTTTTATGTCGGACATTTTCTATTCGACGTTTTGGCGCCGCAATGTCCTGTCTTTAAGTTCCTTTTTGCTTTTCCCGAGCGTAAATGGAGCACAAGAAAAATGTTTTCTTGAATTTGATATAAACGTAAGCAAGCAATACACAGATAGAGTAGGTACAGAATCTCTAGGGAAATTTATCTAATTAAGGACACTGGAGATTTAGGGTTTCGGTTGTCATTTTGAATTTATTGCAGTCTCATAGATCATTCTCTAATGTTCGAATTAATTTAATTTAATCCTATTACTCATTATGAAACAGTTTCAAGGCCTATGAAATTAAAATTATAAAAAAAAAATGGACAAAGGAATTATTTCTTTATTTTGGTGATTAATTCATGAAAGATTGAAGAATGTCCTCGAACGCTTATTACTTAAGTACTTACCTTTAATGGACTTTGAACCTCATATTTGGTAAAAAGCATAATTATTCGAGTTTTTTTCATTTTCATTTTTATTGCATATTTCGGTTTGTTCTCTTTTTCATTGTTTTACTGTTTTCTTTGCACATTTATTGTGCAGTTTCTTAAGTTCTTATAAATTTCTTTTATGAAATATTTTTCATGTCCCCTAAATGTAGATATCATACGAGTTAAAATCTATTGTATTCATCATACAGTACACGTCCTGTAATATATGACTACTTCAGGGCTGTTTGTGGATATGAGGAAAGGTGATATCACTGCGGTATTGCATAAATTTTCCAATTGAATATGTTTTCCAATAGACACCGTGGCCTAAAGATCTGTCATCTAAATGCAAATAGTATACGAGCTAAGATCGATCATATGCTTCCTGCACAAATCATCCTGTTATGGTCTGTCGATCTGAAAAAGGTGATGCCATTGCGGCATTGAATGGCTTGTTATGTCAGGCACTCCCCTTTCTGTGTATCCAGCTGATTATATCATACCGACAATTGTTTTCTTATTACAGTTGAAAATTGCTATTCTACCAATGACAGGCAGCTACAATGTGAATAGATTCGTGGCCTACACAGGATAAAATTGTTTTCTGAAGTCAGTGGCAACAATTTGTGCTACAAACCTCAAAGCTTAACATATCGGGAATTTTCTGTAGGTACTATATAGATTTTTGGGTGCCAAATACCAAAATTCAGTGAATGTTCTAGTAATTTGGGGGAATTGAATTTATTTTTCGTTTCTATCAGAAAAAATTACATTTATCTTAAGGAAAAAATATGTCTAAAAATTTAGAGAATTGTCTTACTTTTTAACAGTGTACGTATATTGATTTGAAACCAAACATCAAAAACTCGGAAATAAAATCCTGAAATGAAAAATCTCGAAAAAATTCTATATATTTCTGAAAATAGTTGAATGTAGTACTATATGTATATTTCATACATTGTTTTCAAACTTCACATATTTCAAATCCTAAAAGAATTCATTTTAAATGAATCGTAACAATTTTCCCTTTTTCGAAATACAGTTTTGAAAATTAGGCCAGGCTGCTGTTTTAAAACACGACTCCATGGCAGCGATTTTAGGAATTATAGAATTTGCTGAGGTTGACTTCGCTGTAACTCGTGAACTATATGTACATCTAATTGAAAAATCTTTCATATAAAAATTGCAGAAAATTTCATGCTCGATAATTTTTGTAATAAGTATTTTTAACCTATGTGGCGCTCGAAGAAAGATATTTTCGGTACCGTTTATTTTCAATATGGCGGCACGAGCAGCGCAACAGTAGCTGAAGATCGCAGACTAGGAATATTAATTAGGACTTCGAACTGTACAAATCTACCAAATTTCAACTCTCCTTGACCTTTTGCACTGAAAGCCTTTTTACATGTCTTCAATGCCTGGACTAAATCTATATTTCTATGCCTGATTTCATGAAACTAGCTTAACCAAAATTTCGATTTTAATAAATTGGGCTAATTGGATTTCAGTGTTGTTTTTCTACATGCTTATATTTTTGAAGGAATTTTTCTGAAAATATCTTTTTCGGTAATCCTTCGGTGAGATTTTTCTCTTCGAGATTCTGTATGATCCTCATATACATGGCAATACTTCCTTGTCCTTATGCCATATACTGTACAACTTATATTTACCATTGCTGCTGGGATTGAAGCTTCTGCAGACGGCTTAAACTTCTTTGCCCAAGCATGCCTTTTAGCTAAAACGGGTGCAGAGTATTTCAGATCTATTAAGTAACAGTATGGTTTATTTTGTCGGCTTCACTTTTCAGAATTACGAAAGTTCTTCATTTGCTTCTGCTTCATATTTTTGCATATTATTGGTACTCATAGATTATAATAATTTTTGTTTTTAGATTTTTGCATAGTTTCTATAGGTCTCTTTCCCGGTATTATCCTCTAGTAGTACAATTACGGAAACAAAAACATGATGTTATATAGATTTCTCCATTTTCGGAGTACATTTTATTCTATCCGCAGACACCATAATTAGCCAGCATTGCTGTTTCAATTTTTCTATCCGATCGGTTTGTGGGATTTATGGTAAATGTGATCCAATTTAAAAGTGAGGCCCTAGCACGATAGTGTTATAAATGACAAAAAAGATTAGTACTTACCTATTGAAATATTAAGATTCTTCGAAAAATTGAATATTTTAAAAGCGAAACGTACTTATCAACGTCTCCATATATACTAATCATGACAATATCAATATTTTAGTTTTACAAACCTAGCAGATGGGGGACAGTGTTTTTCGCACAACTTGGGTTATATCTTCATAACCAATTCATGAAACATTTGTAATTTTTTTTTTTAATTCTTCAATAAAAATTTTCTTTTGATTGTCCTGATACTCTTCAACAATCGAAATATGTGCGCGTAACGAAGATCTAACATTATGCCAAATTTCAGATTCCTCCATCACGTCGTTTTCGAGAAAAACATCTTTCAAAGACAGACGGACGAACGCATCTGTGTTCTTATAAAGGGTTCCGTCATTTCCTTTGAGGTACGGAACCATAAAAATGGCAATCATTCTACTCGATTAAGTTCTTGTCGTTTGCTGAAAGATAAATATGCAATAATATAACTTGCACTTCTAAAATCGTGTTTGTCGGTGAGGCAATATTCCTACGAGATGGAATCTTAAATTTCCATAACTTTCATGTATGTTCACTACAAAATCCACATTCAGATCTGCAGACAAGACATCATCGCAGCTACAAGTCAATAACTAGTGGGGCATCTTTAGAAACTGTCTAGATTGTCCTTATGAAATACACTCCGTCTAAAAATATAACCGCATCACTACCTACCTATACTTTCTTTTTAATTCTATAATTAATATATCGCTTGGGTTTGTTCCATGAATTTCAGGCAGTGTATCACTTCGAATCGTATTTATTACAGGTTATAGCAAGATCGATTTTGGTAATTTAAATACAATTAAAAAAATTTTTATTCCATTAAATTTTCCTTAGCCCTTCATCAGGCTCTTAGGACTTTGCAGATTTTTTCGTTTTCAAACAATAAAAAAACTAAGAAAAAATTAATGCAGACCGACCCGAAACTTTCTGATATCGTCAAATCAGGGTCGGACTGGGTCTTGAAAGCGGCCCGGGCAAATGGCGACAAACCACCCCATTTGGATATTATTAGGCTGAATTGCTACTGAACCGAGTACAAAGCGAGCAAGACAGCGCTCAAACGAATAATGGTATATTTCAAGCAAGAAATGCTAGATTCCATGCTGAATACATAATCATAAATAATAGAAAAATTGGATTTTTTTCTAGAATTTACATGATTTAATAAGGAAGAAATTATATAAATGCAGGAAATATGTATAAGAGCAGTTGGCCCATTCACCCATAAAATTAAAACTAAGACAGGGTTCCTTTGTGGAAACAGTATCCGAGAAACCAACAATTTTATTCGCGAAGCAGAGCCATAAAAAGTGAGGCAAGTGAGGCACATACATCAGACTTTAAATCGGAGGGGCGCCGCCTGTTGTAAAAAAAAATTAGTGGGGGGGCCCAAAAAAAAATATTAATAACATTTTCATTTCACAAATGTAAATTATTTTTGAGTTATGACTGTTTATTCAAATAAATGTTTTGTTCTTCAATTGAATTTACGCGCTTGACAAGCGGTTGGCTCTTGACTCTGACAAGAGAAAAATTTTTGACAGCCCTACAAAAGTTGCTGAAGACATGGATATACCAGCAAATTTTAAAGAAAAAAATAACAAGAAAAAAGAAGCGATTCGAACTTTTTGAATCAGAAGATGATGATGCCACAGGATGTTAGAATCGATTGATCTTCTTTTTTTTTTGTTTTTGATTCTTTTTTTTTTTTGTTTTTTATAAAAAAGGTGATGTAAATAGAGTAGAAAACTACCGTGGTCTTCCCTTTATGAACACTTGTCTCAAGCTTTTTGTGGTTATGTTACACCACGATAGAGAGATGTTTACTCCATGATAGATAACATTTTCAACCTAATAAATGTTATCAAACTCTCCCATTCATTCAATATAAAAAAGATGTATGCCTTCTTTGTAGTTTTTAAAGCAGCATTTGATACAATTGAAAGGGGAGCGCTTTTTTATAATTGTACATATGGGAATATGTCTAGTAAGTTTGTGGGCATGCTGATAAAAATATACGAAGTTACTAGCGCTCAAGTTTGGAATGGGGAACATCTCTCAGATAGTTTTGTGACAACATCTGGGATAAAGCAAGGATGCACTTTGAGTCCGCTGCAATTTTTATTAACGACTTAGAGGATTCTATGGAGGTAGGCCTGACACTTGAGGACATCAATTTAAAAGTCTTAAAATATATTGATGACATCGTTAATTTATCTGACGATCCACACAAACTCCAGCGTATGATCAATAATCTTCAGGAATACTGCCACTTGTGGAACCTGGTTGTCAACTTGCAGAAATCCAAAATTATGATTTTCCAGCGTCGGCCAGGACCCAGGAAGAGTAATGAAAATTGACAATATAATAGTGTGCAAGTAGAAGTTGTAAAGGAATACACCTACCTCGCGAAGCTATCATTTAACGCCCACCTTAAAAACTGTTTACAGGCTGCAAAAATGGTTATTAATGTAACTTGGAAAAGTTTTCTGGGAAAAGAAGGAATTAAGCGTTCTGACAAATTTGTTCTGTACAACGCTGTCTCAAGGTCAGTCTTTTGTTATGGAGCACAAGTGTGGGGGTCTTCAGCGATATGACTCTGTAGAAAGGCTACAACGATACTTCGTTAAAAGAATGCTTCGTTTGCCGACAACTACCCCCAACTATATGGTAAATTTCGAGTTTGGTCTCTCTAATATATACATTTACACATTCGTCTTTCTCCCAATAGGCTCGCTCATCAGCTAGCCTTAAAAGTGGTTAGTAGGAACGTATTCTGGGTATAGTGATTGGCAGGAATTAGCCAGCTGCCATAGTTTAGATGTGAATATATCAGGTCGGTCCTATAACTATTTAAAAGCAATTCTAAATAATGTCGTCTGAAGAGAGGAGGCACTACTTATTCAAAGAAGAAGTGACAAAACTAGGAGTTCAGTAAGGCATGAGCTTTATGATAAACTGCAATATTGTAATATGAACAGCTACCTTCGTGACGAATTCTCAGCGAAAAAAAATTAGTTTGATTACTAGGTATAGGGGAGGGCTTATAAATTTGAAAGGCAGTCTATTTAAAAATTCCGGTGGAGCACTTTGCTCGCTTTGTAACTTAGAGGAGGACGAGAACTTGTTAGATTTTCTCGGAATTTATCCTGTTCTTTCAGAATTCCGCATTAGAGCCTTTGGGAAAAACAAATTTGCTGAAGCTGAAATTATAGACATTTTAACTGGAAAGGACAACTTTAATGGTTTGTTTTTATATGCAACAATTGCTTGGAGATATCGTTCCTTTTTGGTGAAAGAATTTAATGGTTAACCATTTAATACGATTTTTTTAGCAGATAATGAGTAAAAAGCTATTAATAATAAAAATGATTGATTGCCATTGTCGTAGTTTATTTATTTATTATTTAAAAATTTCTATATATTCTATTATTTACTTCTAGTTTTATTATTTTATTTTATTTTTTTGTTTTTATATTTATTTTTAAATTTCTTATATATAGTTATTTTTTATCCTTTATAGTATTATTTGCTCTATGAACTATATTTAATTAAATTGAAGGTATTATAAGGAATTATGTTAGCTATTATTTGGAAATGAATAAACATTACTTACTTCTCTTTTTGTAACTGACGACGTGGAGGTACGAAGCATTGGAATTAGTTTCCGAAGATTTTGCATTTCTTTTCGGCGATCTTATTAGCAACATGGATGCCGAGTGATTGAGACAGTTTTTAGATTTGCATCAATCAATTCATAATTACAACCTCAAACAATCTCATCTAAATGTTGAAATTGCGCTCCGAGTTTTTCTGACATTGCCATTGACGATAGCTTCATGTAAATGAAGTTTCCGCAAATTGAAGTTGACAAACATTCTGAATTCCGAAAATTTTAAAAACTAGTTTGTGGCGGAAAAAGCTAGAAAAGTTCATGGACAAAATCTTGCAAATATTTCTCTAGAACTGATTGACCTGAATATTTTTAAATATACGTGTTACTCGCAAAAAATTAATATCAAATAAAATTTTCTGAGCAATAAATATTTTTTTACTATTCTTTTGTATGTTATTATCATGATCTTGTTCCTCAACTTTGTTCAGTTACCTGATAGACCACATTTTTGATGCAAATATTTTGTAACTGATAAGAAATTCAATCGCTCTATCACTTATTTATATGTTCGCGTACTTTTTCAAGTAAAAAGTTGAAAAACGTCAAATTGTATGATAGAAAGAGAAATTGAGGATGGCACTCGCGAAGTACGCGAATGACTTCGATTAAAAGTTTGAATGTCAAAGAATTAAAGTGGATTACTTGACATGTTACTTAAATTGTTGAATTATTGTGCTCCTCTTTGAAATAAATATGCATGCCGGAGAATTACTTTCTATAGTAAATAAATTTAATTGACCACTTTGAATAAGTAGAAATGTTTTTGCATTAGGTTTTTCCTTTTTTTTTTTTAAGTAAACTAAAAACTTGAAAAATAACTAAAAATCGGCAGCGAGCTGTCAAAACTGATACTTGCGAAGTTTTTACTTCACGATTTTTCTCTAGTTAAATCAAGAAATAAATTGAATGGAGGGGAAAAGCTACGCCAATAATTTCTCTCTCTCTATTTTCGAGTACGCGAACATCTTCGAGTAAAAACTTATAAAAAGTTTTACAATTTTGTACTTTCAAGCTAGTACGCGAACTAACCTAGTACCCTAATGTGGAAAAATTCAGATTTTTTCTAATATTTTGGTACATTCATTAGTTATGCTAAGCTTTTACCGTGCCAATGACTTTCTTCGTACTAACGGACGACGGTGCATATTATAATGAATAAATCAAAAATATTTTGATATCTGCCAGTCAAAATTTTACTTTTGTGGTTCTGATAGTATTACTAGATTTTATTCGTAACACTGGAAATTTTTCATAAAGACATAGGTATAGCAACGCTTTAACAGCCTTGTTAAACCCCATTGTTAAAAAAGAAACATTTTTCAATATTTCAAGACAGTTGAAATAAGATTGATAATTTGGCATTATTTTTATAACAAGTGAATATTTTTGGAGCTACAAGAATACTAAGTTTGGCATATAAAGTAGTAGGTGGGATTGGCCAAAATTGATGTAACTCGTTAACAGACGACAGAAAGGTCTATGCAGGACTTTTCGTAAAAAAAAAACAAACGAAGAAAAAATTCTGGCAGCGAACCGTAACTTCACGATTATTCAACTTATTTTTCTGCAATGGAAAATAAGTGGAACTTTTGACATTTTTCTGAAATTCCCAGGTGGATGCGGTCAGAACTGGCATTACTCGTCTAACATACGGAAAGGTCTCTTTAGACGAAACCTATGTATGTATATATTTTGTGATATAATTCTTCCTGAAAATTAATTATTTCGCATGGAAAATATTTTGTTGCTACTTTTGCCTATTTCGAGAGGTTTCTACTGGTAAGAAATCACGCAGGACCAAGAACAGTGACGTCCTCTAGCGTTAGAGGTGAAAGTCCACTTTGAGTCGGTGCATAAGCTGAACAAGTACCTAATTAGGGGATTTGATCAGACTTAACCGGGTGGACTGAGGCTTGCAGATTTCCTCACGATGTATTTTTTACTAACATAGTAAATGATAATAGGTCAGAAGAGAGATTTCTTATCAGTAGACAGTACGTATATATCGACAAAACCCACATTTGTGCACATAATTATTTCTAGCTTTCAGTACATTATCTAATGTAAATTAAAACCATTTAACATAAAAGCTCTGAATGGGAGCTTGACATTTGGACTTGCGTATATTATACCAAGTTTAATATTATGTGTTTTAAATGTGTTTAAATAAAAAAAAGCAATACTTTGACTTGCTATTTACAAGGCACGCAGTTATAGTTTGAGTTGCTATTTATAAAGGACGCAAACTTCTCATCCGTCATATTTTACTGTCCTCCATATTGTGAGTAAAATAATGCCACATGGCTTATCGTATTCTACTTGTCAAACCTTGTAATTTGATACCCATGTCAAATGACCTTCCGAAGAAAAAAGTAAACTGCCATTTTAGCTTCAGAATGACGTAAAATAGTTTATAGTATTTTACTCGTCCAACCGCTTTCCTTTGATGCCCATGTCAAGCGGGCTCCCGAGAAAAAAGATAATCCACCATCTTGTGACGTGTCCATTTTGGGTTTTAAATTACGTCACATACCCTATCATATTCTACTCATCAATCCCTGTTATTTGATAATAATGTCAGGGAGGCGGAACATAAATCAGAAATTACATCTGAAATCTTGGCGCTGCCATTATGAGCATTACATTGTTAATTTGCATTGAAATCGGAACTACACCAGTATGCAAAATCGGTTGAGTAGAAATAGTTCAAAAATTCACCGCCAGATTTGACGCAAACCAATAAATATACGCAAATGAATCTAAAATTAATACGCACTAAAAATATGTATCAACTAGTTATACTGCAAGGCTTATCCTACAGAAGTGTCTATACAATTTTCTTATTAGTAGGTACATAAAATCGCTTGGTATACAGTTATATAAGACCACCCTTTGTATAACAGTGATTTTCATAAGACTATATACTCTGAAATGAATGATACCTTTTTTTTAAATATCAAATTTCGAATATTCTGAGCTCAATTACTAAAAAAAAAATTCAATAATATATTTCCGAAATTCTTTATCCGTGCTACGTATAACCACAAATTTTACTAGACAAAATTATGCCACCATACTAATACCTGAGTTTGGACTAGATTAAGCAACAGTTCTTCTAGGAAGTCAGTTTCGTTCAAAGTTGGTAGTATGTTGGGTATTGTGATTTAAAATGGTATTGCCAGCGCCAGATCGGCGAAATTTGGGGAGTGTGTATTTTTCTGCTCTATAGATTGAACAGGGGTTTTAAAATGTTCAGAGCACTCTGGAAAAGATACGAAACCAGTGTACTTTGAGTATTACGGTGGTTTTTTTATTTGTATTGACAGCACTTTTGATTTGTGAAATATGAATTGATAATACAAGATTCTTATTGGCCACTTCGGTTCCAGCCGCTGAGCTGGTAATAACTACATCAAATCTATAACTATTACTACTACTTTAAAGGAACAAACTAAATAAAAATAATAATAATTTATACTAACAATCCATAAATAAAAGTCTAGCATTTAAAAGTGAGAGTATTTCTTTAAAAAAAAGTGTTACTCTAACCATGTTAGTCTTCACAATAACAACTAATCGTAAAAAAAAACCTAAATTAAAAATGGCTGCCGTAATAGAGTATACTATGTAACAAGTTTGAACAAGTCTGAACAAGTCTGAACAAGTTTAACTATTTTAAGGTTGGAATTAATTATCAATTAATTTTTGGCGTTATACGTTTCGGGTCAAGCCAGGAAACCTGAGACTCCAGCCTCCGCATAAGTGGGGCTCACAGAATCGGGTTTCAAACATAAGTGGAACAAGAAGAAGAAGAAGATTCTTATTGAAAATAAATATATAATAATAAATATATAAAAATAAATAAGGGTGAAGGAGAGGAACGAACTCTGGATTTAAAAAAGCATTACCATTTTCAATAGGGTTTTCTCCGGCTCTATAGGTAATATTGAGGAATTGTTCAAAATGCTGTTGTTGCATTGTTTAAGTACTCTGAGCAATAATAAAGGTGTACCTGCAGAGTACTCTGAAAGTAAATAAATGGGGTTTACGTTTTTGCTTCTGGGTTAACTCCTGACCTTTGACGAAGCAAACACGAGTTAGAGCTCGCGGTTTTGCAGACGATAATAGCAACTTGCAACCAATGCTATATAGAAGTGCCAGCATTTGAGCTCAATGGAGACATTTGCGTTATACAAGGTGAAACATGTGAATTGAGTGAGAATATGGAAATTCAAGCGAGTAAAAAGCCAATAATCACAGTCTCACATTTCCACAACTGTCAAAAAGGTTATTACTTTCCTCAAAATACTCTATTTCCTCGCGTTAATGCCCTAGACACACAGCACTCTTAATGAAGAAATTACTAACGACTCATTAGTCTATAATGATTCATTATAAACTGCGGACACACAGCCATTTCTTTAATTAAGTTGTGCTGTCAAACTGGTTTTGATGAACTTATCACCTTAAAGATGCAACATGGATCGAATTAACGCGATAAACTTTGTTTTCATTTATTCTATTTTTTATTTAACAATTTCCAAATGAGAAAAACATTATATTTAAAAAAATGTTAATAATATAATTTGTGATTTGCATTTCATTGCATTTCTTCTTCTTATTTTTCAAGTCGGCAGATGCACAGCGGAGCTCCAGATATACATTATATGCCAAATCTAGCACATTTTTCCTCATTATAGCTATAATGAAGCAGGAAAACACTTCATTAGTGTACTTCATTATCATCTGATTTTCGAGCTATAATGACGTATACTATGTAACACACGGCATTTTAATGAATGATTAGTACAAATGATTCATTAGTTCGTGCTGTGTGTCTAGAGTATTATACCCTAATGCTCTAATAAATTGAGAATTGCAAAAATTTCTAGTTTTTTATTTCTCGATATTGTTGCTGACATTTTGAATGACAGATTATAACACCAATAAACTCGAACACGAAGCCTAGCACTTGAAGCAAATGGCAGTTCGGTGCAGGTTTACGGTAATCCCAGTTGTCCCCGGTGCTATGCTTTGGTAGCAAAACCGAAAACACGAAATGTTACAAAAGCTTGGGTGCAGAATATTCGGAGTAGGTCTGAGGGGAATAAAAATACACGCCCTTGATAAAATTATTTTGCATAAAAAGAACTTTATCTATAAAACAGTCAAATTGTTGGAAAATAGCCAGAGCATTAAAAGGAAGACAGAATCTGAGAAATGTGCTGTTTAGGGGACAGTACAGTGAGGACGAAACTAAAAGTGGATCTAGAGAAAATTAGGAAGGAAGTTCAAGGTCGCGGGAATAGCAATGAAGACGTATTGGAAAAAATGAATCTACAGCGCAAGACAAAAAACAAAAAAACAAATTGAAAGAAAAAAAGTGATAAATTGATAAAGTACCTACAGACCGAAAATGCACATTTCTGTGAATTCCAGTTATATATGAGGCAACGTAAATATTTATTCTGGGCGAATGTACCTATATTGTCCAGCTACTCAAAATATCAAAAATTTTATGTGAAAGCAATGCTACCAGAAAAAGTTGTGATGTCGTTGTTCGTAAAGTGAGTGTGGGAAAAGAAATGCATTTTTTTTCAAGTCCTTTATCCTAAAAATGACAAAATGTTCTTTTGGTCTGATCTTGCATCAAATATACTATGCTAACTTGTAATGACGGAGTTAACTCATCAGAATAAGTTCTAAAGGAAAATAATCCACCCAATGTGCTTCAATAGAAAGATATGAATAAATAAATAAAAGATAAAAAGATAGTTTCAAATCGTAACTGTAGGAATCCAGATGTTCATGAAAAGGCTTTATAAATTTAATAGCATCTTTGCACTTATGAAACGTTGTCCGGTACTTGGTTTTCATCCAATATTTGTATTTCAATTCGTAAACGATAATAAAAACATACAAAAATGCCACAAATTATCTGAAAGTGCAGATGTAAAGTTTTAAATAATTTCAGTAAAATCCATTGTCTTAGTTAAATCATTTTCGATTCATAAAATTGCTAAGTACCTAGTTAAGTCGCTTTTGACTAACTGTGCCATATTTTCAATGAATTTTCCAGTATTATCTGCTGAACGATTTTTTACCTGATGGAACAGTAACTGGTACCCTTCCCGTGTCGAATACTATGTTGTCTGTTACGTTATGGTGAAGGATTGTGTGCGGATATTTTAAATACTATTCACAAGTTTTGTTCATTTTGCGGTAAGTTGACCATCGGCTAAGGTCTGGAATTTAAAAATGTGCAAGCATAGCTCAAATATAGTATTTGTTGCTTCAAATCTTGTCTTTATGTAAGTGATAATAAAATCTAATACCTAGTAGGTAAACTACAGAAATGGGATTGCCCACTTTTCATACAACTTTAGATCCAACACCTGCAGACATGAGAGATGTCTTAAACGATGTATTATGATAATGACTTCCTATACGAGAAATATGTTCACAACAGAGCACTAATGGCCGTGGAAGAGATAACTGCAAAAATATATGCGAAATGTAATAGGTGGAGTGTATGTGACCCAAATGCATGAAAATGGGTTCTTTGGCAGCAAAAATGTTCCGCGAAACTCTTCTGAATCGGTAAGAAAGTACACTACGCAATAGTACTCGGCGAATCCCTTAACTCGAAATACAACATATGCTGTATTGTAAACCCCCCCCCCCCCCCCGGGATGTTCCTACCCCCTACCATAAAAGAAGGCAGGGAAACATTTTCTTCTACGAATTGTAGCTGGTAATGAGCTGAGGAGAACAAAAAAACCAGTTTTCCGATAGGACACAACTCTACCGAGTTAGAGCTGATCTAAGTGCAAAAAATCTAGTACCTCAGTTCGAATAAAAAAGGGGGGAAATAATAGAAAAATGTGGTAGCGATAAATAGCTATTTATGCGTCCGAGTAGGTATAGGAGTGTGGGTACTCAAACTTCTTCTCAGGACCTAAGAAAATCGGTTCTGTTCTACATTTTGCAAATTGTACTAGATCAAACTTTGACCCTACTGCCCCCAGATTTTTCCCGCTAGATAGAAATAAACGTTGTTAATAAAAAAGTTCAGAGTATCACAATACATCAAGACATCTGTCATGTCTGGTGGTGTCGGGCCTAAAATGGGCATTTCCATTTGAAAACTTGTTTAAATTCTTTAGAAATTTTTCAAATGCTGCACTTCTTCTGTTTAAAAAACCATTGTTGCTTCTTGTACAACATCTCTCATGACTGACGGGGGAACTCCTTCATCTCTTGACTGTTGTGCATAGAAGTTGCAAATAAAATTCTACCTGAAAAGCCTTGAGAAAAAGAAGGGATTGAATATATGAGAACGCATATTCATTACTCTAATGCCAAACTGTAGACTTCTTGTCCCTGCAGTAGACTGCAGCTACCTGAAAACATTTTTATAATATTTAGAAGCAACGTGGTCATAGAGGGATTATAATATGTACATACATAGATTTTGGCCATAATAATTAGAAAAGTGACCATACTGCCAGTACTTGTGGTATCATAAATGGTAGTATCCGCATTTTAAGGCGGACTTTTCTGTTTTCAATAAACTTAACATAGTTCAAGGCTGATTGG
The DNA here is from genome assembly GCA_963930735.1 of Dioctria linearis. NCBI lineage: Eukaryota > Metazoa > Arthropoda > Insecta > Diptera > Asilidae > Dioctria > Dioctria linearis. The sequence continues at coordinate 51,984,632 of OZ005742.1, read as the reverse complement.
AAATCACAACTTAATTGTAATAGAAATAAAAATAAAGTTAATCTTGGTTTGACTGTGAGTATCAAGCAATGTGTTTTTTTCCAATTGGGAATCTATTATATACATGTTATATTATTAGAGATATATATAACTGAAAATAACCGCCTTTATACTTAGCGGAAAAAAAACGCTCAAAGACGCATTCAAGGGCACTTCTTCAAAATCCCACCCACACTTATTCTCGAGGTGATTTTGCAGCTGGATGTGTCTGTTGCAGTGTCTACGAGTGTTTTCCTCTCGAATCTTCGTTTACACCTTTTAATGTGAGCTTGAGCATGACCGCAAAGGAAAGTGCTCATTTGGAGATTCTAGGGAAGTATTATAGGTGCAGTTATAGGGAAAGCAGATGGCATTAAAAGTAAGCTTTGTTAATTGAAATTTCAGTTTCAGTTTTTGTGTCTTTTGAATGCACTCGCTTTGATTGTAAAACTGTACCATATATGCAAGGCCATATTACTAAAAAAAAAATAATATTATCATCAATGAATTAACCACAAACATCAACTGAGTAAGTACTCAATAATGAAAATTCTTCTGGGCGTTCAGATGTACGAATCATATCTTTTCATGTATCTGATGAATAAGCCTAATTCCAGTGAAGCCATCTGCTTTCGGAAAGATTCCTTTGAGTATTTTAAGGGTATGCTTCGAAAAACATATATTTAAGCTAAGGTACAGAAGCGCGTGGCTTTGAAAGCACTCGTGATATTTCTGGCTGATGCCTAAAAATATTCCATAAAGCAACTACCTATACCTACATAAATAATATAATAAGTTCCTCAGATGAAATCGCCTAAAAAAATTTTTTTCTTTGTATAAGCACGGAATTCAACTAAAATATTCATCGATTTAGAAAATTCAAAGAAATAAAATCCACTCTAAGGACATTTTTCTTTCCTTTGAATTTAAAAAAAGAAAAAAAAACTGTATTTTACCATCTGAAGTCCTCTACAAAGTTCAAGTAGCAATCATTTCTCTCTGCCCATAAGGATTTTGCGAAGTTTACGCTAAATCAATATAGACAATGTCGCTGCTACTTATATACACTGAACATTTGTAGGATCGAAGAAGAATTCTATTTGTTTCCTGTGAAAAAGGAAAATTCCTCCGTAAATGTCACCGAAAGAAACTACCTACATTGACACATCCACTTCTGATTCGAAATCAATTTTTTATTTCCTCACCCCCCCCCCCCCCCCACACACACACAACACACACACATATACATATATATATACGCCAAATAGTAAGACATCAAGCTTTGTTGAATTTTTAGAAAATGTTTGAAATGTTTCCTTGAAGAGATATTGGTTGTTTTGAAATGTACAACGAAGAGGACGACCGACGCGGTCCCTGAGAGAAATTTGTTCATTTATTTCAGTAATTTTATGAGGTAATATGCTAGCGAAACAATGATTTGCACCATGCACAGTGGAGGACACCATACAAATCGGTGCATTCCTAAATAGAACACATGCAACCAAAGGGAGGAGATATGGTGCCATGAAACTAGTTTTATCACAATGTATTGAGTTCAAGACCATCTTGGAACCGCAATTGGGTGTTAGAGGAAAGACAGAACACCCTTTCAATTTCAAATTTATGTATATTTTAAGAACAGTTAGACTACAATGGTCGACAGAAAACTTTTACAACTTTGAAATATTTTCATCAGTTATGGGTTTAGTGACCGAATGTTATCTAAATTATTATCCAAGATAAAAAACCATTCAATATAAAACTATTTCTAAGATGGAATGCATTATTGAATGATGCAACTAGAGAAATTTCAGGAGGTTAGATAGAGTTTTAAATCCACCCTTAAGTTGATAAAGTCGTACTAAATTTGTATTGCATAGATTTTAATGGAACGGCTTACAATAGTTTATAAATCACAAATTAATTATAATTGCAAAAAAGTAGACCTAACCTGAGCTGTTAAAATGTGGGAACTAGAAGTAAGTTTTATATTGAATTTCTACATAAGGATAAGTAGTCAGCTTAAATAAGTTTCCAAATCGTTAACATATAAATTGGCTATATGATAAATAATACTGGTCCCAGAATTGATCTCTGCGGTACCAACTCAAAAAGGAAAATAAAAATGTAAACAGACCTGAGAACATTTCACTTTCTTTCTTTGGCTAATGCTATTGTACATAAGAAAATGTCGGACAAAACGAAAATTTCAACTATGTTAGCTCTAGAAAACACAACCATCTAATCTATGATAGTAAGAGGAGGGGTTGTAGTAATAATGTAAAATTATAACTGTTAGTGTAAAGTATAAGGAACGCATGGTCGCCATGTACACTAATTTAGATTGTCGTCGATTATGTTGTCATCACATTGCAATAAAGATGATGCTATCATTACTGGTGGGTAGTATGCTTACTGAAGTTAAACACTCTTCAGTGGCTGTTATTACTGATGTCGCCTACTGACTTTAATTATTATGCAGCGTTAGGAAAGTCGGAGCCAGTCTCAAGTTGGAATCACTATAGGAGAAAGCTACTAAATTCTGATTCGGCAAAATGTGATATTTTCTTCCAAGCTGGAGTAGTTGGCTTAGAATTCAAAGCAACAGGATACATAAGAACTATTCGGGATTACATAAGAAAAATAAAATTGAAAAAAAGTAAAGACTTGTAGCAACAGGAGCTAAAAAACCATCACAGGGTGTACATTTTCTCGAAAACAAAAGAAATGTCTATATTTTGAAAAATACATGACATATATTTTTTTTATACTTTTCTGGTAACTGTTATGATTTGGTCTATCACCCGATTCCGGTCTGATGTCGACTTCCGGGACACCCTGTATACAAAAGATACATTGTGGTAATATACACATAACTTCCTATGCCTGAATTACTTACATGCACTTATGTGCTTAAACATTGCTTGTTGTGATGTAACTCGCTTGACCCATTTTAAATACATATGTTACTTAACATCAGTGTCGGATCTAGGTAATTTGTGAGAAGCGGGTGGGGGCCAGGATATTTGCTGCTGCCCCCCTCTGGCAATAATCTTTATTTGAAGCGAATTTGTTCCAGTTCCAGGGTATACTATGTAGCATATATGATAGATGACCTATTCAATACTGCGTACCCTGGAATTAGAATTATAATAATTTGAATTTCAATAATGATTATTAAATAAAAAGCATTTAAAATTCAAACAACAATTATGAGCTATTATAGATCTCAAACTGTATTAAAATAAAAGGAAAGTTAAACATTGTACCATTACAAATGCAGTTTATTTTACAAATTAAAAATTTTATTATATTCGAAATTATTTTTCAGACCGAACAAAAAAAAACATTCACTCAGCCAATTAAAAATCAACCTTCCGTGCTTTCTTCTCACCGAACCTATCTACTACATCCTCAAAATCTATCTGTTTTACAAAATTACTTTAAATCAATTGCAAGTCCAGACAATCTTTCTTGACTAATGGAAGATCATAAATAATTTTTATTAATTTTAATTAACTGAAACTTGTCTCGCAACTTGCAGGAGTAGTGGGCAGTGTAGATCATATGCGCAATGCAATACACAGGTTTGGGCAGGCGTCTTCTAAGTTATTTGCATAAATCATTTGCAATAGGCTGAGAGCATTGGTTATTTTTAAATCAGCAGATTTGAGAACGTTTCTGATACAAGTGTATGGCATTTAAGTCTTTGTTATATTTTAAGGCTAAACTGTCGTTATGTTGTTTCACATCATCGGGAGCAGTTTGCAGTTTGAAGAATGAAAGATAGTTATTCAATTTTTAAAGTTCTGGTGTACTGTCGTTTAGGTTGAAAGGATTTCGCCGATGTTTTTGCCTGATTCAAAAACCCTTAATTCCGGCTAAAACGGCCAAATTTAGTTGAAATGAAAATATTTTTCTGGCAACTCTGTGCTTTTTATCTTTTTATCTTATATTCTGTCTACATTTGTGATTGAATTTAGTGATGTATTGCCAACCACCTTAGTTCATTTATACAATTTTTAAATTAATTTCATCTATCATTATGTTTACATAAATACTTCAGTACTTGACTTGTAATCCAATTGAAACTTATAAGTGGGAGTTTTTGGTTGAATTAATTCCAATTACTTGAGTTGAAATTTTCATCAAATTTACTTGAAGTGAGTTTTTACCTTTGACAAGTTCTGTACATAAATACAGATTTTTAGATAAAAATCACAACCTGAATTGTCGAGAATTATCTTCTTCTTGTACCTCATTGCCGTTTTCATAACTCGCAGACATGAAAAATGTTCAAGTACTGAAGTTGCGTTTATATGAATTTTTTTTCAAGTAAATTGAACAAAGTTTTGTGATTTACTTGACCCAAGTATACTTAAAGTCAATGGGCGTTTACGTGATATTTTGATTACTTGAACTTTACTTGAAACATACTTCAAGTATTCATGTAAACGTACTGTACAATTTGATGACTTAGCGGTATTTTTGGTTTATTTAGCTTACCTAGGCTTAGACACTAAATTTTAATAGAAAGTTAATTTACTGGCTGTATAAGCACAATTCAAAGTATGAAGTCACAAAAAGAGCTTTTATGTTCCGAAAAGATGGCTGAAGTGTTAAGTAAGGTCTGAACAAAATTTCCCATACTTGTAGTTAGATGTTTTCTCGTTTAGTGATGAGCTGATAAGTCCATCCTATTGCCTACGCAAAATAAGCTTATATTTTTGCCAAGTGTGCATAATTTGAACTCTGATAAATTTATTAAATGTAGTTAGGCTTTGCTTAGCTACATCACAGGGTAGAAATTTTAGTAATATAAGGTAGATCGACATATTAAGGAGTTCCTTGCTAGCTTCAGATTTCTTCAAAGTCATTTTATCCGCAAAAGTACTCTTTTCGCAGCGGTCTGGCAACAATATTATGCCTAAATTTTCACGAAAAACAGGCACATACTTAAATAGCTTTATAGAAAATTCAGACTGCACGAGCCTCACGGTTATAATATTCCCAAACCTAAACTTTAGGATTGAAGGTTTCTATACACTCGTATATCAGTAGCATTTTTGGATATCCATTGTGACACATACTTACTTTTATTGAGTAGTAGTAGTCACCGCCGGGAAGAAACTTTCAATCGTGGGCTAAATATTTAGTCTTAAGTTAATGCTACTGACCTTTTCCCGGAGTAAGATAACTTCGCTGAAATAGAGTCGTTTGTTGGTCCTAAGAGAAATCAGTCCATACAAAATACATGGTTATGACTGGAGAACATATTTTTGAAAGAGGAGAATGATGTCTGCGTATACTTTTGGCAGCCCAATTATACCGCATAGGACTGACATTAGCCTAATAGTAACTAAAGAAGAGAGGTTCGGTCTCATTTGCTGACCATTTGCTTTCGAAATGAATCTAAGTGCCCGACCAATTTGGCATTACTAAATTCAATCTACAGTCAGAAGTCAGACAACACAATTAACTGGAAGAGGTTTAATCTAGTGCACTTGCGAGATAGTACTAGGAGAATGCCCATTTTACGCACGACACCTCCAGATATTAGAGATAGGACGATGTACTATGATACTCTGAATATTTTTTATTAACAATGTTTATTTCTAACTAGCAGGGGAAAGGCGGTGGGAGGGGGTGGTCAAAGTTTGTCTGCTAGATTTTGGAAAATGTAGTATAGAACCGAATACATGAGAAGAAGTTTGAGTACCCACACTCCTATACTTGGAGGCGTAACTAGCTTATAGCCATTCCAATACTCACTTTTTTAGTGTTACCCCCTTTTTTATTCGAACCGAGGCACTAGATTTTTCGCAACTTAGATCGGCTCTAACTAGATAAGATTATGTCCGATCGGAAAACAGGTTTCACTGTTCATCTTAGCTCATTACCAGCTACAATTCGTGGAAGAAATTTTTTCGCTGCATTCTTTTAGGGTTGAGGGTAGGGTAGGCGCCCCCGGCGGAGAGGATATGCAAACGTCTCGCTGATTACTATCGGACGGTGTATATTTTTCACGATTCAGAAAACTTTCTCGTTTTTGCGGCTGGAAAACCATTTTCATGCACTTGGGTCACATACACCCCAGCTACTATATTTTTCCAGTTCTTTCTTCCATGGCCACTAGTGCTCTGCTGTGAGCATTTTTCTCATAGAGAGTCATTTTCAATGACGAACCAATTCCGCGCAATCACGAGAAGAAGAAAAGTCCACTTTTTCTTCAAAGAAAGTCGCCGCCAAGCCGGATGTAGCTTGTTAATAAAATATGCTCAGAGTATCATAATGCGTAGTTAAAGACATCTCTCATGTCTAGAGGAGTCGAGCCTAAAGTTATATGAAAAGTGGGCATTCCTCTTTGGCATTCTCAGAAAATTTCAGCAAGAACACAAAATTGCTGAGCGTGTCAAATGATGAAGATATTGACTTGGTATGATGTACTTAGTATAAAATATTAACGTAGATAAGTTGTAGCAACCTTCCGTAATCCTTCACTTAATATTTTCATTAATTCGTAGACACAGAAAAAGTTACCGAGTATGCTTCTTTTTCAGTTGGCAAGCTGGAGTCAGGCATCGTAACACATACTGACTGCTCCACTTCTTATACAAGTCACTAAGCTGGCCTTGTAAGCATTCTGTATGACTTTCAAATAGGAAGTGCTACGTTATAGAAAAGCTGTGGACAGTATTTCCTTACCAAAACTAATCTTACCTGTGAAATATTTCAGGCTATAAACTTAGATTATATAACAAAAAGGATAGGCTATGCTGTGTAAAATTCGTGTACGTATGATAAGCGTTTTTCTTTCCGACACGAGAGGGAAATGACAAGGGGCTGGGTATTTATTTTATGTCAGTTCGACAGTTCTGACATTTCTGAATTTATTTTAATTTAAGAAAACCACTACATTGTTGTTTTAGTGATTTTGTGAGTGAAAACGCGATTAAAAGTGATTTATATTTTTGTAATAGTGAGAAACAGTTGTGAAATACTGTTTTGTGCAATAGATTTAATATAATCGAGCCTCCGGAGGCTAGAATTATGGTGATGAGATGCGTTGTGCTGTGCTGCAGGCAACGCCAAGAAATATTATCGCAAAATAAATGGGTCACTAAGAAAATTCTTAAAAATGTAAAAAGTTATAAAGAAACTAGGTGGAGCCTGTCGGCGTTGCCCAGAGATAATAAAGATACTTAGATGGGTGGGAGTAGGGTTGGGTAGTTACGGATAAATAATATTTAAGCTATTATCTGATTCCGTACTCTAGGGTTTCACGCTGTGTCTGTATGTGTGTGTGTGTGTGTGCGTGTATGAGTGTGTGTGCACAAATTCATGTAAGTAGGAGAGTGTAGTTCTCTACGTCGCGTCGACGCGATACAGTGCCGAAATATATAGTAAACACGAAATTTTGGTCTGGTAACCCTACGAAGGAGTTGCCCGATTTGTTTCATTTTCGAACTGTATTTGCAATTTTTGTGAAAACGCCATGTACAAAATTTGAGCTCCACACGTAGCCGCGTTTTCAGGCATAGTGGAAAACCAAAATTGTGTATGGTAACACCAAAAAGAGGTCACCTGATTTAGCCAATTTATTTAAATTTTTTTTTACTATTGCTATCGAAATATCATGTGGCAAATTTCAGCTCACTAAGTACTCGGTATGAGGTAGTGTCCAAAAATATATACTAAAACACGAAACATTTGTATGGCAACCTTAAGAAAGAGGATATGTATATGCAATTTTTATGAAAAAGCCGTGTACAAAATCTCAGCTGTCCAGTCTGGACAACAGCTTTATCTATCGTGTTCAAAACTATCCTATTGATTCACTAACTTTACATATTTAAACAGGAAAGGAAAATGGACCTTACCGCTCTCCTCAAAAAGCTATCAAAATCACCTGAATGAGGTAAATTGCACTCAGTATTATAAGTGGTATGATCAAGTGATGTTATAACATCATTGTTCTTTTACTGAGAGCGGTTAAAACACTAAAAATTGGATAGACATATTAACCCTTCTGTATAGACGGTATCTAGTAAAACAGATTTCAAGATTATGTCAGCTTATGATATTATTTAAGGTCTCGCTAAACTCAACAAGTGCGCACATCGGTTCCAAAAAAGGTAAACACATTTTCCACTAATTTATAGCAATTTTTGTGTGTTGTTTATTAAGGCTTGAAACGCAGGATTTGATTTCTACTCTACTTTAGATGGAACATTTGAAGTTAGAAGTTAGCATAGTTTTAAGGAGATAATCGCTGTTTTGCAAATTGGAAAAAAAAGTGGCAAAATACCTGCTGAAAAAGTTCAAAAATCTAACTGTGAAACAAGTAGATAATCTGCTCAAGATGTATAATAAACTTTGTTGAGAAAGAGCTCTTTATATAAAAAGGTTTGAACAGCCGGTTATATTTCCAATTATCCAGAAAAATGAAACCGTTTTGTTCTGCCTAGATTTCGCCACAACCTATTCTACTAAAAATATGCTATATGTAGTCCGTTGCTTTCGGACCAGAATATTTATAGGTGCCATACATTTTGTTTTCATCGCACGAATTTCAAGTGTAATCTAGCAGTGGTACTACTTAAATTGCTCCATTTCATCTAAAGGCTACAGTTTTTAGTGGACAACTTCAAGAAAAATTTCTATATAATCTGTGTTTTGTAAAAAACAGTTGTTTTTACAATTTCAAATTTCCTGTAAGCATGTCATTAATGCATTAAAATGGGTTTGTTAAGTACAAAATGAACGCCCTATTTTCATTTCTGTCATGACAGTTTAAATTTTCATTATCTAAAGATTTTTATATCTTTTTTTATATTTTTGGCTTAGTTTCATGACATTTTCCGTAATATTTATTCTTTAGTTAAATTTAATTTAAAGTCTTCAAATAAATTCAACCCAGGGATGATAGTTACTCTCTGTGCGTCCAGACTAGTGCTATCCGATTCGCAATAATTAGGAATCGATTCCTCAAATCCGGGAATCCGGATAGTCCGGATCCGAACTATCCGGATTCTAGTATCACGGACGAAAGGCAGATTATTTGTAATAAAGTTTTACATCTTCATCATCTAGATTTTATTTAGTGTACATATGTTGTAAAGTGCAGTCGAGTCAATTAACTATAGTTAAAAAAAGAAAGACCTAAAAGTGCTGTTGAAAAATTCAAAACTTATCTAAGTAGGTAGGGAAACCCGGAGCGGAACGCGGTAGCTACGCTTAGAATTTTGAAAATAACATCATTATTTGTCAATTTGTACGTTTATTTACATCTCTCTCTACACAGAAACTAAAGCTAAACTTATGTAAATTAATAATTCTTATCCAAAAATCAGCGTCTAAACAGAAAGAAGAAAATTTCCCATTCTGCCTCACCCCGGGGTACAATGGAAAATACACCCGGAGCACAATGGGATACCAATTGTTGGCACATTTCAAAGTTGAGAGTTCATGATGAAATAAAAACTGCCTATTTATCTGAGATGTACAAATATTATCTGGCGCGGAATGATGTAAACACAATTGTGCCCCCTGGTTGTACCCCGAAGTAACGTTCTTTGAAACACGAGTATCATGGCCGTTATATTTGTCAGCCTTGAGTTATCACTAAAATTTTTAATCAGTCAAAATTATGTTGAAACAAATATGTAATGTAATTTTCTAAATAAAAAATAGTGTATGGTATAATTACCTTGGTGTCGCAGAGTGAATATTACAATTTGCATGCTTTTATTCCGGTCTTCGGTAAAATCCAAACTATGCATTTTCTCCTACTGACAGCGACCATTCTGTATATCGCAGCACAGCGAACTGAAAGCGGTATATGCAGGTGGGGTGTCCCTGTCCAACATAGGGAGAACCCTAACCTTTCCCACTCAGGCCCGGTACCCCGTTTCGCCCCGGGTTCCCCTATATATCTTTATAATAGCACGTGCTTTTTTATGTAGCTATATAGCGGATACTACTAATACCGTTGTTAAAATTTCGTACTCTTTCAATATTGCCGAAATGAATTTATAACGCTTAGGATCAACTCGATAATTTTTTGCAATTTTTACCTAATACAAAACAAACAAAAAATGCATGGCAACTAAAAATGTGGATTAGTAACAAAATTACATTTTATTTGAAAAGCCCCTGCCTCTTGAGTTAGCCTAGGGGTCAAAATGTAAGCTCTAATTACATTAGTATAGAAATTCCGTAACACAATGTCTTACAGCTTTTATGTGTATACCGGAGTATGACACAGAATGTCTGCTTTTGTCACTTCAGTTACTTGATGTAAAAAAACGTTGCCTACATCACCGCTTTCAACAATAACTCCGGCGGCATACAATGGGTACTAAATATTAGAATGTTTTACAGATTTAGATTATGGTGATTATACCTGGTTGGTTAGATTAGGTTAGTTAAGAGGAGTCTGGCTAGAAGTACATAGCCTGCATCACTTAGACCTCCAGTGGATCTATTGTGCTCTAGTCCTCATGGGATAACCTTCTAGATCCATCCTGCTTTCCTTAGGAAACTCAGGATGCATCTGAACTATTTGCTTTGTAACTCCCCAGACTCGAGAAGTATATATATTTTATTGATTGGAGCGGTACACTCGCAAAGCACATGTTGGATGAATACGATTTCCTCCGAATCATTAGAGCTGTAGCTGAAATCGTTCGCCGCTATTCCAAGTCTTCTAGTATGGTCTACTATGGCTCAATGACCCGTTATCACCCCTACTAGATTCCTGGTACATATTCTGTTGCCAGTAAGCAGTTATCTTGTCCTCTTATTCTCACAATTGCCTCGTGATACGACAGGTTTTCCTGCTGATCCACCGGAGGCTTGTCTTTTGATAGGCACTGCTCCTCTTTCAGGGCTCCTAGCGGGATCGACATATGGCTAGCCACTTCAGAGCTCTTTTCGGCCAACTCCATCAGCCATCTCATTGTCTGGGATATCCCTGTTCTATGGCCATGTAACTAGCATATGGGCACCTCCTATGCAAGTATGTGGTGCGGACTCTGCACATAGCTTCTAATATTGTCGCCTAGTAAATCACCACAAGCTCTGCCTGAAAAACACTACACTTATCCGGAAATCTATAAGACTCGTGCCACTGGCAGTTAGTGGAGTACACTTCAGCCCCTGTGGCCGCACTCGTCTTGGACCTTTCCCTAAAGATAGAGTTACTGGATGCTACCATCATCTCCTTCCCATCTCAATAACTCCTGGTGAGCATCATTGCATTGACACCCCCACCAAAAGTAACTGATAGGTATTTGATTGTCAGTTCATTCCCTTCTGGTGTGTATTGCAATTCCCAAATTCCCTCTCCGTCCACGAACACCCCGTTCTCAGCCTGACAGCGCTAATTGTTTCTACACTTCTCTAGAGGAGATCTAGCGGCAATAAAGCAAGGATGAACTCCATTATATCTGCTTACTGACTCATAAATACCAAGGCCCCATTTTTTGTTGTTGTGCTATTGCTGAAACTGTTGATGTAGATGGAGATGTCATTTTTTTACTATACAAATCCAGCATCCTTTCCTAGCTAACCTAACCTAACTCTAAAAAAAACTACGGTCATTCAAAACAATTTTACTATATTGATGTAATACATGGTAGGTCATCCATGGAGAAGAGTAATACAAGAATGATTCAAAACTGCTCGGAGAATATGGAGCAAACTGAAGGCTGTTGCGTAGAATCATTAATCATTTCCACTCTATATTCCTCAAGGGATGAAGGAGCTAGATAATGCCTAAACCAATATTTAATTTAAAATGAATTATTTATAAAATGACACATTGCTACATTTATACGTATGAAATCTGCCTCAATTCAAAATATAAATCCTTACTTCTGCCTAGTATAAACGTCATTTTAATATTTTACAAACTGATTGTCTAGCAGAAATAGCAACAACCCCCTACAGCTGTCAATTAGATGAAACATTGTAATCTCTGATCGTTGTCTAGTTATTTCTATATTACAGAACAGCACGAAACAGTTCTTTCTATCAGGGAAAATTACTCTTTTTTATCATTATATCACTTCAACAATAACTGAACTGCTTAAGCAGCCGACGCTGCACGTTGTCAGTCTTTACAGAACTCAGTTCCAATCGGAACCATTACTGGCAGGAATGAATCAATCGATTCCAAGGGACTATTAATAGTACATCGGGGTTGTTCCATTCTTCCGTCATATGAGAATAATGGACTACAAAGAAAAATTGGATACTTAACCCCCCCCCCCCCCCCCCCCCCCCGCTCCACCATCAAATGAAGAGTGGATTTCTATTGCAAAAATACATCCTTTGACCTAAAATAATTCGGGATACCCCCATGTATCTTGTTCGACAGAATGTTTACATACATAACTATATATAATGTAATGAGGCATACACCGTAAGTCCCCCATATTGATTAGGAAAAATCATCAGAAATTCTAACGACCGATACAAGAAAAGTTGAATTTTTTCATTAAAGCTATGTCGCTATGTGGGAGGGCATCCCTAATGCCTTAATATTTTCGTAAGGGGAGTAGAAGGAGGAGGCGGAAGAGGAATCGTTCGAATCTATATTTCTTGTGCTCGACACTTTTGTTGACTTAAATTGAACAGTAGTAGAGGTGCGGTGTTTTAAGGATTTCATCATCTGATTTTTTCAATTTTTTCTTATATTTCAGAAATATTCAGCTAAGCAGATTAAAGCTTAGCCTTTTAAAGTCAGCTCTAAGAAATTTATCGCACCATATTAGGAAGGATCCTATAAAAATAGCATTGCGCAGTAGAGATTTGAACCTACCTAATACCTGAGCGGATTTACTGTAATTAAGAGGTGGTATGTAGGTACATATATGCGAACGTCGAAATTATTTCCCCGCTGTGAATACACAGTTATTAGATATTACAATGTAAGTACATATACACGGTGTTATTGAAAATCAATAAACGTATGTTTTCCGAGTCGTTACTTGTTTTTACATACCTGGGTGGAATTCACTAGGGAATTTGGATGATTAATTAGTTTCGGTTTTGAAAATTTTAATTTTATTAGACTTTTACGGCTATGTATGTAGGTTTAATTGCTTTAAACGCACAATTTAATTTTAATATTTCAAAACCTGTAATATGTGTGTAATATGTGTGTAATAAGTGTAATTGTTTCAATTTAATTAGCATTTTATCTACAAAAAGGAACAAAACCCAAGGCCTGTAGAATTCACAGATATTAGGGAAGTTTTTATTAACGACTAAGTTATATGGATCACAAAGTCCTGTTAATTTTTGCGATAGTGGGGGCCACCAATGATCTTGTTCTGGAACCCTCTACATGATGTGGGGCCTACTTTCCTTAAAACCATAAACATATAATGTCTTCAGATTTGGCCCTTCGTCTAGGTCAATTCACTGCATGGAAAACTTCTCTCAGTGAAAGCGAAATTGACATTACTGTTTTGGAGCGTGTAAGCAAAGCATGTGTTGTGCATTTAGTGGGTTGCAAATTCCACAAAAAAACTTTATTTTTTTAGCATCAGTGAATACGGACAGAAAGAGAAGCGAAAATATGCAAGTCGCAAATTAATCATTGTGAATGTGTTGTGTGGTTCATGATCAGTAACGCACCCTGGACTTGGGGGTAAGGCCATAAGTGCCACAAGTCCAAAATAAACGGAAAAATAGTGCTCTAATGTCGCGTCCTATACCCATCTGAGCACTTGAAAACTGCTATTATATACTTAAAAGTTTTATTCGACTTTGTCATAATATACATATTATATTTAGTAAATGATTTTTAAAAAAACTGGGGGGGGGCCTCGGTGCGCCTATGTTCATGTTTGAAAACGAACCCAGGGGAAAATACAATCCTGTAACATATTTGGTTGTAGTGTGATGCGATAGGGCAATGGGTCTGATGGACAAGGTTGGATCGTTTCTACAGTTAGGATTGGCCTAACTGCGATTGTATGCGTTAAGAAGCGTGATAAAAATACTACTTCATATTTCGATGCCTCAACTGTTCGGAAGCAATGCCTCATCGGTTAAACTGCAACAACTCCATTGCATGCATTGAATACGGGAGAGAAGTGCATTCGAAATACGTCAATATAATGAGGAGCTATTACTTTTGCCGCAACTGCGATTCCATATAATGTGCCATTCAAATTTTATTAAATCGAATAAAAACAGAAATTGCAACCAATTCAGCTTTAATTGCATTCAGTTAATTTTTGCAGGATATTTTCAATCCTTGCAGCATATATTTCGTCGATTTGCAGCGATGGGCCAACCTACATGGATAGCACGGGGAAACCCTGACAGTATTCAATTTTTTTTTTCAATGCCTATATTTTTTTCATTTTTCACTCAATAAATTTTGCGATATTTAGCAAGAATGTTTCTTTTTCTCAGATATTTTCAACGATATGCTTGAATTGACCAAATTCTTCCTTTAGAGGAAGTAGGCAGAGACCAAAACGGTGGTTTACCCTGACAACATTCCCATTCATATGTATTACAAATTATGCACTCCGAGATAGGATTATAGATATATGTAGTTTCTCCTGTTTTTTAGAAAATATTATTAAAGATTTTAATACGATTATTGTGTATGTCTTCCAGAGGAACATATTATGACATATTTGCGCAACAAATCTAGGCAAGCAACTTTATGAGTAATTTTATAAAATTATTATCGAAACTTTAATTTCACGGCGACGCGACAGTATTAAATAAGTAAGATAAAAACTCATAATTTAATGCTAAATTACATTTTTTTAATAATGAGTATCATATAATTTTTGAATGGAATGTTTTGGATGTTTTCTGCTATTCAGCCGATATTGCCTTTTTAAATTCATCTGTGGTTTATATATCTTGCAATTTTTATAAACATTACGAGTCAACACGCCCCACACATTCTCAATAATGTTGGGGTCTAGTAAACGCATTGGCCATTGACGAAGATTTATGGTTTTCGAAGAGAACCAGTTTTTCATTATCTTGGCTGTATGTGACTGCAGCGTTATTGTTTTTTTTTTAAATGTTAGACTTTCTTCAGGAATAACGTCATCAAAGCATGAGATTCTTACTTCCAGTACCTAATGTAACATGAACTTTGGCATTCACTCTAGAAGGCATGAAACACTTGTGGTTCCTCCCGTTAAACACAATATGTGCCCATATCACTGAGCCACCGACGTTTAGACAAAATATTTCCCTCTTTCCGAAGATCATGCTAATAATAACGGAACCCTTCTGGGCCGTCTAGAAGAATTTCTTTTTTCATCGGAGTCCACAAAGTTTTTCCATTGATTTGCCAGCGACATTTTTGTCTTCTTGCGAA
Organism: Dioctria linearis; assembly: GCA_963930735.1. Lineage (NCBI taxonomy): Eukaryota > Metazoa > Arthropoda > Insecta > Diptera > Asilidae > Dioctria > Dioctria linearis. The sequence goes on along the minus strand of OZ005742.1, from coordinate 51,969,247 downwards.
ATCTAATCTGGCTATTAGCATGGGTTTGCATTTCAGTTTTTCACGTTTTATAGTTTTTGACACCCTTTGAGTAGTACATGCACTTGTAATTGCATACCAGATTTTGCTGCAATATTTCTGACAGTTGACGTAAAATTTGACGCAATCCGCAAAATGGCCATTCGTTTCCTCTAAGATATCGTTCTATACTTTGGGGTACCGTCATTTTTCATATCCTGCAAGAAATTTCTTACTACGTCTTCACTGCGACCAATATTCTCTGTACAATTTCCCTCTTACTGTAACCGTAATCATCCCATGCACAAATTTTTTTCACTCATAATTTAAATTTCGGCTCGCGACACATTTAAGCCAGGTCTTCCAGCGCAAATACATCGTACATGCACCATGCACTTGCATCATGCATTTTAAAAATGGCTGATATTTGGATCAGATATTCATAGAACGACGACATGATAAAACCGATTCATTTATAATTTAAGCACTTTATTTCGGAGTATGCAGTGCAATTGCCTTTTAAACCGCTCACCAAAAGAGCAATTGAACCACTCTCAAGTAATATGCTTAAATTATAAAGAAATTGTTTTTATCATGACGCAAAAGCTTTGCATGTAATGCTCAAATGAAAATGCTTACAGTATACGTACAGCAAGTGCACCAAGCATTAGTGAGCAGCGTATTACTTAAAAGCATATGTGATGCTTTTTTGAAGAGTATGATGCAAGTGCGTCGTGCATGCACAATGCATTTGCATCTTTGGTGGGTGGTCTGCCTATGACGTAAGATATTTGCACTTAATGGAAGCAATTATTCAAGTGGGTCTACAATACTGAGAACTCTCGGATTTTGTTTTTTTTCATTGAAAAAATACGTTAGTCTTACGGTAGACTTATTGCATATGGGTTGCATAGCCTTAGGCCGTGTCTACACTAGATCTGAGCCGAACCGAACCGAAGTGAACCGAACCGAATAGATCCGTTCCAAATCGATCCGAACAACCTAATTGGAAGTCATGTGTGTGGCTACATTGCACCCGAATCGATCAGAACCGACCTGAATGAAATCAGATTAGTTTGTTTTATCTTACGAGTACGGCTGGAATTTCCAGTAGTGTGTGAACTGTATTCAGGAGAAGTATGAAATATGTACATATTGTAATGAGCAATTCGAACTGTTGTAAAGTACAACACCACATGTAGAAACATGTTCAAACTAGCATGGGCACTACATGAGGCAGTGATACTCGAAGTAATTGTTCATTTCAGAATTTTTTGCATTTTATTCGAGTTTACTTATAAAAATATCGCCTTACACATTTTCAAACAAATTCTTTGTTTCTGTTGGGCTCTTTGTGCGAGCTGGACAGTGAATATCAAATCGCAACGGAGCCAAATTCTCAAATAATGTTGTTCTTTTGTTCTCTAACAACAGGTCGTATGAGACTAGGTACTCTTGGAATTTGGTTGGATACACGGAAGGAAAAATCAATTCAATCTGGATTAAAGCAATCAAATTTACAAGTGGTTTGGCGCATATCCAAATTTGAACTAATATCTACCAAGGATATGATGAAATCAGTTTTGTTAAAAAAAAAACAGTATTGAGCAACAAATAAGTGGAAACGTCAAATACATATGATTAAAATTAGCGTTTGTTACTAAATTATAGTATTATAGAAAGTTATTACAGAAGTTCATTTTGCATTAGTATTAGTAAAATACTTGCTGAATTTTGGCATCTTTTCATAGAAATTTGTCGGCTACTTTTCAGTAAGTAATTGGATACTTATTATCCAGTTAATTACTATTAATAATCACACTGATGTATAATTTCCATCTTTATAAAGTTACTATATAAGTAACCAAACAGACGTGACATTTATACATCTATATAAGAAAAAGTAAAAACAACGGCTGCGGATTTATTGTAAAATGGTCTTATTTAATTAAAAACATATAAATTAGTACTAAAATAACTAATATTCAATCAATATCGGAAAGAAAATATTGAACTAAAGATAAAGTTTTCAATATTTTGAAAAATTATTTCAGTGCATGTTCCTTTCAGGAAAAAACATCCGAAATGTATGACAATAATTTCTTTATGTTGTTAATACAATTATTATAGTTGTCGAATGATGCCACTCTAACAATAATAAATTGTTGTTGTTCAGTCCACCGACGTAGCATATTCCCCCGATGCATATATTCCTAAGAAGAAATAAAAATCCACAAAGAATTTAAACTTTAAGGGCCGTAAACACCAACAAGAATAAAATTGACGTGTAATGCACAAACACCAACCAAGATTAAAAAAAAATTAGTAAAATTTCTATTCGAGGATTATTCCGAATAGGTGACGGATGAGCAAAATTTGAATTGAAATGATAATGATAGCAGACAGCAAAGAATAGCACGTTTCCGTGGCAACAATATTTCGGTTAGATGCACTAATCTTAAATTTTTTTTATATTATATAAAAAAGAAAACTGAAAATTAAATTAATTTTGTTCATTATATTGCTTATTCAACAATTCATATTTTAAAACATAATACTCTTTTATTTCGACATACCGAAAATATCCGAAAGTAGTGCCACATAAGTAGTAAACTCATTGTTTTACACGAGTTGGTGTTTACGACCAAAACAAGCAGGATTATTCTCGGATAGGAATAATCTTTACACAGGTGTTCATGACCCTAAGCGAATCAATAAAAGAATACTTATCTGATAGTTGAGAACTTTCCATTTTTATCAACCGATGTCCAAAAACTCCTCCAATTAGATTTATCACCTATAATATATCAAATGATTATTAATTTCTACAAATTATATAAAATATGATCAACTTACCTCAAAAGTCACGTATCTCCAATAAATGACACAAAGTTAACAAGGTATCGCCGGAAAATTTGTCAATTGGTTGTTTGCCTCCTTTGGCGACAATTGTCATAAATTTGTTAGTCTCGATTTTAATCGTCTCTATCACAGTGAAAAAAAATTTCTATTTGAAAATTTCTTTGTTTTCCCACTAGCACATAATTACTTCTCCCAAAGTGATTTAAATGAAGAAAGTAATGTTTTGTTAAATATTTTAGTATATGCAAAACGTCTTTCAGTCAATATAAAATAAGTAAAAAACGAGTTTTCAAACAAAACTGAGGCCAAGCCGCATGACAAAGTAGAAAATAAACCTTTCTTCACACACAGAGCTGGACTCAAATTTTTTGTTTGGAACATTTCTCTTGAATATTCTTTCTCTTCATGAATCAAATCAATTATTACCTCTGATTGATCGTACTGAAATATATCGGTGATTGTCAGCGAATAAAATCTGAGTCCACCTCTGTGTATGAAGAAAAGTTTATTTTCTACTTTTTCATGCGGCTTGGCCTCAGTTTTGTTTGAAAACTCGTTTTTTACTTATTTTATTTTCTGCCTTTTTCACGTTAACTAAATTGTTATTACGTGCTGCATGGCGATATTTTAAAACAATTTTTAAGTCATGTTTGGTGCCGATCCGAAAACAAAAATTTTTCGAGTATCAAATCGTTGAAGTACTGCAACGGTTTTCTAAAATTCAAATTATGTTTTAAACAGCGCTTTTTAGCTGTATTCCAACTTGATCCCATATAACATGAATTTTCCCGATGTTCCATGTTTTCCACAGACTTTTCCTATTACCATGAAATTTTTTTTAAAAATTTACATAGATTTTCCTCGATTTTTCATGCAAGTTTTCATGATTGTTGAAGAGAAAGTATTGATGCCAGTTGGACGGAAAACAAATGATTCCGCATAGCTATAAAACTTTGTTGTGTGAAAATTTTCCGGAAAAGTCGGAAAATTCAGGAAATTTTCGGAAAATTTTCCAGAAAAATTGGAAAATTCTACATTTTTCCTGAAACAGATTTATCACTAATCATATTGATGTAAATTTGTTCGATGATTTTCCCGCTTTTCCGGGTTTTTCACGAAGTTTTCTACAAAAGAAACTTTATGCAACTTATTTCGCTTTACAACTTTGTCTTAGGTTGCAAGACGCTCAAACGCTTCCTTGGTCTGAAAAACTCCGGAAAAGCGTTTTACATGAATTTTCCTCGATTTTTTCTGCAAGTTTTCACCATTGTCGGAGAGAAAGTAATTATGCCTCTTGATAGGGAACTTGATCTTGCATAATTTAGAAGACTTTTTTACCGGAAAATTATCCGGAAAAGTCGGAAAATTCCGGAATTTTTTTTCGAAAAATCGAAAAACTGCATTTTTCCTGAAACGGATTTATCACTTATCAAATTTGTACCAAATTTTCAAATGATTTTTCCCGATTTTCCGGGTTTTCCATGGAAATTTCCGGTTAAAATTTTAATATATTCAATTGTCACGCGATATGAACCTGTGTACCAAATTTCAGGTCGCTGTGGTGACGAAAAGTGGGTCTACGAGAGTGTCGAAAATAGTAAAAAAGAAATATAATAAATAAATAGACAGACAAATTCGTGTACGAGTTAAAGGGAATGGCCTCAAAAATACGTAAAATTTAAAACAAATTCGCTGGAAATAACTTTAGTCACCTCATGACGTAACAACACAAAAAATTCCTCTCGAATCGGCCATACTTGTTATCTTTGTATCATGTCTCCTGTGTATTTACATTTAACATGTCAAAATGTCATCAAGTGGGATTACTAAGCTGGTTTCGTCCTCGCCTCAGTCAAAACACTCGCAAGTGATATAAACGTTTCTAGGGCAACACCAAAAGTCGAGAACTCATAACTGGATACAGCGGCTATATAAAGCCGACGAGCCGCAGTAGAAAAGCATTCTTGGCTCAGAGTTCATCTGATTCGGAGATTAATTCGAGTAACAAGATTAATATTCCCTATCTTCATTATGGAAGATAAATTCTATATTTCAGAGACTAATCTAAAATTGCTATCATTTCCAATACTCCTGCCCACACCCAAGCAGAAGGATACTTCTGCGCATAGATTAATCTGCCACACTCCTGTCCACACATAAGCGGAAGAATAATTCTGCCGCAGAGACCAATCTGCAACATTTTTATCATCTACATCACTCGTCTTCTCCTCTTTTTTTTTTACTACCCTGGTGCTGTCATGCAATTGCACCGAGCCTTTTGCTACCCTTGTGCTCTCAAGCACTAGCAAAACGCACTTTGCTACTCTACTGCTCACACGCAATAGCAGCTATCTATCTATCTTTATTCTGTTGACAGATAAATAATTCTGGTCTTCTCCTCTTTTTTTCGGAACGAGTAAGGCAATGGTAGCAGCCTAAGTGCATGGCCACAGCGACGCACCGCACCTAGCACCGCACATAGCACAGCACAAGACCAACCATTCCCTAGCACATCGCGGAATTAATGGCCACAGTGAAGCACTGCACATTGCCTAAAGCGACCTCGAATATTTAACTTCTGAAGTAAGCTAAGATATTGCGAAGTCGCAATACAGTTGTGGTTAAAGAGTATAGACAGAATTCAACGCACTCTAGTTGCAGTTCATCTGAAGAGGACGCAGGTTCTCCCATTTCTGCTGATGCTTCCTCTACAAATCCGCTTTGTATAGAGACCCGATACTCGAGGTGGCAGCGCCTGCGCCGGGGTCCCGTCCGATGAGCGGAAAATCATAGGCAGCCCTCGCCAAACGTCATTCCCCATTAGTCCTCGATAAGGCACTACTCTCAGTCCACGATTCGCTTACAAGAAAGTTCACAGATAAGCGACGCCCAAAACGAAGCTCAGGTACCATAGTGTCACGTAGCATACAGGCCAGAGGGTTTACCAAATCCAGCCCACACGTCAGAGAGCAATGAGAAAAGCCAGTCCAGTAGTCCTCCCAACATCCCCATGAGCGCAAACTGCACACGGCCCTTTTGGCATTTGCCTAAATGAAAAGATCCAGGGGTGGTTACCCTTACTAGGCTCCATATCGTGTTCATGAAATTCTTCCACGACAAGTTGCATAACTTTAGTTTGTAGTCTTACCTTTTGCCACAGAAATAATGATCTAACATGTTAGTAAGCTATTAAAAACTATGATGTTGTCGTCTATGGTATATCTCTATTCTCCTTCCGCATCTTGAGAGTATTTTCCTTTCTCGTAAGGTATTGCAGTTTTTCTCTTTCCGCATCCAAGGAAGTACTACCAAGAGGACCCCTATTTTACTGTCATATATAAATGTAATGAATTTAATAGCTATAAATGTTATCAGAGTACTCCACAGAAGAAAATTTACTAAAACATCCTTAAATCTATAAAATTCACCTCAGTTGGGATAAATGTTACCAAGAAATAACTCATTTCCTGTGTGCAGTCCTAGGCTCAGTGTAATGGTTGGTGCAGGGGGCGATGCAAGGTGCGGTGCGCCACTGTGGCCATTTCTATTTAAGATAAGGGATAAATTTTATCATCGCACCCAAGCTCAAGGCGATGCGATGTACGGTGCTTGGCGCGGTGCGCTGTTGTGGCCATGACCTAAAGAGCAGGATTTAACTGAATTTGAATTTGAATTTTTAATTTGATTTTATTTTTCGTTGTTAACTGATTTATTGGAATTTTTATATTGAATTTATAGTAGTAGTCCTAAGTTTTAACTGAATTTTGTGATATGAGGCATATGGAATTATAATGCTTGAAGTATTAATAAAAGTTTATATTTGAAATTATTATAACTGAGTTGTCCTTTATACCGGCATCCTATCTCCTACATTCGAGACTAGATCTCACAGTTTTGTTTCTGAAATGCTGAACTTCCATCGAGTTTAGTTGTTTTGCTTACAGCAACTCCACTTAGGGAAAGGATGGTGTGCAATAACAGGATTGCCCTTATATTCCCATAGACGTTCACTTTGTCTTGAAAATTGTTAGTACAATAAAATTCTCAACAAAATAACCGTAAATTTATTAATTTCGCAAAACTAATTAAATGCACTTTAAGTAATATTTGCACAAGAATAAACATTTTTTAAATGAAGCACCACCATAGAATTTAAACTCTGTACGACCTTTCTACTCAAAAATCAAAAACCAAATGATATACGAACAAGTGTAACTGTTCTGAAGTATTCTACGAGACTCTTAGTTTCAATTCTTGAAATACAGATCTTCGGCAAATTTTTACTAGTTTTCACTAAATAGCTTCTGAATTGGTCAATCAGTAAAAATTTATTTCCTTACTGCTTATTTGCTAATATTCAGTGAAACTAAAGCTGCTTATTAAGTAAATGGAGGATCAAAACAATATTCTTTTCCTGATAATTTGCCACAAAATTATTATGAAACATCAGTAGGTACATTACATTTAAATTAGTCGTAATATATTACAATTCAATAAATAAAAATTGATTTTTGGTTATTTTTGGATTACTGAAATTAATAAAATATCTACTGTTTTTTTAATTTTGAGCTTTTACTGATTATTATTTTCCTAAAGCAATGTATTGCTGATTATTTGAATATTTTCAATACTGTAATTCAGTAAATTAAGCCAAAACTAGAAACAATAAAAAGAAAAGATTAATTTCAATAAATCTTTTCTTATCGTGTTATCACACAATTTTGAATATCGCCTCGCTATCATGTCGACTATTCCATAAATCTCATATTACTACGTTTGAATCTCCTGCCGAGGCTTTTTTCCAGTTCTCATCTGGTATTTGGTATTTGATATTGCTAATATGAGGATACCCGGATTCCCGGGTCTGCAGACTATCCGATTCCTGAAATCCAAAATCAAATACCAAGATCTGCAACAATAAAAGAACTGAGAGAGAGACTTAAATAAATAAAAGTCTTCTATAACTATTATAACTCTTGTGAGACTTTTATCATAGGACTTAAATGAATAAAAGTCTTTGGTTACAATTATGGACTGGCTGAAATTTATAAAAGTCTTCTAAAACAGTTATCTTAAGACTAAAAAATTGAAAGTCTAATGGGAGTTTTATGGAGAGACTTTTATTAATAAAAGTCTTTGATAATTCTTAGTACTAAGCTAAAAGTATAAAAGTCTTTTAAGACCGTTATTACGAGACTTAAAAAAATAAAAGTCTTGGGTAACAGTTATGACTGCTAAAAACAAACAAATACATTACAAAAACAAGTAAAAGGCTAGACCAATTCTTATGATACCCTAGATTAATGCCCGTATGAAATTTCGTAGTATCGCATATATTTCTAGAACGGTTTGTTGTACAGCAAAAATGATTATAACCAATTTTATAGGATTTCGTATTCTGAAGAAGTTTGTCGTACTATAAAAATGGCTAGGACTGATCGTTTTCTCAGTATATGTAACCAACATTTTTGATGTTTTATTTGCTAGTATCTAGTGTCTAAATATATAGTGGAAAACGAAAGTCTTGTATGGCAACCCCACGATGGAGTTGCCCGATTTGTCTCATTTTCGAACTTAATTTTACTTTTTTTTTAAGTCCGTGCACAAAATGTCAGCTCTCTAAGTATAGGCGTTCTCGAGTTATAGTGCGCACAGACGGACGGACCGACGGACGGACGGATGGACAGACAGACGGACAGACCGACAGATGGACAGACGGAGGAACATGCAAAAATCAAAATAACTTTTAATATTATGCGTGGGTGTCCAATCCATTTTGCTCTAGCATCATTATTTCGAGGTGTTACAAACGGAATGACAAACTTAGTATGCCCTGTAGATTTCATCTAGAGTATAATAACTATTATCTTATGATGTAAAATTTTAAAAGTCTTTATTAACAGTTACATAGGAATAAAAAAAAGTGAAATTTTAACTATTATTTCAAGATTTTTTTAAAAAGTCCCATAACAGTTACGGTCCCTGAAATAAACAGTAAAAAGCATATGCGTCTATCATTCTGTCGCGGAGGTCTGTCAATGCATTCATGCTAGTCATATCTTCCAAAGCAATACTTAATGTTTTTTTTTTTTTAGAAAATATATTCCTTACTTGGAAAGTGAAAGGAAGCATTCCTTATTATTTACTTGGAAGGTGAAAGGAAGCATTCCTTATTACTTACTTGGAAGGTGAACGGAAGCATTCCTTATTCCTTACTTGGAAGGTGAACGGAAGCATTCCTTATTCCTTACTTGGAAGGTGAACGGAAGCATTCCTTATTAATTCTTTGGAAGGTGAACGGAAGCATTCCTTATTCCTTACTTGGAAGGTGAAAGGAAGCATTCCTTATTACTTACTTGGAAGGTGAACGGAAGCATTCCTTATTCCTTACTTGGAAGGTGAAAGGAAGCATTCCTTATTACTTACTTGGAAGGTGAACGGAAGCATTCCTTATTACTTACTTGGAAGGTGAATGGAAGCATTCCTTATTCTATACTATATACTATATATATATATATATATACTACTAAAAACCTATGAACGATGAAAGAAAAAATATTGTACTAATTTCTAGCTTAGTTCGTTAGTTCCCCAGAGATGTTAACATTTTCTTTTTTTTTATTACTTAATTAACAGAATTATCAAAAAATTTCAGTTCAAAAAATGAAAGCCCAAATATCACATTGCCGCGGTATTTGTGGTACCTTTGCTATTATACCTCAGTAGAGAGCTTTTGTACTATATTTTGTTTTCCACTAGTATTTGGCCAATAAATAAAATTTATCGGGGTGAATTCCGTATGTACTACCACAAGTATGCTTAAAGGTATAAGCGATTACATTAAGTTCCTGTACAAAACCGGAAGACTGCGTAATTACGAAGTGTAAACAAACTCTTAACATGCTCAAAGTTGGTATGTACCATGCTTGTTTTCTGCTAATGGAGTGGGATTTTCATTAAATTATTTCACCCAAAGGAACGTACAATTCAATTAAGACTTGCATGCATACATATCTACATAAACATATTACCTAAAATGTGAGCAGGTTCAGCTATCCAAGCAATGAAAGATGCTTAATGCTCGAATGCACAACTTCATTACAGGTGTATCGATTTTAATCAAATTAAATGCAAATATTGGTTGATTTCAAAAAGTACTTTCCGAACGTGTTCATATTCCAACCCGCAATTTTTTCCTATACATGAGTAAGCAAAACCCCAGCTATGGAACATTTCCAGGTTGTTTTCATCGTAATTTCCTTTTCATTCCGGTCAGATAGCCTCCAGATGAGAAGTTAACAGTATTTTTTTCTTTTTGTGATATTGCAAAAAAATACAAAATGCTGATGATTGAACACCTTTCCACAACAGGAGAAAAATAATAATAAATTATCCACATCATTTTCCATCCAGAAAATTAATGGAATGTCTTTCTCAGGCCAACTTTGACTAAACGAAATGAATCGATTTTGATTGTATGCTCGTATTTCGATAAAAAGGTTTCGTCGCTCACTTTTTTTAATATTTTTTGAATGTGGATTTCTAACTCTACTTATAGAGTTATTGATTCTGTTTTGCTTTTTTTTTGTTTTTTTTTTTTTTTTTTAATTTCAAGCATAAAATTTAAGTTAACGAAAATAATTAAGTTACTTACCTACCAATTTCTGGAGTTCAACCGAGCCCAATCTTGATACCTTTACGTCATAATGTTTTTCGTTTTGTACTTCTGCTTGCATGTAAATATTATAAAAATTAGCTGTCATTTTTGCTATGTTGACAAGGCATAAACACGATGATAGCTTTGTAGGTTTTAAAATCAAGTGATTTATGGACAATGCTAAAATCCTCAAGAAATACTTCCCAAGCCATGAAACGGACTCTCTCAATAATATACATATATGAGGTACCTATCTTAGTCCTAACATTCTAAAATACATTTTGGTAGTGTTCTTATGTACAACTGAACAAAGTTTGATTTGAATAGGTCCCAATCCCTTAAACTAGTATGCGATAATTTTAAGCTTGCTTTCTTAGGGTTATCATTTCATTATACTTTTCTTAACAAAATTGTATAAAAAATGTATCTTTACCGAATTACTACGATTCCCCAAACAAAAACTGTGTGCTGAATAATAATTTCATATGCAAATCGCAAATGTGCCATGGTCGGATGAATTCGAATGAATCTGCTGCATATGACCATGCAATTATTACTCAGCTAAGGGTTACTGAGCATAAAATGGTAGAGTTCCCCCCTTTTAATCAAAACTGATTTATTATTTTGTCAAGTAAGGTATATATGTAGTATAAGTGGTGTGGTGGTTGGAAGGTAAGAAGCTAAGATTCAAATTACTACAAAACTATTTTCCTGTGTGGATAGTAGTTTAGGCTCTATAAGTAGTCAATTTTGTCTAAAACACTGGAATTATTTATTTAAAAAAAAAATCGTTTTATTGATGTAATACATCGTTGGATAGCTCTTTTTGAGCTGAATAGAAGTTGGTATTGCGACTAGTTCCAAAACCCTCGAGAAAACTTCCCAAGCTATGAAACAGAGATCTATATGTGTGCGTTCGGAGTCCGTTCTCTAAAATGTTCTATATTGATACTTATGGAAAAGTGCTAAACATTGGCTTTATATAAGCTATTGGCTTTATATATATGCTATGACGGCACAGCGACATTACAATGATTACTCAGCTGAGAATTTTTGTTTGAGGAATCGTAGTCATTTGGTTACGATAAATTTTTTTAAATAACTTTGTTAGGAAAGGTATGAAAATTTTATTACGGTTCGGAAGATAAGAAAGCAAGCTCAAGATTATCAGAACACCATTTTTCTGTATGAATAGTATTTTAAGGCGGAGGAGCTATTCAAATCAAACTTTTCTCACTTTTACATAAAAACACTGCAAATATTTTAGAATGTCAGGACTACGTTGGGCCTCGCATGTAGTAGGGAGGGAGTCTGTTTCATGGCTTGTGAAGTATTCTCGAGGGTTTTGCTAGTTCCAAATCCCTGTCCGTTCAGAGTTACGCTGTGCCAAAGAATAAATAACTAAAAGAAGGGACACAGAAGAAGGTTCCGATTGTTTTCCATTTAAATATACACGACGAGAAAAGGAAGAAAAGAAGAGAAAAAAAATCAAACCCTCTTTGAACATTTTACGAATATGTGAAAGCGGAGCTTACATGCAATGAAACGGAATGGCAAATAATTTATTTTCGTAAATAAGAGAAACTGGTCGGAGTTTTCCGATTTTACGCTCATAAAATGTTCCCGCGCTTTTCTGAAGACAGATTTTCTGAAATATTAACAGAATTGTCCCATTGTTTTTCACAGGAATTCTAATGTTTGTTGATGTAATCCCATGATATTTGAACAGCACGTTTCTCTGTTTACATTTGTTTTGCTCGTAAGAGATTAACTGGGGGAATCTCATGCTGGATTCGGGGAATTTTATTTGACAGATATTTTACATCTCCTTTTAGTGCGTTGTGCAATGCGAAATTTATCTTTTTCTTGCCAATTGGAGGTAGGGTTACCAAATGTACATTATTATGAAAAGTTTGAAAGGATTTTGAAGGTATTGTTACGAGCGTGGCCTAGGTTTGTTATTTAAAACACAATATTTCAGAAATCATTCAAAAGTTCTTAACTTTACTGTTCACTCTCACAAAATCACAAACAATTATCAAAACAACTCGTTTTAGTTATCGCTAGTACTGTACGTCTAACTATCACAATCAAAATAGTTTACTTCGTTTACTTCACTGTCTGAAATAAGACTCCGCCTCCTGGATGTGGAAGCGCCGTATTTATACTCTACGAATTATCCAAGAATCTTCCTGAATATTCCATTGTCCGAACCCAAAGTATACTAGGATGTTACTAACCTAAAGTTGTTTGTATTTCCAACAGTTGTCGCTTGTGATGGATGTTTGATTTTTTTATAAAAACAATATGAATAAAGGAAATCGTAAGTGGAATTGTGTAGTTGGTGGTTGCGATGCAGTTAACTTAAGCATAAAATTGTTTAAACTACCAAAGGACAAAGAAAGGTATGCAATATAAATGTACCTACATATGGATAGTAACTATGTAATATTTTTAAAAAAAACGCCATTTTACAAGTGTACAAATTTATTAAAAATGGTCTTTCGCGTGCATACCCGCCGTATGAGATACAATGATTTCTTATGGCTTATTATTATTGTACACTATTTCGGCTTCGCGCTCTACAGAGGTTGAATTTAATAGGTCATTTCAAAGAATACCACTAGGTGTATCGACAACATTTCAATCGGTCAATGTATGTAGCAATCTAGTTTTATTCGAACAAATTGTTAATTTTTTCCCAATTTCTTTTCTTTTTTCCCTAAATATTAGAATGAAAGCAACATTTTTAATTCCAAAAATTCCGTATTAATGTAAAGCGATTCAGAAGACATACTGATTGGTTCACAACACGAAATTTCTCCTGGAACACAAAAAGCAGCATTTTTGAGTGCCCGCACTTCTCGAAAAAACAAAATGCTAAAAAAATAGCAGTCACTTATCATCAGTAAAAAAAAAATTTATAAAAAAGCCAATGAACTACTGCCATTGCAGTTAAATTGTCGTTTTATTTCACTCATAATTTTATGCGATTTTAATTTTGTTCATTTTGTAAATCTGGTAACCCTACAGTTTATGTTTTTAACTCGTTGCCTCAGTCGCACTACATGCAAAAGACAAAAGTATTTGACATTTACTTGTTTCTTTCTAGGAAACACGAAAAATTTCTTATTTTGTTCGCCTCTGTCTCTACTTATCCCTATTTATACTTTACACTGTACTATACATATCAGTTTTAGGAATAGTCAAATAACCAACAAATTTTGGTTACTTCATAACCCACTGCCATTTTGTGCTTTATTAGTGATGAGTCAGCATCACATACCACCCAGATACCGGTCTTGAGTTCACTTGTTCCTCCCTTTTCTCCATCTGCTAACGGTTATAAGCAGGACAGGACGGGGGGAACGCGCAGGTATCAGTGACATTTTTGACTGATGATCTTTCAAGAATGAGAACAGAGTTTGCAATATATATTCAAGAAAATGGAACGTTTATTACAAACGTCATAGTATCTTTACTAAGCGCCTACTTATTGTCCGAGTTTTCGAGAGCACCATATACTCCCAGGCATTTAATTTTTAGCATGTGTCCTAATCAGATCCCTTATAGAATACCAGAAGCTATAAAGATACCTAGGGTACGCCACGCATGCCATCGGTGTAATTTACAGCCACTGCCTTATTTCTAAACGATGTCGTAGGGGAAGATCAATGACAAATTTTTAATTTTAAAGAATATATGACAACCGAAAATACGTTATCATTGTGTTTTATTTATATTTTACTCGAGTCTGCAGTACTCCGATCGGACAAGAAATTAAGTCAAGTGCCATACGAATTCTTGTCCCAAATGTTAATACTTTTCCAATGATTAATCACTTTGGAGCGGGTACCAGAGTCCATAAATGTACTGGAATCATCCTTTGTAAAGTGAATTTAAAATGCAGAAAAAAAATTAGCTTTTCGGTCAAGCGATCAGAGAGGTCTCGTCAGTATAGCTATCTCTGATCAACTCCCATAGAAGTTCAACCCAGGGGCGGATCCAGCTAGGGGGCACGGGGGGTGCGCGCCCCTCCCTGAAGACCTCAAAAAAGTTCCAGTAGATCTTCTGAATTTTTCCACTGCATTTTTTGGACAAGACATAAACATTTCTGGAAACGTTCAATTTGAAGCACAACTTATTCGTGTAAAAGCAATGGGGGATTTGTTTTAATTGAAAACATAACGGCAAACAAATCATTGTATATTGATGTGGTTAGTTATTACATTTAAAGCAAGACATTTATTTTAGAAAAACAGAAAAACCTTAAACAAAAAAAAATTAAATGCTGATTGGGTAATTCTAAATCAGAACCTTAGAGAAATCTTGGCATGCGTGAACACATTCCATATTCTTACAGCAGATCTCAACAACAGAAAAATCGCTCTTGGTTTAACGATCAGTTCAACCAAGTAATGTAATAAAAGCGAAAGAGTCTGCTTTTCGCGCGTATCATTTGCATTCATGTCTAGAATTGAAACAAGTCGACAAGACTTCCCAGAACACCTAGATCTCCATTATCCGGAGAGAAAAATTTCCTTTTGTTCAGAATAGAATAGTAAATGCTTCTGGTCACCAGTCAAGATCATCAAGAACAACTTCAGCAATTCCTCTATATCTGCACTACTTAATAACGGTGAAGTGGTTGTTGACTCCCTTGATCAAGCTAGTATCTTCACTGGTAGATTATCTTCAAATTCTCTATAAAACAGCCAATACATATCCGTAAGAGGAATATGTTCAAGGTCCTTGAGGGAATGAACGTCTCCAAGGCCGTAGGTCCTAATGGTTTCTCACCCCTGTTAATTAAAAGATGTGCCTCATCTTTATCTAAACCTTTGCGCAAACTTTTCTACTTGTCTAATTTGACAAGAATATTTCCAAATGGTTGGAAAACATCTCACGTTCAGGCTATTCCCAAGAAAGGTAAGGGTAGCGACGCCTCATATTATCGACCAATTGCAATCACTTCAATTCTTTCAAAGCTTTTTGAATCTGTCATTAACTCCAAAT
Source organism: Dioctria linearis (assembly GCA_963930735.1). Taxonomy (NCBI): domain Eukaryota; kingdom Metazoa; phylum Arthropoda; class Insecta; order Diptera; family Asilidae; genus Dioctria; species Dioctria linearis. The sequence continues at coordinate 51,953,715 of OZ005742.1, read as the reverse complement.
TAATGAAGTATCTAGAAACCAAACAACTCATCAATGATCGGCTTTATGCCTTCCGAACTGGAACCTCATCTGGAGACTTGCTGACTTTTCTTACGGAACATTTGTACCGTGCACAATGGTGTTTTGTAGTCACAAAATCGTTGCTCTAGATATTTAAATGGTCTTTGATAGAGTCCGGTATCCAGCCGTTTTAGTTAAACTTAAAGCACTTGGTCTCTCACCTCATCTTCTATTATAGATTGAAAGTATTTTACCTGATCGCATAATACCGATTATACTAGATGGGGTTTCACCAGAACCTCACCCTATAAATGCCGAAACGCCCCAGGGCTCTGTTATCTCTCTTCTTAATTCTCATTAATGATCTACTTTCCCGTACTTTTAATCCAATCCATAGTTCTGCCTATGACAGTAGCCTTGATTTCGCTTATTCTTTTGACATTCTTGGGACTCCAGACAGAATGCCACATCTGTCAAACGAGATTGCATGATTAGATCAATGAATAACGACCTTCATCATGTTCTCCCTTGGAGCAAAGCGATTCGCGTCGAATTCAACCCATCTAAGTGCCAAAGGTGTCTCATCTATTTGAAGCACCGTCTTTTTATATTCTTGGCTTTAATATTTCCTGTAAGCTAAGCTGGACAGATCACATCTTTTGTTTTGCCAAAGAAGCAGCGAAATCTCTAGGATTTCTGAAAAGGTGTAGAAATATTTCAACCCAGCGAATCTAGAGCTCCTCTACATATCCTACACCAGATCTAGAATATAATACAATTTCCATATCTGGGCCCGAGGCTAGTCGCACAGTCTTACCTTCATTTGATATTGTCCAAAAGAGAGCTTCCAAGCTCACTGGCGATGTGGCATTAACTTGCAATATCGACTCACAACGCCACAATTATGGATGCCCTTCACTCCCTTATCGCTATATGTGTGGTCAATGTTCTAATGAAATATCTCGTCTGAACCCTCGCGCAGCAAACCGCCCATCAAATTACTTTCTCCCATGCAGTAAAATTTCTTGATGGTTTTTATCCCGAACTGTGTGAATGTAGAACAGTCTACCAGTTTGTCTTTACTCCAACGTACAATCTGCGAAAGTTTAAGGGTGACATTCAGCACTTTTGCGCTCTTCTCACGTTCGCTAATTCGTTTCCCTATCAACTTCCTGCCATGCTGTGCTTTGCATCATAAGATATCCCCTTAACTTGCCTTAATAATATATAAAAAAAAATCAAACTTTCTTGACTTTAGTAGAGGTAAAGTACGTATCCCTTTAGTTCCTGTATTTTGCAAAGTTACAATTTATGATTAATTCGTCAATTTGAACAAAATGTGTTTCCCTATTCTTACCAAGAATAATGGATGTTTTGGAAGTTTTACACTTCCATTATTTACAAACCAAAACAAAATAAATAATTTAAAGTCTCGTTTGACTTTCGCGAGTGGCAAAAGTTGATTTTTGAGCAACTTTCTTCGTTCCGAGTGGTAGCCGCTCACTTGTCTGATCGACACGTATCTTAATGATAAATTTTATGTATTTGACATTGGCTTTTGATCTGTTTCTAGCTTATACACTTTTTAAACCAAAGTTGCGCCCCTCCCTCACAAGAATCCTGGATCCGCCCCTGTAATAATCGTTATTGTGTAAGAGCAATGGACGTTAAGCACTTTGACGTAGATTCTGAACTGCAATATTATCGGCAAGATTCTTGACGCAGTGAATCCGTTGTTGGATTCTTGTATTCACTTAAAGCACAGCTATTTTTAAAATACTTAGTTAAATAGAGGTTTTTTTATATTATATACCAATATCTACTATCTTTTTTGTTACCGTTCATCTCGGAATGACATGTATTTATGTATTACTAAGTGCTTTCTTTTACTGCTGCAGATCCTTCTCTACTGCTTTATTCTTCTTTTCTTTTTTCCGCCTGAATATCTCTCCTAGACAAATCATCCCTTAAAGCATATATTGTATAACTTATTATAAAATACGATATTATAAAACCATACCAGTTATTTTAAAAGCATTACTTATTTTCCACCTTTCTTACTTATTTGTTGAATCTTTAATCTCTTTGGCATATACAGGGTGATTCAGATCAAGATACCTTGCGGTATACCACGCGATTCCTTGAGGTAATAAGATCAACCCCCTCCCCCTTTTCGACAGCTACTATTCTTGGTTATGTAATAAGCCAACAATAACCAAAATCTATAGCGTGGTTCAAAAGTTATACTCATTTATTCTCACGAATATTGGTGAAATCTTCAACTGGCCTCAAAACTCCTAATGGATGGTTTCTAGGGGGGCGGGGGAGGTATGGGGGTATGTGGGTATGTGGAACAATTCTCTTTGATCAGCTTACCTCAAGGAATCGCGTGGTATACCGGAAGGTATCTTGATCTGATGTATATTTCAAAGGTATTCTGAAGAATATTTCAATTTATGCAATAATCTCAATATGCGTACCTACATCGTGATGTTATCCATATAGATGTCGCTATATACAGCAAGTGCCTAATTATACAAGTTCCCATGTCCAAAAGTGTTTTCATTCATTGTTTAGTTTATATATCCCTCTTCTTATCCCAAGGCACAACTCATAGTATGGTGAGCGTTCTTACTTTGTCCAGGCTGTTCGTAAGTGAAATTCTCTTCCAAGTAATATTCAAAGTGAAGGCTCCAGCAAAGCTTTTTCAAGGTTAATTAATAATTAAATATTTTGAGGGTGAATGGTGCACGCATCTACTAAACAAATTAATTGGACTACTATCTCCATCATTTTCTATATGTACTTAGTTTGTATATTTTTAAGTTTTTAGTTTTATAATTATTATTATATGCTTTTAGGTTTTTCTCTCTTTTCTTTTCCTCCTCTTGATATTAGTACTGTAATAAGATCTTTTAATCTTGGGTACATTGCCAAATAAATAAATTATTATTATTATTATCCCTCACTGGAAGAAAAGTAGCACAGATTTCCTTTTACTTTTATAATATCATCTGGATCGATAAATTTCTAATTCCGTGACCGTATTTGATTCGTGATATCACTCGAATAAAAAATTTAGTGCCGCCTTGTTATTCTAAAACCGTTCCCCTTCCATCGATTTTTCATACCCTATATGATGAAATCATAGGGTAGACTTTCCGCAACTGATAGAAATAATGCTAATAGAGCAAAATGGATTGGGCACCTATGCAGAATATTAAATGTTATTTTGATTTTTACATGCCCATCTGGCTGTCCGTTGAAAGTTTGCAGACGGATTTAAAAAAACAATTTTTAAACGCTGAGAACGCGCAAAGGTAGTGAGCTGAAATTTCGTGCACAGCTTCTTTATAAAAATAGTCAATATAATTTCTAAAGTGGGCTAACTCGGGAGACTCCGTTTCCCATACACAAATTTACGTTGGTTTTCGTATATTGTGAAAACGATCAGTCCTAGACATATTTATTATATTGACAAGCTCTTCAGGATATAAAATTCTATGAAATTGGTTATAGTCATTTTTACCACCTTAACAATTTAACAATCAAGCTATAACAAAGGTGTTACCAGATCAAATTACATACTGGCCTTCATCTAGAGCAGGGCTTCTTAAACTGTGGGTCGCGACCCTAAAAGGGGTCGCTTAGCGAAATTCTGAAACTATAGTTTTATATATGTACACTACTGATAAAAAAACAGTGAGCAGAGGAAAATATTTCAAAAATCTTTTGATTAAGGTAAAAAATGGCACGAAGTTTTAATATAAAGAAACCGGTGACGTAAAACTTCGAATTAAAACAAAAACATATATTATCTTAGTTTTATATTTACTCCTTTATTTTTTATTATGTCCTCCAGTCTTCTTGGAATACACGATATTAGATTTTCTACTTTCGTTCCAAACCTTTTCAACAGCTCTTCAAAGTTCGTGAATATTGCGAACATGAGTTTCGTGAATTTTTCTATTGATGTGGTACCAGATATTTTCGATAGAACACAAATTTAGACTTTGAGCAGGTCAGTTGTTGAAAAGTGTTGTGTTCTTGAAACCAGATTTTTGTCTTCCAGGCCGTATGATATGGTACATTATCCTGTTGAAATATGTATTCATTTCTATTCTGAATATCTTTCAAAGCTATTAACAAACCTTTTTCAAATATCAAGAACATTTTTTATCTTATCAGTAGTGTATATATATTGTTACCTAATCAATAAATCATCCACAAACTATTGTTTTTATATATCTTTATTTTATATATATCTTTTTTTGGGTTACGAAAAAAAAAAAAAAAAAATCACAATCATAAATGGGGTTGAGAATGAAAATCATAAATGGGGTCGTGAATGAAAAAAGTTTAAGAAACCCTGATCTAGAGTATCGTAAAAATTGGTCTCAAGCCAATTCTAGAGTTCTTCTGTTGTTTTACATTCCCTATAAAATGAATTTATGAAATGTATGTTATCATTTCCGAGCGTTCTATAGAGAGTAGCATAGGAATATAATGCAGAAGCGATGTAGTAAGGCCATCATAGATAGATTTTGTTCTGCTTCCGCTGTTGATAATTTTTTCTCCTTTTCGATGTCGATAAACATTCTGTAGCAAAAATGTAATCAATTTTCGATTTTGCATCCTTTTCTTAAGCATATCCAGCGAAATTGGCTAAATTGTACGAATATTTATATATCTAATAAATGTAAGTAAATCGGTCAGAAGATCATAAGAAATATGGGAATTAATCCACCCATACCTTTAGGACTTACCATCAGCTTACTATCTTACTACCTTCTTTGTTTCACTGAAACCTATCCACAGCTAAACGGCTTGGAAGTTTTCACAGAACACCCTATATAATTGCGGAGTATCACAAATACACTGACGTATTGACGGCCTACTTTAGTTGAATACTTAGCCGCAAGTTAAATCGATTTCATATAAAATTTTAAATGGCTAATTATTAGTTTCATAGTCAATGGAAAACTTTAAAATAAGTATAATCCCATGAACTCTGTATTTCGTAATCAAATATTCCTTTCCGATGTTATACGAGTATTTAGAACCTCTTAAGTCTTTCTTTTCCAATAAAGTATTGAAATATGCATGTCCAATTATTATCAATGAATCAGTTATAAGATATTCTCTAAGCTTTACCAACATTACGAAAATGAAAATTATATACATATAAGAACCGTAAATATGAAAGTTCAAAGCCATCACCTTATAAAATTCATAAAAAATGTATGAGGCTGCTCTTATATTTAAATAAGGATCTAATTCTGAAAGCTAGATTTGATTTATGTATATCCGCTTGAGATCCTTGCAATCTATTTCAGGGTTCTGTGTTAAAGGGAAATAAAAAATGTTCCATCAGAATAAGTTAAAACAAATCCCTTTCTTGCATGATATTTACCAAGTCACAGAGAATAGTGTCACCCTCACTATGGGGGTAGGTATAAACGCATTAATTAAGTCTGCGCCTAATTGAAATTTATTAACTTCTTCCCAGGGCAGTACACGAAAGTAGCAATTCATCTTGTGACCTCCTCCTTGTGCAGGTCGTAATCTAAGCATGGCGCTCCTTAACTGAAATATTTTCTACGGGTGCGTCTTCACGATAAAAACTGAGATTTTTTTTGGAAAGAAAATTATTTTTGGAGTTTTTGTTTTTGTTATTTTTTTTTTTTTTTGCTATATTCCGACGATAAAGTAGATGGCAATAATTTGTTCTAAGTGGAAAATGCTTTCTCATTCCTAAATTGCTTTTGATTTTAAATGAAATGAGCAACTTTAACGAGGGTTGCTGTTTCACAAATTTCGTGCGATAGAATGAAACTAAGATAGATGAGATAATAATAATAAAGATAAGTGTACTATTATGATCGTAATGGAATGAGAGGGAGACAGAGAGTGTTCGATAAATCTAAAAAGTGCTAGTTGGGATACCTATCCTTGCTGACGAACAACTCAGTCAATATAGTATATGAGTTAGTCTTTTATCTAAGATATTGTCTCATGAATGTGTAGCCTGGATTCGAGCCAAGTTGGCACTCACTAATTGTCGAAGCAAGACATACTAATGTCAAGAATAGACATATTAATGGCACAAACTGGTAAATAAGAGCTACAGGTGAGATCAGAAGAAGGAGACTGTCAATAATTTTGTAGTAAAGCAGACTGTCGATTTATATTGCCATCCACATGCTCTTTCTTTTGCAATGTTTTTTTTGTGCATCCAAATATATTGTAAAAAAAGTAGGAATATTCCCTAAAATTTAGGGAAAAAAATTACATTTTAGGTAATATTCCCTACATTTTAGAGAACATTCCCTACATTTTTGGTAATATTCCCTATAGTTTAGAGAATATTTTCTACATTTTAGAGAACAATCCCTACATTTTAGGGAATATTCCTTAATCCTGGGACCGAACCAGTTATGACTTTATACGAAAATAGCCAACTTTACCTGTTATTCCTGACCGATAATAATTTGAAGCTAAAAAAACCAAGCTGGAAAGGCTTTTTATTTTTTCTGGCAAAAATATAAATCCAGCTTTGCTTTTTATTTTTTCTGGCAAAAATAAAAAGCCAGCTGGGCTTTGTATTTTTTGTAGTAAAAATAAAAGCCAGCTGGGCTTTCTATTTTTTCTGACAAAAAATAAAAAGCCAGCTTGGCTTTAAATTTTTTCGAGCTGGAAGTAGCAGGTTTTGAAGGTGGTTAATTTTTTGAGGAAGTACAAAAAGTCAGCCGATTTCTTACTTTTGCTAGCCGAGTATTATTTTTGGCTAGAAAAAATAAATTTCCTTTCCATTAAAAATAATTCGGATATGCGAACAATAATCGCTTTTCAAATAATTTGTCGGCATTGCAGCGCGGCAACGGCAAAAATAACATAAAAAAAAGATAGGAAGCAGCCGCAAACGATATGCCGCGCTCATGCAGTTGTTAAACTTTTAAGAACTCCGGCTTTTCGGTAAGTTAATGACGACATCCTAAAAAAAAGTCAGAAGCAGAGCACATCGTAAATCATACCTTCCTTTAGTTATTATTATTGATAATACTTAACTACACATTTATTACCGGATACCGGATAAGAAAAAAAAATTCATAACTGGTCCGGACCCTGAAAATAAGAAACCAGCTTGGCTTTTTATACTGCCGGCTTCGAAACCTGTTACTTCCAGCCCGAAAAAATAAAAAGCCCAGCTGGCTTTTAATTTTTGCCAGAAAAAAAAGCCTTTCCAGCTTGGTTTTTGTAGCTTTGTTTAATAAAAAGTTAAGTTTTCAAAAGCTTTGCAAGAATCGAAACGGGTTTCACGAGACATATTTTGGTATATTCCACAAAATTTCATGATCATGATTTATCCCAGCTTTTTTCGTTTAAAGGTTTCAAAATACCAGTTATTTTCGGTCCCTTCCTATCTAAAATTAACTAAGCTTTGTGGTACAAATTGTTGCAAATTTTTTACTCTGTATGCGCAGGACGGAGTATGTGAATGTGAAATGGAAAGTTTTCACAAACTAAATGATCGGCCTGTGCAACTTCAGATCAAACTTGAGATAGACTGAAGCATGTTTAGGTAAATTTTAAAGTATGGCTACAAATTCAGTCTTTTGGGTCAATTAGGTTCGCAAAATCTGTTCGCTCTCCAACTCTTACAGGGCTATGCTTTCAACATCTAGCGATTTCAATGGGGTGTGTATCCCCGACTTAAAAAAAAAATGCAGCACACATGTCGCTATAACAAAACTGTCGGCATTTCTGAAACTTGATAGATAGCCTTCAGTTGAAAATTTGACAGCCCTTATTAATTCAGTACGTACCTTTTGTTGGATGATTGCAGTAAATTTCATCGCAAGAAAAGGCTTCATCGCTGACAAACAGATTGATTAATTTCTCGACGGGTTTAAGGAATAATCACTCTTAATGCTTGTTTGGATATAGCTGTAATAAATTTTAGATCTTCATAATTTCTTCCTGTTACTAGAAGTCTTAGAGTACCTGTCAAACAAGCCATTTATATATTTATTTTAACGTTAAATTTTTGGGGTTTATATCAGAATATCTGTCTGTTTTCAGTAACCATTCTTTGCACCATTTGGTTTGTTTGCACGATTTCTTTTTGGAACAAATTTATGATAGGGGAAGTTGAAAGGAATAAATCATTTAAACTATTCATGGTAGTACACGCATAATCTTGACATTATGACATACCGAGAAAAACTATGTAGGTATAAATGGACAAATCAATTTGTTCAGTGTTTGCATCCAAAAAACTGCGCAAACTAAGACCGAACAAATGGAAGGAGCGTATGGGTTATTGAATCTTACAATATTGGGTCTGCGGTGATAGGAGGGTCGAGATAAACAAAACAAAAATGTATAAGAGGGTTCTGCTTTTAATGAGAACTGAAACTCAGCGTGATTCAGAATTTCTGTCCAAGCTATGTAAAAAATTCGGTAATGAGTTTTGTGACTCAACCGTGAAAGTGGAATGTCATCATCAGAGGAAAGTCAGAACTAACTAAGGCTAAAGGGTGCAGTACAGGTGCTTGCAAGGCAGAAGGAACTTCTTCTTCGAGTGAATGCACTCATTTTCATCTGCTGTTGATGCATCCGACTCATCGAGCCAAGATTCTATAATATTGTCCGCATTTTTGTTACTGAGTTGAATTTTCTATATTTTTCTTGATGAAGACTCCGGAAGCGTGGTTTTTTTATATTTCTGATTTATCTTATCTAAAAAAACAAAAAAGCAAAGATGCAAAAAAGTCACACTACCACTCACAATACGAATCATATTCTTTACGTTATCAAATTTACCTATAAAGAAGTGTCATACACGTTCGCTCTCTCCTGTGGGCGCGTCACTGACAGATAGAAAGGTAACAAAATGGCCGCCGACCAATTCCCGCGCAAATTAAAATAATGAACTGATTAATGCATTCATTAAGGCGACGTATCACATTAGTACGTTAGTGGATAAGGGTTAAACACTTAAATAAGGAATTTAATTTTTTCGTCATTAGAAGCAATGCATTTACGTTCCTTCTAATGACGATTGTATAATTGATAACATTTAGGAAGCCAAAACTTTTATCCTGACCTCAACTGCCTTTCCTTTTTCTACTCTTCAAAACTTAATTTGCTTTAAGCTGTTAATTAAACTTAACTGCATGTATGTTCTCCACATATAATTAATACCTTCCAGAAACAGGTGTTTTCTTGTAAAATATCAACATTATCAGGGCACTATTTAAACATGATCCATAGCTAATTTATTCAAGCTTTCTAAATATTCTTACTACAATTGTGATGGTATCCTGATAAACTATCCTCACCTCTTGGTGCGCTAATCTATGTACTGTACAGTAACGGTGAAAAGCAAATCCAACACCCGAAGTGACTATTATATAAAAAAAAAATCCATTCATTAATTAAATTTGCAAATCCCGACCAACAACCCATTAATTTCGCTTCCGCATAACAAGCAGAAAACCTCTTTATCATTGCAGGAAAATTTTCTTTGCCAACAGCCAATCCCACTTTTTTCTTGCCAGAGTTTTCGGATTCCCCATATTCGGAGCTGCTTGCACCTTTTCACCATTTAATTGGATTTGTTTTCTTTGACCTAGCAAATGTAATTTCGATCCAGCAGGTGCTTTACTTCTTCTATACATCCACGTGCCAAATTTGAGGTAGTCCTTGTTCCCTCCGAGGGGTTATATTTGTTTGTAGTAACATGGGAATGCCTACCATTTTTTTTCAAGGAGGACAATGCATGCAAGAAGAACACAGGTGCAAGGAAGCATGGGAATGTTTTAGTTAGTTCACTTTGGCTGAGACGCGTTTGTTATTTGTTCAGAATGTTCTTATCGCGTGTCTGTAGTGCTTACCGTCACCTGTCATGTAACCTTTTTAGTGTAAGAAGCAAAAGGGATAAGCTTTGATCGTTTTTTACGATGGAAAAGAATTCTGGGTTTTTGCACAAATTGGATGAACAAAAAAAAAAAAAGCATATCACGCGAAACTTTTTTAAAAGCTCAATCAGCCTATAAATTTTCTGTCTTAAAGAATTGGCGAGTTTTGGATAATGGGGGTGTCTTTAAATACTAATTTATAGATTTGTTTTTGTGTTGTTTGTGGCCTTGTATAGCCTTGCCCGGAATAGCATGATAAATAATTGAAGATGTTGACTTTATAGCTTAAATTGCTTTGTGATTAGGTGTAATTATTTGACTCAATGTTTGATTATCTAGTTAATAATCTTGGAAATTCTACTTTGAAGTAAAAGGTATGAAATTTGAAAGATCCGTTTATGGAGTACAAAATTAAAAATCTAGTGATAAGTATAGGTAACATATTCCATTCACTGCCTATTTAATTTAAAAGAACCATTTTTTTATAGCATAAGTGAATGCTTTTTTTAAATAATTTTATTCCATTCATCGAATAAAATTATTTAAAAAAGCATTCATTTATGCTATAAGAAAATGCTTCTTAGGTATGAAGGTTACCACTTCAATTTTATGAATCATATAGAAACTTCAGAAGTATTTTTTTTTCTCAATATATACCTTTTTGCTCCACACACCTTTGAATACACTTGAATTAATCCTGAAAGCATAGGGTTCATCCTTTCGCAGTCATATCAGAAACCAAATTTTCATATAGACTCTTACCGTTACCTGAGGGCTGTCAAATGTCAATCTGCAATTTTGATTCCTTATGAAAGCAAGGTCACAAAGCGCAAAGTTCGGACTATACGACGGATGAGTCATCAATTTCACTTTTGGGGTAGTAAGGAATTCAATCGTCTGAAATACGGTGTGTAATTGCGCATTGTCGTGCTTGTAATGGAAAAGAATTTGCCTTCTTGGTAGGTTTTCACGCACTTTTTGAAAAACATCAAACAAACAATTGTTAGTATACTGTTTAGTATAAAATTGTGGCAACGTACAGCTCGTACGTCTGTAATGTCGGTTGTTGGTGTGCGGGCAGCCTGGAGATTGTCCAGGACCGCTTTTCCCTGACGTTTCTAGGTTCAGACCGCTGTTCTAGCTCTGTGGTTCGGGCGGTCCCTTATTCTGACTACTTTATACTACTTAGTCTCACTTATTTATATTAGCTTGAAACTACGCTCTGTAGGTGCGGAGTAGGAGCGTGTACTTACTATTCCTTAGACCAACACGATTAACGTATGCTTCGTCGTCAGAGTAGTCAACACGGGGACGGTATACGTGCGCTTGCTAATTCTCGGGCCAGCACGTTTAACGTTCGCTTGCCGTTGAATTAGCCAGCACGACTTGCGGATAGGGCTGGACGGAAAATATGTCTGGGCGAGCTGCTGGGAGGCAACCGACTAATCTATCAGGGCTGACTGACTTTTATAGCCAGTCTGCTGGTAGTCCACTGGTGGGGGTCAACTCTTTTTACTTTGGAGTTAACTTTTCGATGTCGGATATATTGCGTGATCGGGATTTGTGATTTCGGCTTGTCTCCACTTGGACGCTCGGTGTATAACTGAGTGATCTCCTTATTGGCGGCCGGCTATTTATAGGCAGTCTGCTGGTGTCGGGTGTAGAATATTTGCTTCTACTATCAAGCCACCAGAACAGGACACCACTGAGTTGTTGATCAGTAGTGTGCCTCTCTTTTAGCGGCTGGCTTACTTTGTTGCGGCTGCTCCTAGATGATTAATTTTTGGTGGTGTCTAGCTGGAATGTATTTAACTTCGTTACAGTGGTGCAATTGCAATTGTTTCACAATCTGAGAGGGAAAGCTTATTTTTCCTCCCAAAGAATAACGCCATTATTAAACATCTCTTATTTAGTCACTAAGCCTCAACTAAATAACTTTATAACTTTGTGTGCGATGGCGAGGTTCTGACAAAAATTAGAAATTTTAAGAATAGTTATAGGGCAGTAAAAGTCGATAGATAGGGGTGCCGTTATATGACTAGTCTCCATCACTTAGACATCTAGTGGGTCCATTATGCCCTAGGCCTCATGGGATAACCTTTCTAGCCGCGCCGGTTCCATACTGCTTCTTTTAGCAAACTCAGGATATCTCTAAGAGTACTTACTTAGATCCATCCTGCTTCTCACAGAAATCTCAGGATATATCAGAATTCTTTACTATCTAGCTCTCCCAGATTTGAAAAGAAGTAGCTACCCAATAGCCTACTTTTTTTTCGCAAAGCACGTGTTGGATGGACTCGATTTCCTCAGAGTCCTTCCAGCTCCTGCAGAAATCGTTCACCGCTATTCCCTGTGTTCTAGCATGGTCCCCTATAGCCTAGTAATCCGTAATGACGCCTACTAGATTCCTGGTATTTGTTCTGCTACCATTGAGCAGCTCCCTTGTCCTTTTCCTGCTATACAGAACTGCCTCGCAATACGGCAAGTGGATTTACATGGGGTTTTTTTTGATTTAGAATAAGTTAATGGGAAGCTTTCCGATGGAGTAAAAAAAGATGACGTTTTTTGGGGATTTTGAGGTGGGGGTGGTAACTTCCTCCATTGCGGTTGTTCAATTTGGGCCGTGTGTGATGTCAAACCAAACATCTTGCTGAGTGCTTTTAAATGGCGTATTTTTTTTCTCCTGTATACAGCGGGGGTGTAAGTTTGTGGGGGAGGGGATTTATTTATCTTTTAAACCATTTAGGATAATGTTTAACATATTTCATGGAAGGATTTCATTTTTCCATATTTTACCGTTATATGGATTTTGATGTGGAATATATTTGTCCCGTTTTTAGCATAAAGTTCAAAATAATTAAATGTACCAAAATCTTTGAGGGCGATTTCAGAAAAAGTCACATACAATTTTTAACCGAAGCCTACATTTGAAAGATTTCCTAATTTTATTGGCGTTTTACCATGTAAATTTTACTGAGATGTCTCCATCGCATCCTACCAAAAATTCGGTTCAAAACGTATTAAGTCTTTAATTTATTCGAACTTGGAACCAACATTTTTCACACCTTAGATCGCCTCTAACTCGGTAGGGTTATGTCCGATCGGAAAACGGGGTTCATCTCATTACCAACTACAATTCGTAGAAGATTTTTTTTCTCTGAATACTAGATACTGGATACTATGAGTATTGACCGAGAATAGACCGTGCCCTGAAGTACTCCATGGCTGAAAGGGTAAGGTATCTGTAACCAGCACACTTTACAAACAAATTTGTATGATTTAACATATTATAAGTTTTGATAAAAACCAAAAATTGTGAAAGCACATATTATGTGACTCCTGTTAAATGATCTGCTCACGTTATTTGTCACACTTACAACATCGTTTCACACCTGTTGGTTTTACGAAAATCATATTAATATGGGTTTAGAAAATTACTTAGGCATTCAATTTTTCTAAGCTTTGGCCAGAAGTCAATTGTTGTCTCAAGATCAAATCTATAATTTTGGTTAAGAAAATTGAAAATTTCTACATTATTCATGATCGAAAATTTTTAACAAATTTAGGAGGTATTTCTATTATTGGGGTTGAAAGCAGAGGCCTAATTTAATCCACTGTAACCTAAGAGACCTTTCATCTTATACCTTTAAGGAAATTTATTAGTTACCTCAAGAGGAATAATGATTTGTTAATAAAGGTTCTCAAGTAGAGCTATTTAATGAGACTCACGGGAATAAGAATTAATTGTTGCATAGAAAAAAAACAATCCTTGTACTATACTTAGATCTGCAGAAAGATAATCCTACTTATACCAAACAAGATTATAAAGGCAGGATCAGAAGGTTTTTCTAAGGAAGACCACGATGAGCAAATATAAAAATTATTTTGCTCAATGCGTTTCAATGGTTGATGTGCGTGTTGAATAGAATCGAGAACAAACAGAATTTGGGTGTACTGCAAATCAGCCTGAATTTGCCATTTACATAATTGGAGGGTTTGTGAAAACAAAAATTAAAATTAAAAATTGTCATTCTACAGTGCGTATTTCGCGAGTTATGGCATTTTCAAAATTTCGGACAAATGCTGTCCTGGTCTTTTTTAAAAATTCATATATATTATTTTAATTGAGGTGGGGGGAAAATCCTTACGGTTTTCGAGATAACGGGATTTAAAAATATTTATGTATGTTTTTATATATCACCCTGTAACTTCTTAACATTACAGCCTATGATAATGATTTGAAATTTCGTAGATTGATAATCGTTGGACCCGTCCAATGGCGTACAAATTTTACCCCTCCTATTATCAGTCTTAAAGTTGTGGTTCAACAAATCTTAAATTTCGGATTTTTAACTAGGTTTTTTTAACTACTATATTTATCAAAAAACACGTCATCAACACCAATTTTGAATATGGGATTTAAGAAGCCTAAAAGCTTTCCTTTAAAATAATTTATAAGACTCTGCACCTAAAACGTAGCCATTTCTGCGTTTTTTTGCACTTTTTCTTAATTGTCACACTTTTCGTGATTTTTGGTCGATTTGCTATGGAACGACTCGTATATCATTTGATCTCATTAGGAAAGTTACCTGCAATTATTATAATTTTTGAATTCATGAGCACTTACCAACTTTACACTTTTTTTTTCTTTCTTTTTTTTAATATATATTATTAAGTAAGCCAAGCTTAATAATTTTCGCGCGAAATGTTTTACCGCCCTTGTGACTTTGCCCGAATTTGTGGTTATGAGAATATATATATATATTTTTTCCATACCTACACTGTAAAAAGAGTACGACAATTTCCTAAATTTAAGACACGTTTTTTTCCTAAAAATAAATATTATTTTCACTGATAGAGAGGGAAAACCTGTTTAATTTTCCCAAATGAAAAGGTTATTCAATTAATTTGGCACCAGAAACTATTAAACTATTTCGGATATTAGGAACAGATCATTCAATAAATTAGTTATTATTCTATACTTTTATGGAACACTTGCAAATATTTTTTCATTAATATAATTCACAGATTGTTTTTAAAAACAAGTCATATACTATTTTTCACTATTCTGTTTGAGCGTGCCCAGCGCCCCAGCATTAACTTCTATACTACCAATGTGTTTTACTAGAAAATACATATATGGTAGTATATGGCACATGTTCTCTGAAGGTGTTGTTATAAACTATTACATATTCCCTACACTTTAGGGAATATTCCCCTCATTTTAGGGAATATAACCTACATTTTTGGAAAAAAATACTTAAAAAGTATTGAAATACCATTTCAGGTACGAAAACCTATCCCTAATAATTCTGAAGTGGAGCAATCCCTTTATATTATAAAAATATACCTAGAACTAGTGGCACAAATTGTTGCCACTGACTCAAGGGAAATTTGTTTTACTATGTACTAAGCGCATAGCCCAATACTAAGTTCTAAACATATGGTAGGCTTCCTTTGTTGAATAAAAATAGATTCCTTTTGGCAAATCAAAAACATCTTAGAAAGATCGTGATGGTGAAGCATATTATCCAGTTGTCTTTCAATCTATATTATGTGTTAAGGCAGAGGTCGCAAATAGAATGCTCTATAGTCGAGTCCTTTTATTGTATCCTAAAGCAATTTCTGTGGAACTCCTAAGCTCTGAAAATGAGCTTTAATCCAAAAGCATAAAACAGTCCGTTGAGACAATTTTATGTGCAGAGAAAGGAGAAATCTTTCAGCGTATACAATCCAAAGCCAACAAAGTACGTATGTCTGTATGTACAAGGAAAAAAAGAAATAAGAAAAAAAAGGATAGCATAGAGGGTATAGAGCCTTCAAGGACGCATTCATACATATATAAACACTCCATAACAAGCAATTTCCCCCTAACCAGCCTCAAAAACTTTCATGTTTTTACGACGTTGCTGGCGAGCCGGACCCGTACCCACTTTTACAAATACTTCCCCATTTCTCGGGCCTCACTAATCTTAGCCCGTTATTTATTGCGTGTCACAGTTTCACTGAACCTACATATAAAACCTCGAAGAGCGTACAAAACAAAATTCGGGAGGATAACGCGTCGCCATTGAATCGAAAACTTTCCTTTACGTTGTCCTGTTCGGGTTTGAGGATAACCGCGGAAGTAGGAGTTTTCGATTTTATGAAAACAGTGCGGAAGGCAGCGAAAATATTTCCAGGGAAAATTAGTTTGTTCAGAACTAAGAAATGGGTCGAAGGGAATTTAAGTGTTTTCGTCCCAATCCCAATCCCAGTCGCAATCCCGATCCTAAAGTATTATGTCAAGTATACGCTGACTACATATCCGGTTTCATGGGGTTTTGATTTTCAATATATACTTGGACATAGTTTATATGGATTGAACCCTTCTATTTATAAGGGTTGCGGCTTGTATTAAAGGATCCGTGTAATCCATGAATCCGACATACCTCTCTGATTATTTTCTAGATGATATTGTACAAGAATGGAAGTCAAGGTTTTCAAACAAAACGTGTGCGTTCCCCTTAAATTATCTAAAATTAATCACATAAATGTTTTTTTTTCGTAAGCTTATGAGTTATGGCATACGCCCCTTGTAATTTTAATATTCTTTGATTGATGGGCTAGGGCCCAACATAGTCTGCTGTTCGGCTAAAATAATTGAAGAATGTTCCATTAAGATTGAATCGTTTTCCCTCTCAGATAGCAACTACTCGGAGTGGGAATTTTTCGTTATTCGAGAATACTCAAGATGCAAAGCTTGTTCCAGTAAAAGCTCCCTGGTATTAAAATACAATTTCCAATGTTCGTCCCGAATGATAAATACGCTTTAATGATCTAAGTAAAACCACCCACATTTTTACCAGTGTCGGTAAGTTGTCCAGTTGGAATGGTGTCGAATCAATAAAGATGTGCGAACTGAAAAATGTTTACAAATACTTGCTTGATATATGGACATTAATGATATGTGTATGTATATATGGAATTAAATATGCATATCAGAATGGAAATTTTTTTTCTGGGTGCTGTACGTAGGCTAGTTGACCCGGTATTTGATAAGTATCTTACAAGTATAAGCTTTGTTGACTGTTCTTTTGTTGAGACTCTTGATAAACTCTCTCACTCTCTATTAAATGTAAATCATACATTCAGCAATTAGTAGAAATGTTAATGTTAAGCTTCTTAATAATGACAATTACGCTAATGATTCCTCGTCTACATTGCTGGATATTAGATCTGAGTCTTATCAACTCATTCCCAACCTCCCAAACACTCGCGTCGTTTTTTTGCCGCTTCCGTGGTTTATTCGTGAAATTAATGTAATAATAATTAATTGCAAATTTTTATATCTAATATGGTCCACTAGATCTTAATGACAAGAACAATTTTTTCATTACAGCATGATCGTAAAAATGCACTCAAATCAATCTAGTTTCGGCATGATGGAAATTTTCACGATTAAATCAAATGCTACTGATTCTGATTGAATTTGTCCACGATTTTTTTAAATTTCTTCATTTTAATACAAATACAGGTCTAACTATCACGATTTTCAAAATGTTGAAAATTCCTGTAGATTTTTTCTCATATGAGTCAGTTTGACTTATTGTCCTATCAGGATTCTATATTTTATTCTTGTGGCTAAGGATTTGGTAAGGATAATGACCATTCAAATACATACAAAATCTCCTAGTCGTATAAAATCTGCAAATCTCTTTTCAGAGATCTTCTCCGATTTATGAATAGCTGCTGATTCAGGTTACATATCCTTTTTAGCGCTGTTCGAATTCTACAAAGCTTTTGACAATGTCAACCTGCCATTATCTTTGAGCAACTGCGATTTAGATTTCAATTGCGATTTTTTTTATGGTAAGGGACAAGAAATCCCCAGTATGGAGGGTCAAGGCGGCCCATTGATCTAACCTGCTAGAAAACCTCTCACCATAACCGTTCTGTCCTCTTAATGAAGTGCATCAGGTCAAGGTGAAGTAAGTTTTCAGAGCTCATCCACAGATAGGAGGGCAGACGCAAGGCTATCCAGCCTATTCCGGTCGATAGTCAGACAAATTATTATTATTAATTATTATTAGTAAAAGTGAGATTATTATTACATATAATTTTTTTTATAAAAACTGCAAACTTTAGACTCTCCTCTTTAATTTGACCTCTATGCATCATTCTTTTAGTTAATCGTAAAAAATAATGATTGTAAATTCAAATAATGGCAAAACTTTTAAAGAGGTCAAACTGTATGGACCTTTATGCATATTTATAGCCCCACGTTCTTATTAAAGTATTTTACATATCCCCGATGAATTTTATCCCTGAATTATCTTAAAAAGCTCCCTTAATATACTTCAAGAGATATAAGATTCCAACAGATACGAGTTACACTCTCATATTCAAATATCCACTTCAATAAATTTTAAGACAAATATCACCCGAAGAGATCATAAAAAATTGATTAGTCTTCTCCGACTATAAAACTCATCCAAGAAATAGAGTTATAAAAATTCCAAACTCACACAAACGAGCAGAAATGCTTTCTTGAAACGAGAATTAAGTAAATGCCTCAAGTTAACCGTAAGTTAATGGAAGTAGTACATGGGCCGCTAGAGCACTTTTATAGCTCATTTTTCAGTTTTATGAGTTTTTATTCGACATTTTAGGTCTTTAGACCGTCGAGAGTTAATTCTGTACATGGAAAGGCTCAAGGGACCTCCATTATATTTCTAAGTCGTTTACATAAATGACAGCGACATAGAACTCCTTATACTCCTTATCCTTAACGCAATAGAAACTCTGAAAACATTGAGCTGTGCTTTGTCATTTTTCGAGGTCAATCTAAATTGTGGCATAAATAAATTTTCGGGTACAGGTCTGTCCCAAATATGTAAACGTAGCGCTAAAATATGGTAAAAACTATTAGAAATCCCAGTAGGTTTCTACAGCATACCTGAGAAATGTGCAAAATGTTGTAGGACGTGTTACCTTTATGCATATTATTTACCTGGAATGCGGGAAATATGTGTACAGTGTTCAGAGTAAAGTGAAAGGTTAAACTTTTTAGGTTGGAAAATTATTTGTGGTTTTAGCTCTTTGGACTGAAATATCAAAGTTATGAATGAGCGTTGGCGGTCATTCCAGAAGTAGAACCAAATGCTATAAGTCTGTAAAATTTGTATGTTAACAATATGAGAAGAGTTTTAGTGGATCTAAAAATGACGGAGGCACTTAAACGTATTTATGTATCTCATGTTTCGAGAGTTTATCACCTAAAAATAACAAAATTCTGCAATCTCGTTCCGCTTTTAAATTGACCAATTTAGATTAGCTGAGTGAAATTACAACAAATTAACTTCATCAGGGCTTGCTGTTATCATCGATGCATACACACCCACATTACTCTACGTTTTAAGGTCGATGCGGACTTACCGGCACAGCACGAACCGGGACAGACAGGCATCGATCGGCACCGGTATTTTTCGTGCACATATGACGACATAAAACTGAAAGGAAACTTTCAATGAAGGCATATATTGAGAGAACTATAGAAAAGTGATCTCATGTCAACTTCGCGACTACCGACAAATGCCGGTTTGCTTTCTAGGCACCGATAGCGACCAGCAATGAAGTTTTCGTTACGTGCCGGTATCTGCCGGTGCCGGTTGATGCGAGCTGTCTTGGTTTCATATAAAAATATTTTGCCTGTCTGCGCCGGTTCCTGCTGTGCCGGTAAGTGTGCATCGACTTTTATTTTGATTTTATTTTTGTTTGTTTGTTTTTCCTTTCTGTTTTTCTTAACTGAGTTATTACTGAGATCATAAAAAACACATAGTTTGAGAAAAAGCATAAACTTAGGTAATAACGTGTCAAAAATAAAGATTTCGAGGTTTTATATGTATGTAATTAGCTTCAGAATATTCTCAAATTCATGAAATTTGCAAAGTTTGGTACATAATAACGTAATAATGGTACATCAAGTGGATAAATTTGTAATTGCTTATTGATGATCTTGAAGTGGAAGAGGAAGTGACGGAGAGGAAACTAGTAAGGAAGGTTTGGTTTCTAATATATTTTGGTTTGAAAATTGCTATTTTCAGAGACGAATAACTATCACAATTATGACATTATTGGAAAGAAAGTTGAATTTTTAACAAACATCGAACCTTTTTCTGCTTATTTTGAAAAACTCAAATTGTTTAGTCCAATGACAAAGGATATAAAGTCAATAATGTTAACCATGATAACGACAACAATTTCTTGTTTTTACATATTTTGCATATAATTTGGCGTTTTTAATTCATTTCATCACCGTCAGATGGAATGATGTGCTTTCGGAAAGCATTCGCTTGTTTTGAAAGGTCTGCAGCGGGCTGTACTGTACAGGCTCGGAAAGTGTATGCCGCCATTTTGTGCATTAGGTATATGAGTGTAGATTTCGCGAATTGTTTTAAGTTTTATCATTGGTAATTTCTTATTTTTGCTTGGGAGGTGAGAAATTATTTTGGCAGCTCTATTTATAATCTATTTGTTTTAATTGTGAGTAACTATTATAGGACCTGTTAGTAAAATTTGGTCCAATAATAATATGGAATAAAGAGGAGAAAACTGAATATTGCTAGTTATGTAAATTTGTTATGAAATATATAATCCTATAAGCCGTTACACACAAAATCCACCAATTTTGTATAATTTTTTTGATTTTGATGAAATTTTGCAGGAAGATTGGTAATAACGAAAAATAGTAATTTTTGTTGTGATCCATATATGACCGAGATACAGTCTTTTGCAAATGTTGGAAATTTTCCTTAGTAGATGTAATTTTATCATTGGTAAGCTTTGAGGTTTCAGAGAAAAATTAATCAAAGTCATTTTCTGAAAATTTGCTTTCAAGGATAATAGATATTTCCGTTATCCTTGAATATCACAAAATGTGCAGTCCCGCTATTTTTTTATGATATTGTATAGATCTTAATCCCTAATCCCTGAAGGAAGGAGAAAATGGTTGTTGGTAAAGTCAAATTTATCTCTTTAAAGTAGTTCTTTGGTTATCTAGTTAATAAAATGGTAAAACTGACATGGTGTGATCATTGTCAAAATATATGAAACATTACAACTCAAAATCTCGCCATGGTTCTGCAATTCTACTGCTATGCAGATACCCGAAATGCTTTGGAGTCACTGACTTATAACAATGGACTGAGCGTATTGCCATTTTCCTATAGGAAAGAATAGCACAAGTGTTATAGTTTTGTTTTTCGCCATATGGCAGAGCTGGAGCTACAAACGCAAAATATTGCTTACTGCACATTATCTTATGCCATTTGATGTTTTTATGTTGGCTGCAGATACAATCACGGCAGAAAGAATAAGGTAAAGATAGTGTTTACCATGCTCCGTCTCACTTGCCCATACACAGGATTCAGTTAAGAATAACTTTTGAAAATTAAAGTCGGAATAAGTTTAATTCCTTATAAGCGATTAAAATATTACATAGACACAAGAAAATATATCTTTTCAATTTAATTCGATTTTCGGGTGTAAAAATTCATCTGATGGGTTGAGTTTTACATGTTTTTTATGTAGTAAAAGTTTTAAACCGTGCTCTAACCGGGATATACAGAAGCATAATATTTGTGCCACATGAAATAGCAAATCGCTCAGTCCATTGTTATAAGTCAGTGTTTGGAGTACAATGTGCACGAATACCACATCATATAGCTTTTCATGTACTTATAGTGATTTGTTTTAATTTTAAAATTGCATACTTTTATGTGCTTTTGAGAATAGAAATCGTGAACTTTTTTTGGTGGTGGTATTCCCCCTTAATGTAACTCTTCTTTTTGAATTATTAAATTTTAGTATATCTACATCTTCATCTATATTGTGTAATAATTTTAATTTCAGCCTAGCTGTCCTACGCAGACTCACTACCTTTCTATCTTTATCCTACCTAGAGTTGACCTATTCATCCATGTTGCGTTTACAATCTCATTTCTGCTTGATCTCTGTGAATCCTCATGTGAGTTCAAAAGGGAATTTAAAGTGTCAATAGTATGACAAATTTGGACGGTATTAGAGCAATCTTAAGGTATTTTCCTCCAGGTCGAATAGTTTGAACATCTGTCATTTAAATGCGCGTAGTGTAAGTTTGAATTGTATCAACTATTTAATGACACAAAATTGCATGCTCTATAAGTTTCAGATATATACTTTATCGTAATGATCGAATAGGTCATGTTGGGCGCAGTGTGGCGGTCTACATAAAGGATGAACTTAAATCTAGAGTTATGAGACACTCTAGTATTAATGAAATTGAATTTATTTAATTTATTTGTGTAGAAGTTGATTGCGGCGCAGACAAGTTACTATTGGTGTGCATACTGTCCTCCCTAACAAATTCTGTAATCGCGGGTCGAGATTTAAATGTAAATATTCTACGTACGGATCAAATGCCGATTCATTTTTACAGCTTTTCAAGTCTCTCCATCTTAACGTAGTAAATTCTACTGAGCCTACCTTATTAAATTGCAACAATTCATCGCTCCTGGATTTGTCCTTCAGCTCTGACGTAAACAGAGTCTTATTCTTCAATCAACAAAGTCCGCTTAGTAATTTCGATCATGACTTTATCTTCCTGCCTTACGAAGTCATTTTCACTATTCAGCACAAAGTTCATGGTAGTGATAAATCAACGTTTGCATAGATCCAAGTATTCTTAACAGTTCTTTCACAATCTCTATGCTGGCCTCGCCAATAGTTTCTTATGCAGCTCTTTTAAACTTTATAGAAGAATCAGTGAACTTCAGCTTCCGACGTGCAACAATTTCCGAGGTATTAGATGCCATCGATAGTATCAAATCAGATGCCACCGGTGATCATAATATCCCACCCAGATTTATAAAACTACTCCTTCCAGTAATATGTAGTTCCCTGTTATATATATAGAATTCATGCCTTACGTATTCTCAATTGCCCCGTAAGTGTTACAACTGTCAAAGAACTCTGTTCCTAATGATCTAAGCGATTTTCGTCCTATAGGTATACTATGCTTCCTAGAGAAAGTATTGGAGAGTTTGATGGCTTCGCAAATAATCAATTTTGTCAAACGCAATAACTAGCTCTTTAGATTACAGTCTGGGTTTCGTCCTCGGCATGGCCGTGAGACTGTTCTACTGAAAATCACTACAGATATTCGTTGCATGCTAGATAATAATCCATCTTAGTTCTGCTTGATTTTTCAAAGCATTCGGCAGCGTTGACTACACACTTCTTCTACACAAATCATATGACAAATTCTTTTTCTCCCGAACTGCTATTAAGATGATCAGCGAATTTCTATCTAAACGCCTCCAACAAGTATTAGTTGATTAAGTTAAATCTAGCTCTCTTCCAATCAATTCTGGAGCTTTACAAGGTTCTATTATGGGTCCTTTACTCTTTACCACATTTATAAATGATCTTCCGCTTATTATAATGGATCCAAATTTGCATACATACGCTGATGACGTGCAGATCTATTTATCTAGACCTATTGGATTACAGGAGGACTGTATTCCTCGCATTAATAGCTATCTATATCATCATCAGCAGCTGATGAGCCATCTGAGTTTTATACGGAAACATCTCCAAGTCTTTCATACCAAAATACGCCTGGAAATGCCAAATCGCGTACCACGTCGCCTCGTTGATGTTTCTGGACACTCTTCCACATCTTCCCACAAAGCATCAATATTTTCGGCTGAACGGCCTGTTCTTGGTCTGCCAGACTTAGGTCTATCCAATGTTGCGCCAGTTGCTTCGAGGCGTGTGGCGAAGTGTCGCATTGTACTACCAATCGGTGCCGGACGGCGGGAAAATCGTCGACGAAATTCACGTTGTGTTTTTATCACTGATGAATTATTCCGTAAAAACATTGACACGATTATTCCACGTTCTTGGGAGTATAATGTTGCAAGCTTATTTTTAGCAATTTTATATTTGTTTACTACACAATTTTCAATATCAAAATGACAGGAGATGTCATATAAAAAAAAAAAGTAATTTTCTAGTTCCAGTACTTTTGCGTCACCCGTTACAAAGATAACAATTCCATAGCCCAAATTGAAGAGCTGGTTAGGTTGTTTTAGGTTAGCGTGGCAATCACTAAATACAGTACTCGTCAGCTTATTTACTGTAAGTTCGATTAGTGCAGAAACTTTGACAATTATTTTGTATGATGTGCAACGAATTTCTACCGTAGGTATATGCTAAATACCAATTTCACTAACAATTGGTTTAAGATTGCAAATTCGAATCAAGTGAACAGCAATGCGCTACAATCTCCTCTGTGGTGATTGTTTTCAACTTTTTCATTGTCTTCGTCAATACAGGAGATCTAATAAGTATTACCGGTTATCGAATCCATAATCTAGAGTATGTAGATTTTGTAAATGTGTAGGTGTCTATGTCAGATCCTAAAAATTTGCTGAAAACATTAGTTTCAAACAGAGAAATATGTATTGTGACACTTGGGTCAGGATAGCAGCAATAACGACATTAAGAGGAAATAAATGGAGTCGGATTTGCCCCACATTTGAGAATGGAACAAACTGCCATGCAATTACTGAATGGTAATCCTCATGGAACTTAGCTCATTGCAATTGCAATAGCAAAAATTACATACATACGGTAGCCGAAACTACTGGGAGATTCTGCAGCAACCGCAATTTATAGTGTAGAGCAGAATCAGTTGGAGGGCATTTATTTTTGCGGTATTCCTCAAGGAATCAATAAAAAAAAATGGACAAATATTTGATCGTTGTGACTCCTGAGTTGAGCAATTTTCGTATTTTTATTTCATGTCCTCGTTTAACTGTCATTAAGCAGTTTGAACTATTGATTTTTTCCATTTTCATTAGGATGTGAAAATCAGTATGGAACGCACCAAATAACCAGGAAAATGCTTTTAACAATTTAAATTGTTTTTTATAAATCTATTTTTTAATGTGTCATGTTATGTTGTTAAGAAAATATGTGAATAGCTTGAAGAAAATGTATTTAAAAATTCCGAAATTAATCCCGGGATTCCAGGACTAGGCAATTAATTCTAATCTTAAAATCCCAGGATTGACAATATTGCACAGGATCGGCAACCCTAGTTGAGGTTCTTTCAGAAAAAGTCTACTCTCTTTCGTGTGCTATGTTTTAACCGAGTATATAATCTCCCTGTTGTTGGATCCTCAGTTCAAATTGTTCTTCTGCAAGTAGTTCTGAGTTTTCACACATGACGAAGTTGCTTACTGTTCCTGGCCACACTAGATAAAATAATAAGAATATGAATTTGTACATAGAGCAATTCTGTGGATACTACAAGCCACCTGCAGACGACATTGTTATTGTACTACTATTCATTCAGAGCTATAACTAGGATAAGATAGTGGAAGTATTAAAATTCAGATACCTTGGTAGTAGTATCAATACTATACAAACAGAGGACCAGTAGAAGACATATGTGATGATTCTCGGAAGTCTGTGGCCAGTTTGGTAGTCCCCACATATTACGCAGGGCACGAAACATAGAATATTCAACTTAACGTGAAGTTAAGCCTTCCATATGGGCTTCCAATGTAACCAGCATGAACAGAGTCCAAGTGTTTCTTAATAAATGCCTAAGTCTGCTCGCAGATTGGCGAACGATGAGCTGTGAGCGTTGAGCGGTACGCGATAAAATTACTTAGATTTTTAACAGACATTATTCACTCTAGAAAAAATACGCCACAACGAATGGGCACATTCACCGCACACAATCAAATTATGAAGTCGCTAATAGTTCAGTCAAAAGGGACTAAATAAGTCCTTTGCTCTACAAAAGGTGGGTAGCTGTGACTTTTATATATGTTTCTTAGTTTTCTTAGTTCCGGGCCCCGATGAAAACTCCAAATTTTCACCCTTCTGCGCGGTCCGCCATCTTGAATTAAAGGTACCAATAACTGTTTTTAAATAATTCCTGAACGGTTGATCATACGACAAAAGTGGCTGAAACGAATATGAAGAAGTCTAAATTCCCTAAATTTTCTATAAAATCACTTTTTCTGTAAGTCTGATGCGTAACAAGTTACAGCGGCGGAAACGTGAACATTCCTAAAAAAAAAATTGTCTGTATAGCTCGCATTATACAGGGTGTTTCGTCCATGGTGGTCCACATAACAGGAGGTGATAGAAGTCACCTAGCCCAACAAAAAAACGTTTGGAATTGGGCGGGGGAGGGGGGGGGGTATCTCAACTATTTCGGAGTTTCAGGCTGATTAAGAAAATTCGCACAAAATACCCTGTATCTTAAAAAATTCCAGGTGTATGGTCATTTATGAGCTCATTGAATGCTGAACTTCATGACCGTTTCGCGACTGCTCGACCAGCCCCATACTCCTCTACCCTCAGGAGTTATGGTGATCTAAACTAAGAATTTCGGATTTTCTTAACTTTTTATTGACTTTGACCTGTTTTTTTTTTACAAAAAGGTGGTTAATGTAATTTTTTTTTTAAAAACTGTAAACTGTAGGCTCTCCTCTTTAATTTGACATAGTATACCTATGTGCTTACTGTAGCCGATAAACAGTTTTAGCTCATAATGTCATACCGAAATTAGACGACATTTTTGTTAAATGAAGTGTTTGCAGTCACTAATGGAACACATTATCTTTAGTTTAGGCGACCATAACTCCTGATTAGGAGAGGAGTACGGGGCTGATCGAGCAGTAGTTGGAATGGCCAGAGAACTGCATACAAAGAGCTCTATAAATGATTATACACCTTGTACTTTTTATGATACAGGGTATTTTGTGAAATACTCGGAAATATCCTTAATCATTCTGTAACTCCGAAACGGTTGAGATACCGGCCCCGCTCCTTGGCATACAATTTTCTCTTCGACTAGGTAACCACTATCAGCCACTGTCATGGACCACCATGGACGAAACACTCTGTGTAAGGCATGCTATACATATAATTTTTTTTGGAAGGATGTCCACGTTTCCGCCGCTGTAACTCGTTACATATCAGGCTTACAAAAAAGTATAGGGAATTTAGTCTTCCTCAAATTTGTATCAGCCATGTTTGTCGTAGGATCAACTGTTGAGGAATTATTTAAAAAAAAATCAATTTTGTGTACCTTTAATCCAAGACGGTGGACCGTGAAGACCCCTCAAAGAATAAAAATTTGAATTTATCATCAGTGCCAGGAACTAAATAAGATACATAAAAAGCACAGCTACTTCAACTTTGGTAGGGCAAATCCCCATTGACTGGACTAAAATATATGAATATTCTTCCTAATATGAATTTGGAATACAGTGATTTAATTAATTACTTAACCAGAATAACAAGAACTAAATGAAGATAAGAACGAGGAAAATGGAAATTAATTGGTAAAAAGAAGATCTAAAAACGAGAGATGAAAACATAGAGTACGATAATATAAAAACAATTAAAAAGATATTGGGAAAACCTGGAGAGAGTTTAAAAGAATGATCCAGAATGAAATCAAATTAGGATGCTATGTGCGAGCCCTTTGTTTTAATGAGGAGTGAAAAAGAAAGTACAAAAGTCTAAAAGTATAAAATTCATCACAATGCTTGAATATGAATTAATTTTAGTACACGGGTACCTAGATGAAATCTAGTTAAACTAGAATGTCCATATCCAGCATATATCTGGAATAACAACTTATGCGATAACCTTCAGTGATCCAAAAAAGAGCAAAGGCTAATAGAGATTCAAGAAAACATTTCTTTAATGCACTCCTGTTTTAGCGGTGGTTTCTAATTAACTTTAGATTACCCAAAATCATGGGAGGATAGACGAAACTCATTAAAAGTTTCCAAAAACTAAGGAGCAAAACCCATATGAATTGCATGGATGAAAAACTGTAACAATTCTAATTTACGTGTATTGAAGTGCCATGAACCTCTGATATAAGTACAATGCCCCCCTTATATATTGCTTACCTTATGGAAATCTTGGAATTTGAATATTCCACAATACTAGAAAGTCCCGTATTTTATTTTTTCATTCTTTTGTCAGATATACTTTTTTTTCGAACTAGTTTTATTCTATGTATCTTCTCGCTTTGTGGAAATTAATTAAAATTGTGCACTAATTAAGCTCTAAGGAAGCTCGCAACTCACGACTGTAACTACACACCGCACTAAGATATTTCTCATGGCAGCTATAGAATTAGCTTGAAAGGCGTTTGAGTATTTCTCCAAAAGAAAGGAACATCACAAAATTACGCTAAACTTTAATACGTTTTAATTACTTTTCTTAAGCTAACCATAAAATTTTAATTAAAAAACGTGTTCACTTATACAAACGTTTGTTTTCGTTAATTAAATCTAACGTTTTTGAATTTTTCCAACCCCACCATGATCGTCTGCATTCGTTTCTAGTTTATATCGTTACTTTCGTGTCAACTAAATCCTTCTCAAGGAGGCATACCCTTTGAGTTTTCGAGTGCTTTTCAACGAAATTATATAATTGCTTAAATCTACGACCTATGTATATGTATGTATGTATGTAGATGTAGTAAATATGTATTCCTGAAGTCTGTATTAAAATCTACCAGAAAAAAAAATTGTTTAGCTTTTTATGCGAAGTTCGAAATTGAATAACGATAAATGGAAAGCATGTAGAAAACAAATATAGCTCTATACAAACAGTAAAAATAAAATCGTTTAACAAATAATAAGTAATAAAATTAATTAAGGTGAAGAGAATAGAGTGATGAGTTCTATCGATTTAAAGGTATAGCTGGGAAGGGAAAGATTTAAGTCAGGATATCTTTTGGTAATCTGACAATTCTAAGCCAGAAGCACACAAACTCTGTCAAGTTGAATTATATAAAAAAAAACCCTTAAATATCTGTAATAAATCCTTAAAGAAATGAACTCTCCTAAAAGAGATAACAATAAGAGTGAGGAATTGATATTGACTTGTGTGAGTGATGGTCGTCTACTTTTATCCGAATTTCATGAAATTGTGCATAACCAATTCAGTGGTGTGGTGGCAAATATAGAACACTTTATACTTGGCAGATCCTCAGGGAATTTGTAAGGTTTGATTCAAAATCTGACAAAGAACTCGATGATTTGAAATAGGCTTAGGGGTATTCTCATTTAATACTAACATTTTTGTCAATCACGCTAGACAGAAAAACAATTTAAATAATTCAAATTAGTAACTTTATCAAGTTTCTTTTATTACACATTCAGTATAGATTAAGTACGACTGTCGTTTGAGTAGTCCTGAAGGACGTAATATTGTACACTAATAATCAATAAATTTTCCTTTTGTTATTCTTAAGTAGAATTGACAGACGAGTTTTATTTACATCCTGTAAGGACGAATTATTAAGGAAAATAATTAGGACAACATACTCATATCCTCACAAATCTATATGAACCCTATTGATGAGCGTTTGCTGGAAAAAATAGCCTACAAAAATAAGGCTTTTACGGTCGGTCGATTCACACAGTCACACATGTAAAACATAAAACATTATGGAAAAACACATTTTCCCAAAGAAGCCGATTTTCATGGTGAACATTATTTTACGGGCTGACTTTATGTTCTTTATATACATAAAACAGAAAAACTATGTATCTATATGTAGAGTGGATCATCAAAAAATCATTTTGAATGTTGAGCAAATTACGCCCATTGATTAAAGTTTCCCAATTTTATATGCACTAAAATGGGGTCGATTTGTTTTGTATACGTTATTTCTTTGTAAGATTTGTTTTTTCTTTCTAATAAGGATATTTATTTATTTTTTATTTCTTCATATGTCTACCGTTAAAGTTTATATCAAAGACTAGCAGATTTTATTTACAACCACACAAATGAATATTTGCATAAGCAATATAATAATTTCTAAATTAGATCCGGTTATAATTCAAAATTAAACTAAACGATCAACATTCTTATAAAGAGTTTATTTAAATAATTTTCTAGGCATTGCAAAATTAATAAATACAGAAAGTGTAAAATATATACAATTTGAAATAGGTTCATGCATGTCATAGTTCATTCTACGTTGTGGATCATACCCCCATTTTTGTGAGTAAATTGGTCTCTCAGGTGCATAACCCTTCTGTGACCCCTTTTTCGTGTTTAAAATGATACATCTCTTTTCACATCGCTCCTGTGTATCCTTGAGATTTCATAAAAAACGCTTCTAAAGAATTTCCTACTATTTTCGATACAGATCGAGTTTTTGAAATAAGTTTGTTTTTCCTTTCTGAAAATTATACTTCTATCACCCAAGTGAGGTATCCGGTACCTTATGAATATCTCCGTACTTTCATATGAAATGAAAAGCAATAAATTATTAATAACTAATTATTTGTTTAAATAATGTCTAATAACATAAATCGTGACACAAGGCCGTATTTATAGATCATGAATGGGTGAGGTTATTAGGTAATAATAAAAACCCTGTAAGGGCATACCCCTAAAGAGAATTAAATTTAATTACTTTCTTCGAATTAGCTCAAAATACAAAAATAAAATAAGTACACACTTAAATTTCACGCTGAATCTCTCCGGTATTAAAATACTTCACCACCGCCATCTGTCGAAAGCACCTCACTTCATTAATTCCCACTATATATATGCCAACAGAAGAAAAACAAAAAGAGGAGAAGACAGGGTGAAATTTTTGAACAGATCGTTTGGAGAGGCTGTCACGTTGGTTTTGTTCAAGAAGAAACGCAGGTACCGGGAGTAAAAAGTTTTTTTTTTTTTGGTCGAGAAGAAAAATTATCAAAGAAAGAAGGAAGTTAAGTACACAGCAATCGACTTGACCAGTTAGTGTTGGACCCAGCAAAAGGTTAAGTCGAGAAGAAAAAGAAAAAGGAAAATATTTCGAAGAAGTCACACAAATTACAAAGCCACTAATTGAGTCGAGCCTCGTGAGCGAACGATTAGGGACTTCGTGGAAAGTAGATAAGCAAAAAATAAAAAAAGAAAAAGGAAAAAGGAATCGAGGAAGGCAACCGGGTAGATCAAGGTTAATTTTTATATTAATTTTAACCTTTATATTTTTGTAAGTACACATATCGTAGTTGCTAAGCTAGGTCTAGGTTAGTAGGGAATGAATTAAGAGAGAAAACTGTACCTTCAGGTAATTAAAAAATTCATCATAGGAAAGAGCTTTTTATCATTACACCCCAGAAAAGGAATCCTTAGAACCCTCTAGAGACGAAAGAATAACTAAGAATTAACGTGAACTCAATGAGCTCTGTGAGTCAGCATTGTAAAACTTCCGAAATTTGAAAAGTTACCTATGTATGAAAACTAGTTATTTTTTATTTAACCTTCCTTTTTATTACATATATGTATGTATTTACATAAAAAAAATTTTTGTTGAGGTCCACTTTTTATAAAGAAAGAAAAAAATTACAGAATTAAATTTAGTCTTTTCCTTCTTGCTGTGAAGTAGGAAATTACTTCATTCATTTCAATTTTAACAAATATCATGAACGTTCAGCAGAGCGAGTTGTGTCACTAGTGTTGTCCTGTCAGTCGTGGAGTCCTGTCAGTCGTAGAGTTCTGTCAGCCGTGAAAGTCTTGTTAGACCTGCAGTCCTGTCAGTCGTAGAGTCCTGTCAGTCGTCGAGTCCTGTCAGTCGTGGATTTCTGTCAGTCGTCCTGTGTTATCGGGTAGCCATGATTTCAACCTCTTTATTGTGGAAAATATTGGCTCAGCCGTGGCAGTCGAAACTACCAGAGTAGTTAAGAAACAAGTTCCCGTAAGGGCGATGGAGCCGAAAAAAATACCACCGCGCTAACCCAGGTCGGATAGACTACTCAATTGCAAAAGCTTACAGGCCTATAAGCTTGACTTTTTTCTTACTAAAACCTTAGAACGCACCTGTGAGTGGGCGCTGAGAAGCTCCATCCTCCATCTCCATGAGGTGATTCACTCAATTGGAAAAGGCTTCTTCTTTAAACAATCTACGCTGGCTGTTTTCATCGATGTAGAAGGCGCCTTTAACAATGTTCTTCTACATAGGTTCATGGAAATACTAACAAATTATGGAGTGAACCGATCTCTAAAACATTGGATTACACACATGTTGCATAATAGAACAGTCTTTGCTGATCTTGACGGGGCAAGCAGAGTTAAAAAAGTTCACAGGGGTACCCCTCAAAACGGTATTCTATCACCTTTGCTTATCATGGACGATCTCTTGCTAACACTCACCCGGATGGGACACAAAGCAGTACGTTACGCGGACTACTTGACAAATTTAGTCACCGGGAGTTACGAACCTGTACTCTGTGGATTGGTGCAAGGGGAGATCCGACTAGTCATGCGCTGGGCTGCCTATTCACAAAAAGGAATATCCCCAGTTTAAACCTGCCCCTGATTGGCTCCACACGCTTGGAGTTAAAGGACATGGTGAAATACCTAGGTATTATTCTAGATAAAAAGTTAAACTGGAAACCACACCTCGAAGACATAGCGAACAAAGTTCTTAGAGTGTTTGCAACGTGCCGTAGAGCGGTAGGGCAGAAGTGGGGACTCAAACCATGGATGATCCTAGGGATATGCACTAGCGTCGTTCGACCCATGTTAACATACGGTTCAGGTGTGGTAGAAAGCAATGGACTTCGCCAACCATCGCAAGATGCTGGAGAAGATTTAAAGGTTGTGCCTTCTCAGCGCAAGCGACGCTTTTAAGTCAACTAGCACCCGGGATCTGGAGGTTGTCTTCAATACACACCCGGTGTAAATACATATCAAGCAGAGGGCGTCGACTATAGCGCTAAGGCTGCATCTTATCCTTGGCTGGCTTCATGGGTGAACAAGAGTTCCACATGAATCCATTTATGAGTTCGTGCAGTCTATCGCACCAGGCATTGAGAGAGATAGCGACCACCTCCTCGACACCATTCCGTGTTTCAACCATTGACATACCCAATTATAATATATGCTGATGGTTCTAAGTCCGATGAAGGCACCGGAGCGGGAGTTTTCTGTGAAAATTGAAGTGAAATTGAGTTCTCCATGCTCCTTGAAAACCACTCCACTGTTTTCCAGGCAGAAGTCAAGGCTTTTCTTCCAGCGGGAAGACACCTCCTTAACGCAGACACTGAGAATAAGCAGACATATTGCCATCTGCTCGGAAAGCCAATCAGCTGTCAAAGCTTTGTCTAAACCCTTTATTACCTGAAAATTATTAATTGAGTGCAAAACCATACTGAATTCCCTTTCTCGGATTAAGAGGTTCATAGTGCAGTGGGTGCCGGTGCACAGAAACATCTGCGGGAATGAAAAGGCAGACAAACTTGCTCGTCTTGGAGCAGCCTTCGCGGAACTTGCCTCTACAGTCGGCATTGCACCAAAACACTTTGTCTCAATAATTTCAAGCTGGGCTGACCGCCAACACAGTCGCCTTTGGTTAGAAGATCCCAGTGGTAGGACAACAAAGGAACTGTGGGGTACACCAAACTCAAATCAAACGAATAAGCTATTAAAACTCAACAAGCCAACCCTGAGAACTCTGGTGTCCATTCTCACTGGGCACTCCTCTCTCAGGGGCCACCTTCACAGTGAGACTTGTTGATGATTCTATAGCAGGGGTTGCGGAGAGGAGTCCGAAACAGTGACCCACTTTCTATGTCACTGCCCCGCACTCTCAGGAATACGTTACAGAATTCTTGGTTCACACCTCCTGGAAGAGTTACTTGATGCCGGCAAGGAGCGCTGGGAGCCAATACTGAAGTTTATAAGAGCATCCGGTTGGGACCTATGAGCCTTCGCTCATGGGTCTACAGGGTGAACAATGGGCCTTGACTTCGCCTTCGTTCGGGAGTCCTTGAAAAAGGTCCCAAACCTCTTCAATCAATCAATCAAGGGCGATGGATACCTAGCTTTTTTCAATAAAAAAAAGCTGCTACAGGCTCCTTTATATGGAAAAAACTTGTTAGATTTTTTTTACAGGGCCAAACATGCAATTAGTTAAAAAAATTAATAAAAAAACTTTTTATTTTTTAGGGCGTTTTAGATAAAACGATGTAATATACCCCAAAATGTTAAAAAAATTAATTAAGTTTTAAGCAAATTTATATAAAACCATGGGGCACTCAGGAAAAATAATAGTTGCCCCTGATGTGTCCTGAGGTAAGTTCTGTTGTGCATGCTCGTGCGCCAGGGTTTGCCTAATCCTATTGCCCAGGGTTATCTCCATCTTAGTTCGTACGTAATAATGAGCTATTACTTTTTGAATTTTTGACCTATTCAAGACTTACGATATGCACACATTCTTTCCCTTCAGGCCTTTTTTTTATATTATTAAGCCAAGCTCAGGGGATACCTTATGATGCAAAACAGAGCATAGTAGGAAGGAGTTAGGGAAAGGAATTAGGTAATGTGAGGAGAGCGGTGGAGGTTCTGATGTATGTCACACTTAAACTTTCGCAGATTGCATGACAGAGGAAAGACAGAAGATGGTAGACTGTTTCACATT
The DNA here is from genome assembly GCA_963930735.1 of Dioctria linearis. NCBI lineage: Eukaryota > Metazoa > Arthropoda > Insecta > Diptera > Asilidae > Dioctria > Dioctria linearis. Next base: position 51,919,296 of record OZ005742.1, on the reverse strand, counting down.
CGCAGAGTCCGGGATAAAAAAGCATCAGGGAATTTTACTGTACCACCGAAGGTAATTTTAAGGGTAAAAGGGATGTGCACGGTTTGCAGCGCGAGTATTGCTTGCTGGAATCATTCTACAAGGGATCAGATTAAATATTTCATCGGAACATTTACCATGCGATAAAGGAGCGAAAAGCATCCAGCCAATGAGTTTGAAGGCCTTCTGTTGGACATATTCAATGAATCTATGGCTGTAAGACCAGCCCCGCCCGGAAATGGTAATTGTATTCCATTCTAGGTGTGATTCAGGACTTGTAGAGGACCGCTAGCTTCGACGGGCTGCAATTTTCCTTACACTTTTTCTGAAATCCGAGACGTTCACTTCAAGATTTTACACTCGAATAGAACTTCTGAGGTATGAGGCTTCTAACTTTATTACAAAACAAGAAGTTAAATCTAATTTCCTACCCTAAAGCAAGCGAGCTGAGTTCATGTTAGTACGTACATGCATAGTATTTACTCGAGCGGGTTGTTCACGAGGGATTTACCAATGGTAACCTAATAAGCAGAGCAAAACCAATGTAAACAAAAGCACGTGCTTTACAAATATCATAGGATTACAGTAACAACTTTGGAACATAACATAGGATTATAGCAATAACTTTAGAACCATCTCTAACATAAGTTTTTCTGAAATACACTTATTATAACAAACTGGGGGAACATTTCATGCGCGTAAAATCTGGAAGCTCCGCCACTTTTCATTTATTTACGAAAATGAATCATTTGAACCATTTTCCCAACTGATATCTTTTTACCTTGTCATTTTACATCCATTTTATTACTTATTGCCTGTCCCACCAATTTATTACATTTGTGTGCATATATGAAGAAGTATATCTTTCGTTAAGGATTTATAGAAATACACTAGATGTAGTAGTAGTGGTCATAAATTACAAGTTTTAAAATCACATTTTCTTGACCATACACACTAGTTTAAGTGCAAATTATGGGAGGGTACCCGGTACCATCCTCGGGTGAAAGAAGGTTAAAACTTTCATGAGCAGATAAGGGTTAAAGGCAAAAGTTTGAAAGATTTTATTCGATAAGATAAAATATCTCATATAAAAGTAGAGGTGATAAAAACCCAAAAGCAAACATCTGACATGGCTTATAGTGCCAGCTATAAATTAATTTATGCAAAGCAAAACATGTAAACGACTTTTGTACAGACTGGATACGATTAATGTGAACATCTTAAAGGGGCAACAAATGACAGATGCATATTTAAGAATTTTTAGTGTGCCTGTATCGTTAAAATCTTGGAATTGCGCTTTAAGACACCTTGGTTGGCGAATGCTTTAGAAATAATATGTATAATATGTGAAACGAAAGGCAGTTTTGGATCAGATATTACTGCAAGGTCCTTGACTTCTGAATATAGATAATTTGCAAAATTTCCTGTTTCATTTAGGTTTTTTTTTTTGTATTTAAGGACCGTATGTACCAAGCAAAATTGGATTATGACAGTCATAACTCTATGCACTAAAAGACCCTACTTATGACAGCTCTTTGCTTGTCATATGCCATTCATAACCATGAAATAAGTAATTAGTAATGAAGCAAGATATTGCGCGAATAAAGTGTATATGAATAAGCCGCTCATTGACAATCTCACTGAACTTGGTTTGACGTTTCTGAAAGTAAAAATTGCAGAATTCGGGGGAATGCAGTGATACTTTGGTAAAACTTAATGATTTTAATAAATATTACATATTTGGAATTGTGCTGTTTCGGAAGCATGATATTTTAGTGAGATCACTATGCAGTGCGAGGTTACGGAAACAATCGCCGAAATTGAATGGTCATAAGATGCATATCCAAATTGATTTCGAAAGTATTTTTTGATAGAGCTTTATAAGTCTAAATCTAATTAGATCTAAGTTAGCGAGACTATGTATTTCACTAAAGTTGGATCATTCATTTAGCTTGATGAGACGAGCTCTCAGCCAGTAAAAGGGTAGTAATTAGTTCTGTTGTGTTTTGATATTATCCACAGAAGTTTAACTTGGAAACTTAATTTGTACATCACTTGTTCGACCTGGTAATATTCTTACGGAAATATAATTTGTAAAATGTTAATGTTAATGTTAATGTTAATGTTAATGTTAATGTTAATGTTAATGTTAACAGTATGGACGACTAGGCCTCCAAGACCATGGGGACACCGCATCATAGTTGATCTATTGTACCTTCCCCTAAGATAGTTAGGCAAATTCGAGTCATTTAACGAGCTCGAATATTGCTCTTAGGGTTATATTGTAAAGTGTATTTGGAGAGATATGTCTTCCTCCAGTGAGTTGCAGTCTTAGACCTGCTAGCGCTGGATACTCACAAATAACATGCACCGAGCCTTCATCTTCCTCTTCGCACCGTCAACACAGCATTTCACTGTCGGATTTGCCTATCTTCTTCAAGAAGTGACAGAAGGGGGCATGACCAGTAACTACGTTAGGAAAAAAGTCTCAGCGACTGTCCAATAATTTGGCGTGCCTAAGAGAGGAAAGGGTTGAAGAATTTTTTCGCCTGCTTCATACCGGGCGCGCTACGCCAAAGGCGATCTAGTTACCTGTTTTCCCACTTAAGCAGTTCTCCTCAAAGTGACGTTTTGATAGGCCAAATGTCAGATAGGGACCAGTATATGGACATTCAGCTCCGGTTTAACCCAGTTCGTCCGCTTTTTCATTACCGTCCACTCCTTCGTGTCCAGGAACCCAAACCTAGGTTACTTTGTTGTCCCTAAACAGTAGCTGCAGTAGCAGAGTAGATTAGCAGCTCCAGATTAGTTTCCACTCAAAGAGTTGATGGGAAAGAGCTAGGAGTTCAGCTTGCCTGTCTGAACAGATGTAGATTTTAGAGTTATTACAGCCCTTTTATAGGCTACAACCTCTATAGCATAGACTTCTGCCTGAAAAATGGAAGGTTAGACACGAAGCGAAATGGATATTTCCACTTCTGGACCAACCAGTATCCGTTGGAACCTAGATCGTCAATGTTGACCTGCTTGAGGATCTTGAGATGACCCACACAGGAGGAAGTATGATCATCTGGCCTTTCCTTTCGGAGCATACTAGACGCTGCTTCCCTCGGAATAAAGAGGTGGAGTGGGTGTAGGCCAAGAATGGCTTCAAGTGTTCGTTGAGAACAACAAGTGACCCCTAAACATGCCATCCTTTACACCTGATCAAGGGTTCTTCTGAATGCCCACATGGATTTGTTAGTTATCATATATATAACATATATAATATACACATATATATATAATTTCTAAGTTTGATACGTATATTTCTATAGTAATATGGATAAGTGGGCACTGCGGAAATTGAGAGTTTTGGTAAAGTACGTCGATTTACAATGGTTGTGTTTTTTTTCTGCTCTAGCTGTAGGAACCGAAACTCGAGGATTGCAACTGTACATAAACTTGTCACATATATGAGTATTGATGGTTTCGGTCGGAAAGTGGCGAAAAAAATCCAATCCCTAAGGTAAAATTATCTTAATGACAACAAGGAAATCAGGATATAGGACGGAAGATGTGTAGAGTCCAAAGTTGAAGTAATTTGTTTTGGCCGATAATTAATTTTCTAAATAAAATAACATTGATAAAAAAATCACTTTACTCTGTTATGCCTTATAGTTTTTAATGAAATGAAATTTTAATTATAAGTAAGAGATTTTCTGTGATTTCTTCTGGCGTATGAGATTTTCATGATATTGCTTTTCAACAATTTGTTGCTCTTGATTCAGTATCTTCACGGGGAACAATGGAAGCATTTGGGTTTTCTATGCCAATTGTGTAGAGCGCATATTGCCAATATCACTTTATAAACTTTTAACGAGACATACTTCTCGTGATGCCAATCTCTTGTTATTATCCATCATCAAAGTAGATTGGAACCCCGTTAAAGTTGTTTGTTGTAAAAACACTTATCGTGTAAACAGTTTTCAACTTAGCTTGATGTTCTCACTTAATTATCACAGTAGTTTGTACAATTTCGACTGACTATGTAAAATTAGTTTTATTTTATTTGCTTAAAATTGGAAATTCAATCAGTTATCGTTATCGATCTATTCCATAGTACCTATCTGAAGTAGTTCTTCAGAAAAAAGGTCGGATGATGAGAATTCGTAATGTTTTGAGAGAAAGTAAAAAACGTACAATGATGGGAATTGAAAGAGCTAACTGCATAAATTAATTCACCGAGAAGAAATCGAATTGAGTAACTTGATCGGAACTTAGCTTTTTCTGATGTGTTTATGTTGCTTAATATATAATTTTTTTTAACTTCAGCCTCTAACTTGATCTTATTCAGTTTCGCAATATTTTCCATATATTGATTTACTTCTTCGTTGATGCTTATTTTCCTAGCAAAAGTTATTTGTTTAAATTGTAGATTCACTGCAAGCTATTGACTGTCCATTGCATAACGAACAATTTCTTGGTCGCGATCAAGAAAAGAAGATTCTGCGCTTTGAGATGATCTGTTTTCAATTTTTTGTTCTCTTTTGAGCCTTGAAAGCATTATTATTTATTTTAATGTTTGCAGAAGTATAAATCTTAGAGGCGTTCATATACTAAATCGCGGAATTGTAGCAAGTGGCAATAATTTAAAAATATAGTGTTGTGGCATGGAAGTCACTACTGGAAGACCTGGAATGAGAAAATTAAGCATCGTTGAGCAAAACTTTCTGAGGCACTGTAATTAGCAGTCCAGGATAGCTCATTTTCATAATTTGTTATCTAAAAGAAAAATGTTTAGACAGAATTAGAAATATTTACATAACCAAAATTCAATGTAAACAATCAAAAATATAATAAACATAATGAAATATTTTCCAACACGAAATGAAGCATGCATATAAGTTAGACAAAACTATTAGTTTATATCAAAATAATATGTAATAATTGTAAAATATGGAGTAGTTAGATTTTCAACAATTTCCCTGTAGATTTCGGAGAATTTAATTTTGACGGCTTTGTTACTTTAAGTTTGACAGAATTAATAATTCATTGATTTTATATTTTCAAGCGTAGATGCCAGGCATTAAAGTTAGAGTTCAATATTCTTATTTTTTATCTGAATGTATTAAATATAAATGAAAAGGGGAAACTGTTTAGGGTTTTCTATTGTAAGGTATACAGTAAAAGTGGTGATTCGAACATTCTATGAGAGACAATGCGAGCGTGAACTTAAAACCGATATCAAATGAATAAATTATTTTGAAACCATGTATTTTAATTAAATAATTGAAATCTCAGAAAATCTAGCAAGTAGCAGTGTAAAAAACAATAAAACAAATGGTGAATATTAATATAAAATAATTTAATAGATAAAGTTCTTATAAATGATAATCGCAACAGAACAGGACAGCAGGATTTTTTTTTTATTTGATCATTTTCAAAACTCTCCTAAATTGTTAGTCAAACGATATCTTTTATATTTATTTTGATTAATGAAAAGTCCCGTAGTGATTGGGTGCATAATATAGAATTCGGAAATCCGAGGTCGCGGACCCCAAACCCGCGGAGTCCCCTTAAATATTTTTAGGTCACATTGCTCCCGTCACGCTAGTACCTTGTGGGCTAATTACGTACAAAATTAAGTCTGTAGAAAGCCTATTTTGAAAAAAAATTGTCTTCTACTTTTATTACTAATTCAGAAATATTGATTACAAATTGAGGAACTTTCATCTTAGTTTAAAGTAATTTTCTTAATCCCACAAAGTTAATCCGAATCCTATGTCGCCGTCGAGTCGTTAAAAAGCAGATCTGTGGTGTGAATTATTTCCAAAACAGCGCCACCCCGTCGCTCTAAGGTAAATTCCCTATGGTGAGGGTTTACCGTCAAAATAGAGTTACATTCGCGTTTTTTGCCTTTGCAAATATGACAACTTCACAAATGTGGCCGTATAACATAAAAAAGCTTTTAAAGACAGCAGATCCAAAAGCTCTATCAATTATTGAGAGTGTTCGTGCTCAGCTCACATGGGACTTATTCGATGGGGAAAGTAAAATGTTTCCGTAGTAAATCTATCACGTTCACAGATTAACCGGAAAGTCCTACCCAATCTATCCCAATGGGAAGATGATGTGGGGAAAAATAAATGAACAGTTTTTCTGTAATTATGGAAAATTTCAATATCCACCCCGAAAATTTCTCTTACTCTCTCTCTCCCTACAAATAATTCAATTTTAATTTCGGCATTTTATATTAAATATTCAAGTTATTAGGGGGGTGATGTGGTTGATTATTTAATGCGGGAGTCATTTGCAATTCCATTTGTAGGCCGCCTTAAATGGACATGCTACTACATCAACGGCAGTGTTATACACATACTAATTAAACGGAACATTATTTATCTTAACTGAACCTCATTTTTGTAAACTTCTGCAGAGCAGAAACATTTATTTACCGGAAGGGACTCTCCTTTACGAGGTAGAGATGGTTCCTGAATTTTAATTTATTTCGTCATTAAAATTCTTTTTGTGTATACACATCTCATTAGAGGCTTGTTCAGAATCATAACAAGTTTTGAATCGACAGAATTTTTAAGTCGTTACACAACAAAGATGAGGATAACTGTTAGGTGACTTTAGACTGGCTAAATTAAAATTATTTTCATTGTTCTATTGCCCATGGTTTTGCGGCTGTTTTTCTTGAAAATACAAAAAAATTTCGATTTTTGGATTTTCAGTTGGATTCAAATTAATAAGTCCGTCCTTTCGAATGACCCGAGGATTGTAGGCATTTTGGCGGTCTATCTGGGATTTGAATGTTTTTTTTTTTTTTTTTGAAAAAAAATCGATTTCTGGATTTTCAGTTGTATTGATGGTAAAAACGTTGTTAGTCCATGGCATAAAATAATTGATCCAATCAACTTCAATAGCTATACATCTTCATATAATTATTGAATACAAGACTAAAGCGAGAGTTTTTTAAAAATGTTACGGGCTTATAATAAATTGATTCAATACGAATAAGATCTGAATTCAACTGATTTTTAAAATTAATAATAGATGGCGCCCCCACAGAATAATATAGTAACGCGTCATCTGTATTTTAATTGGTGTGTCTGGTTCCAAATGCAAATTATACGATTAGTTAAGAAATTAGAACGGGTCAGTAGATCTCTGAGCATTTCTTCTTCTAGCTTCAAGCTGTGTACTTCCGTAATTAAATCAACAGGAATAAAGCAATATTGGTGATAATTGAGAATCTTAAATGTTTCAATAAGTTCCTCAAGTCTCCTGCGGTGTTGTACTATAGTATGTATGTATATATATTATATTGAACGCTTACAAAAAATAACAAGAATTTTAAAACATTCTGTAATGAAGTTGCAATAATTCACTTTGGAACAAAAGGCAATATTTTTTAATTAAAGATCTTTAAATTTAATTGATTTGATTTCGCCGGAAAGAGAGTTATAGTATAGTTTAAGACCTTTGTAAAAGTTGCTAGCTCTTTGGTCTGCAGTCATCCGAGTGTCTTAATCTATAAACTTCATCCGTTACATATGTTAAATGATTCCGTAAACATATTCTTAAAAACTACCAGTAAAACGTTATTTTTTATTCTTTGATCTAATCACCTCAATCTTTTAGGCATTCCATCTTTGTTTGTTCTATTTTCGAATTTTAAAATAGCATAAATTGATTAATTTTTATATGCGTATTGCACAAATATAATATGGAAGAACAATAGTTCACCTGTGGTTAAATAATTTTTTTACACACCATTTCCGCGAAGGTAAGCATTTAATTTAAGTTCATTCCCTATAAACACTCCCAGGTATTTGACTTCTGCTTCACAAACAATATGTTTTTTATTTAGAGTAGATATATTAAGTGTCCAGCCTCTAGCAATAAATAATGCACACTGTGTCTTACTAATATTTAATTTAAGCTTATTCATTGATAACTAATTGTAAAGAATTAAAAATTTCCAATTATCTAACCATTTCCTATACACTGCTGTAAGTGATCCTTCCTAAATAGCATCATATAACTGAAAAGTCGTATAAACCTATAACGATGCATTACGACAGAACCGTCATAGAGTTAAGTCTTATTATAGTCACAATTAATTAGTTTTATAAACATCGTGAATTAGTCTTTAAGAAGTCTAAATTAAATGAGCTATTAGAATGATTCATATACGTTAACTAAACAACTCTTCCTATTAGAGTAATATTGCCGTCACAAAACAAACATAATAACTGTGTTACATGCCTAATATGACAGTAATAGTTGGTTGTAGTGAAGTTTTAACCTACTGTTTTAAGACTAATCGCTCATATATCTCACTAGTATATATATCAATATGTTACAATACGGCATAAATGTCAAATTGGGCACAAACAAAGAAAAAAATAGAATACCAGAGTACTCTAAAGTAATTAATGTTAATTGCAAAATGATAAGATTATTTTACAAAACGCAACTAAGCTTCATTCCATTAATTTACACAGTTGATTTAATATTTATAAGTAATATATGCAGCAGAAAAGTACACAATGGAATTCTATTTAAGGCACTAAAATGAAGTTCTACCGTTTCCAATGATGTGCATTCAATATTAGGTTCCTTAGGCAAATACTAGGAGAATTGCACTGTCTTGCAACACGTTTGTGTCATTAATTATGATCAGCTTGTCCTGCGAAGCTTCGCTTTTACATTGGATCTTATTGTTTCACTCAATTGTATTCATGACGAGTCTGGCTGATTTATGCTGTCGAAAAGATTATCAAAGTTTCGATAATCGCCTGTATATCAATTCTTCCGCTATTTCGGTCTAAAAGAAAAACAATATTACAACATAGTTTAAGTAACTCTATTAGTACCTATCTACTTATTAGCCGTAAGTAAATGGCAGCTTAAGGCAGTAGTACAGCGAAAATTAATTTACAAACAAATTTGCTGCCTTTCTACGTTTTGCTGCATTTTTAGACGTAAAGTGGATTTACCTTTTTTCTGATTCCGTATCGCAAAAGGCTGCTAGTGACTTTTCAATAATGTTTGCTACCGCAAAGGAATTTATACTTGCACTTTTTACACTCCACTGGAAAGAAAACCATTCTTCTGCTGATTTTGAAAGTTGATTCTTTCGCATCTTTTTTACTTGCAGTTTATTTTTTGGCCATCGAAAGATATTTTGATCTTCTCATGAAGATGGCACTGACGAAATTAATTTTTCTCCGTTTTCTTGCGCAAAGAAAGTCGAAGAAGTACGCACGAGGTATGGAAGTACTCTGTCAAACTTTTATCAGTCGTGTAAAAGTCGGATAGAAGACACAGACAGTAACGTAATATAAGAGTCGTGTAAGAGTTGCGTATTGGTCCTATTTTCTAATTTAAAATTGAAAACAATGTATCTCAAATACATCTAAAGCCATATTCAAGATCCTTGAACTGTATATACGGCGCTATATAGTCACAAATATATGCGCCATATTGTTATGGATAGAAAATCAAGAGAATTAAAAATATGAGAACTTTTTTCAATTTACTAAGATCTTCAATTCTATTTACCAGTTAAATTGCAGTATTTTTAATGTGGAGAATTTAGGGATCTGATTCAGTTTGCTTAAAATACATTTTGTAGACAAAAATAATTTTATGTAAATTTCAATAAAGGATTATATAGACTGTACGTACTATTTTCACATCTATTTTACAAAACCACACAATAAAGTTTTCTTCACAATACATTTCAACAATTAAGGGAAAAAATCCAACTCAATCACAAAAATAAAATAAGTATAATATTATGTATATTGTTGCATAATTTTTCCTAAAGAAAACCTGGAAAAAGAAGAGTTATATGTGGGAAACGATATTAAGCATCAAGGACACTTATCTTTGCAACGCCGAACGCATGAACCCAAAATTTCTCGCGACGAATCCAACTTTCTCTCGATGACCTTTTCGATCAGCGATAAGGACATGACACAGGCCGATGACCTTGTTTCTCTTCACTCTACTAGTCTGACCTTCATTGGCACCACATCTAAAGAGTTAAACGAGAAGTTAAAATCTTGTAAGAAAAAATTGTAAAAATAAATTTTAGTTTCCGCGATAGCTTGAAACTAATTGTTTTAATTAGTGGTTTTTGTTAAAAAAAAAAAAGTCTGAATTTTCTTAGTGAACGAATTTAACAACTTAGAGCAACATTTTTGGAAAACGCAATGTAATAAGGACTAAAATAAAGGCTGCTGATTTTAAGTTTTGTAAGTTTTTTTTTATTGCATTTTTCTTGCATGCTCACAAAAAAATTGGGAATTTATTATTTAAAACTTGTTTTACCAAGATATTAGTTTATAATTTATTATATTTTAATTTATTAATTGAAGTAAAAACTAGATTAAGTTAAAGTACATCTTATATCAGCTGGGCAGTTACCAACAAATATCGCAACCACATTATTGCATGCGACAGAATCGGTGCGAGTAAGCACTGACAGAAATCTAGGCAGAAACTGTAAAACTAGCTCGCTAGAATCTACTCTCATGCCGTTGACGTTGCATGACACAATTATAACAAGATCGTAATACCTCATTTGGTTCACTTCAGCGCACAATAAAGTAAAACAAAACATAACCTAATTAATATAACCATAACCAGAACAATTTATGTTAATAAATGGAAACTGTTGGTACTCACCATAGTTATAAGGCTTGAGTTTACCTGAATTGTTGGCTGATAGTTATCCAATATATTTCGAAATCCCTCGCTGAACGTTCCAGTTTAAATATCCACGAGCCCGAGCGCTGCCCTTCACAAACACACAAACACAACAAGTGCCTCAAGGCATCCCGAAATATTGCGTCTGTTTCACGCACTAAACTCCAGAGAACAGAATTTAATTTAATTCTCTTAATTCTTTCAATAAATTCCCGCACTGCACTACGCGACGATTAAATTGTCAGCTTCGACCACTATTCGACCGGCATTCTCACTTAGCTTACTTTAGAAAGTAAACAACAAGCTGACAGCCACATATTAAGGGACTGGCCCACACTCTCACATCGTTTGTACATTACACGTAGGGTGTAGTATGCACGGGGCACCCACACAAAACGACTAGCTCGACTGTTTTGAGGCCAAGTACAAAAATTGACCATTTCACTCTATTCCATTCTTGCTGGACAATTTTACGAAATTATAACACCCAGAAAGTTAACAGTATTATAAATATTATAATTAGGATTGGTTTTTATTGTTTCTAGATGGAGATTAGTTTGTATTTCAATTTTGACTTTCAAAAGAACAAAAAGTTTCATGAAAGTTATTACAAGGTTTTACTGTTGTATGCATTTATGCAACTAATCAACCATCCCAAAAACGTAAAGCAGATGCAGAAAGGTCTTAAGCTTGTTAAATTGTCAAACTTACAACCGTCCTCTGATATTTGTTTGACTTTATTTATATAGTGAAAAAGTCAAATTAATGGTTCCAAATGAGCTATAACAGCGTCCTATAACTGAATTACGATTCCCCATTTTAGTTATATGAACGTTTTGTATATGAATTAATAACGTCGTAAGTGTAAGTCGTTATTACTACGGTCAGTAATAAGAAAGTGACACGACTTTCTTACGACTCGATTATGCTAGTTGGGTTCCCAGCTGTTTTTCTATTACGCAAACAGCCGACATGAATATCTCGTGCTTGGGAAGGATCCTTGTACCTAAGCGGCTGATTCCATTACTTGTAAAAAGGGGAAGACAATACTGACAAAACACGCACACTTTCTAGTAGCGCACCCAGGATTTGCTGTGGAGGGGGCGGACCATAGGTGTCCCTAGTCCAAAAAGGGTCATAATACCAAACTTTATCTGCTAAAATCTTGGAATGGACCATAAAGCCACAGTTTTTTTATCTTCAATAAATTAGTAATAATTTCATAAACAATGAAAAGTATTTATTTACTTTATTTATTATTTTATTTAAGAATATAAAAAAAACCTAAAACCGTACAAATTTATAATTTGTGGCGATTATAAATATCTGAAACTGATAGGAAATTTACAAAATAACCTTTCTACCGGTACACGGTACATTTTCCCCATTTGCATATTTTAATATACCTACACTCTAAAAGATTAGGCAAATATCCCAAAATTTAAGACTCACTTTATCCTAAAAATAAATGTAAATTTTTCTAATAGAAAGGGAAAATCCAGTTTAATTTCCCCAAATTAATGAAACATTCAATGGATGTAGGTATTTGGCAACATAAAACCTACATAGTTCGTAAAAATCCCGAAATGTTAAGCGTTTTCGGATATAAGGAAGAGAAAATTCAATAAATTAGGTATAATTCTATATTTTTTATGGAACACTTACAAATATATTTTTGTTAATATAATTCACACATTGTTTTTCATTAGTTTGTTTGAGCATTGCGCAGCGCCCCACGCCCCACCACTACCTATCATACTACCTTGTAGTACAAAATACATATATGGTAGTATAAGGCAGATAAAAAATGATGTATTAAGTGCATTCTAATGTTTTTTACAGGTGTGGTATTATCACCTTTTATCTACATTTTAGGAAATATTCCCCACAGTTTAGAGAAAAAAACTAAAAACTTTGAAAATTGCCTATATTTTAGGGAATATTCCATATATGTACGTTTTAGGGAATATTCCTTACATTTCAGGGGAAAAACCTAATCTACGTTTTCCAAGGTGTAGCTTTCTTAAAGAAAAGTACCTAAACTTTGTGACATATATTTTTACCACTCACTTTAGGGAAATTTTATTTACTGTGTAGTTTAAATTACATTTTTATTTCAATAAATACTTCACTAACTTTAAAACATTTCCGATGTGCAAAGCAATACCTTTCATGTCAATTTTATGTTAAAATTTGCAATTTTTCTTAAATATGGAAACCGAAAAAAGCAAAATCTAACTTGGTCGTTTGAGTCATAGCTGCTAAGACATTATTTTCTAGGTGTGTGACTTGTATCCATGCGACTAAATTTCTCTAAATTTTGTAATTGTGTATGCTTATCCAACTAATAAAAAGAAGTAAATCTGCTTTTTCGATATAAAAGATATTTATGGTGGTGTGTATAAAGTTAAGAAATATACCATTAGTTCCGGGGAAGTTTTTTATTTTTTTTCGGAGGGATGAAACAGTAGAACTTTTTATATCTTACGACCGTTCTGTGCAGCAAAAATCGGGAGGTAACATTTAGAACAAAAAAAGAGTTATTTGGAAACTTCTAATGGAACCTTAATTTAAATATAAAAAATTGAGATGCACTAAAAAAACGAAACTACGTACTTTTCGCAAATTTCCTTCCATATCATACTCATTAGTTCACCTTTATGTTTTTTTTTATCTTTTAAGTTAATTCTTGAAATTAACTATTTATATTTTATACTTAAAGTTTTTATTTTATTTTGGGACATTGTATTAATATACAAATTACACTTTATTCCTTATATTTAAATTATGTTGAGAAAAACTGTCATTCTAAATGGGACCTGCCCCGTTCAACCACCCCCCCCCCCCCTTTCGATGCGCCAGGAAACTATCTATTACCTAGTGATCCTAATGGCCCACCAGTATATTAAATATTAATTTTGTACCTTATGGACTAGTCGTTGTAAGAGTGTCTAGACGAGATTTCATTACACAATCAGTGACGTGCCTTAAATAATTTATTGAAGCAGGGCACCGATCCTTTTATTTGAGATTTTGCGGAATTCTCGATGTGTGCACCTTTCATATTTTAATAAATCTAGTATCGATGAGACTTTCTCAATAAGTTTAGCCCAATCGGGTTAGCATATTACCTTGCAAAATCTCCCGTTAGAAATTTTATTACTCCAACCTTCAGGGGGGTTACTGGTAGTCTACATTCAAAATGGCGAAAAGGATTGTTTCAGTCGTGGAAAAGGATATGCAATTCTATCGCGCATGAAATTATATTCGCAGGTCGTCCTCGATCTTTCATTTTTTCATTGAAAATAGGCGTCGGTGCTTTGTTGTACGAAAACTTCGGGTTAAAAAATTTGATAAAATTCTCCCGTCGTTGAGTTTTTGATCATCATACGAAGAAATCACGATGTTCGTAGCTGCTTTCATCATGCGTCATCAGTGCCACCTTAAGTTCAGGGGCGGATTTTAGCATCAATACACTCGGCGGACATGACACTCCAGAAATAAAGTCCCTTGGAAATTTCATGTGGCTGTACGGAAAATGGGCCTGCGTGATTCGGATACTAGGTTGGAATGGGTTTATGAAAGAATCCACTGTAAGCAAAACCTTCGCTAAGTCGAAGATCATATTTCCCACCTTCCGATTACAATACAATATACACGATGCTAATTATGCTTTTACGCAAAGTAAAACTTCTTGTTTCTAGCGCCTATTCCTTGTCCGGCATTGACTCCATTATTGTTCTGCTTGGAGGATGCCAGGTCCTCATCTCATTTTTAGATGCCGTAGGCCACATAATGAGCTGTAGTGGACTTGGTCATGCTCTGAAGATGATTTATACAGATAATAGATGAGTCATGCGTACCAGGAGCGGTTAATGCCCATGTTCTCGTACATATACATAGCTTTAGCAAAGCGCATCATGGAAATGATTGGTGGTGCGGAAAGGAGTTCGCAAAATACAATTTTTTAGTTGCTCTATGCCTTTATGGAAAGTGTAGGACCATAAATATTGGTTGTAGGAAAAAAGTCGTATAGTTATCAAAATTGTAAGATATATAATTCTGTACAACTTTTTTCCTGTTAATTTATGTCTTACAGTTAATAATAAACGCGATAATTCAATAGTTATACTTTACACATTTTCCCACGCTTAATTCGAAAAATATCGATCACATGATAAAAATTGTAAGGACTAAAGTTGCAGAGAATAAAATTTGCAACAATTTAAGTCCACACAATTTTTGTTGAAAAGTTGAAATTGGAAATTGCTGACGGGAATTTTTGCAACGTAAAGCCTTTTTTTTGTACTAATCCGACTGGGGTAGTTATAAGTTTTATTAATCTCAATATTCAGTACTTGTTTATTTTGTACGACATAAATTAAGGTTTCAACTATTACTAATGTTACTTCTGATTTTGATAATTCACTTTTAATATTATTAATATTATAGTAAAAAAAGAATTGCACCCAAAAATAGTTCCTTGGGGTGCACCTAGATTTATGTTCTCTGTATCCGAATCATGACCATTGATTAATGTTGTTATCTGTTTGTTAAGTAACATTATAAACCATTCGAGTTGTTAAGGCCCGATTAAAATTACGACTTCTCAGTCCATTTGGATTTGATTGTCAGTCGAAATCGACGCTGAAGTGAAATGTGGAATTAAATTGCGACTTGGACTTTGCAGATTTGCTTCGACACTTTTAGGTTAACGTGGACATTTCTGAACTGAAGTTGGCTACAGCCGACACCAACTTTGTACTTAGAGCAAAACTGACTTTTAATCAAAGTCGAAGTCCAAGTTGATATTTAGTCCTGCAACATGCATTTAGCGACATATCGGAATTGTCGAAGTCGACTGAGAAGTCGTAATTGTAATTCGGACCATATCACAAATTCATATTATTCCTGTTTATACAACAACATTTTTATGTCCAACGTTTCGAAGGCACGCCCGAATCCAGAAAAACCTCCAAAATTACACATTCTCTCTCTACTTTCACTTTTGCATTCATTTAGTATTCGAATCAATGCTGACTCGTAATAAAGACTTTGACGAAAACCTGACATCTCTTCTCATAAGAAATTTTTTTCCTTACTTGGATGTTAAGAACTTCTTCCGGGACCTTCTCATATGTAGTTAGCATGTTTGTTGGTCCAAATTTAGACGAGTGCTTATATTTCCGAGGCGTTCAGAGAGATCTTTATATGATAGACTTCGCATTGCAAACTTCGATTAGGTACTTTATCAAAGTATTGGGTCCATGGAAAACCCAATTCTGTGCCCTATAAAAGATTTACTTCAGAGCTAATATCAGTTATACATAAATGGTATGTTATTCTTATCTTCAAAATGATGTTATTCTTTCTCATATGTTTATATGACAAAGTACATATGCTTTCAAAACAGTTGTGCATTCAATTTTCGGAACAGCAAACAGAAGATCCTATCCAAGCATGGAGGCCAGAGTGGCCCATTGTGCTATCCTGCTAGAGTCCCTTTCACCTAAACCTTCCTGTAGTCGTAATGATGCGCATCAGGTCTTGGTGAGGAAGGTTTTTTAGCTCATCTATAGATAGAAGGGTAGGCCCCAGCCTGCTCCGGGCGATGGCCAGACACGCACAAAACAAGTGTTTGTTTGTCTCAGTCTCTGCAGCAAACAGTTACTGTGGTCCAAGTTTCAGCTACTCACTCGATATGTTCCAATATTTTGAAGCCACATTTCTGAATAGTATGATGCAGTACTATGTAGGACTCGGGTTCCAGTGTAGCCGTGTATAAGCTTCCAGGAATCCAATTCATCATCTAGTGCTAATTTTAGTCATGCCATGCCCAAATTTTGAAACACAGGTATTAGAAGCTCTAGTCTATTCTACGATTTGATTTCACTCTTGTAACATCACATGCCAGACCCTCAACTCAGGATGGGTGATAAAAATTTTGCGAGTTTCAATGTACTGTAGTCAACTCTCTTTCGTTTGTTCTATGAATAAGCTCTATCCTTGCTTGTATTTCTTACTTGCCAATTGAAAGCCTTAATTCTTTTTTCCAAAAGTAAAAAAAAAAAAACAAAAACATTTCTGGCGTAAATTATAGGATTCATTTACAATGGAATTTCTGCAGTTGTCAATAGCATCCGCTGCCACCGCACCTCCATTGCGAAAATATAAATTTTAGAGCAGAAACATTTCCGTTTCGCTATTCAATTAATTGAGAGAGTCAGACGCCGACTAATTTAAAATCGGGCCAACAACAAGCAGAAATAATATTTTCCATTCTTTGTTAAAACAGGGAAAAACTGTGATTTACTTCTAAAAATAAAATGGGAAAAACATCGAATTCATGCTTGAATCTCTAATTCTTTGCAAAAGGCTGTGCTAGAAGAGTCGACAGGAAATCCATTTTTGCTGCACTTTATTGCACCCGGCATTTTTATGTTTTTGTACATATTTGTGCAGTCAGTGTTCAAAGAGGAAGATACCAAAACCATTTTAGCTTATACCCCATGGAAAATGGTCTAGTGTATTAGGTATCTAATATTGCCCAGTGTTTGCGAGCTTTTCAAATATACACATAAAAAGATTGATATGTGTGAGAATCCATTAGCCATGAACAATGGAAATGCAGTTTTTATTTTGTACGTAAATATGTACGAACTCTGCTTTGAATTCAAATGTGTCCTTTAGGAATTCTTTCTGCATAAAATATATGTTGAATATTTTAATATATTGCCATCGTTCATTAATACATAAAAACTTTTTATTTTCGGACTTGGATTATTTGAGCTTGTTTTATGAATTTCTATAATTTAAAAACTTTCACCATCAAGCCCTGTCATCATAGAGATCATGGTACCTACCTACCTATATTTTAGGTGAGACTTGTCGACTTCTCAAATCATTTAATTACGAAATAACATCACGTTGTGCTTGTAATTTGAAATCTAATTAAAAGTAAATATTTAATATTCTGAATTAATTTCCATTCATTACGTGTTCTGTTTTTATTATTTTCTATTATTTTCTATACCGGTGTTTCTCCGAAAGACGTCTGAAAAGTTTACCAAATCCCTTGAGTAAGGTATGGATGCATTTGAATAACTATGGTGCAAATAACGAATGATGAAGTTTTGATTTTTGATTAAATAAACATAATTTCTTGGGATTTAGATTGTAAGGCTCTCTTGCGATGATATTATAAGTACAAGGCGTAATCTACTTTTGTGCTTTTGAGAATAATTAGAATTATTTTTTGTTAGCAAACTAATCTATCTATCATGACATAAGCAAGTGGAGATTAGAGAGGTAACCTTCTATTTACAAATTAATTTTGGACTGTCAATTAAATACTTTATAAGCTTCATGTCTCAAAACAAGTTTCACTAGTTTTGAGAATAAAAAAAATGGTATTCATATTTTCGTAAACCGTAAACGACCTTTTCTTACTTTTTTAGGATTCTAGAAATCATTTTCCTTCAATTTGAGATGACTCACTTTGGTTCTGTTAAATCCGGAGCAAATAGGTTTATATTTGACCATGATAAAAGGATTAATAAGGTATGGCCGACTTTTCTGTTAATTGCGTGCTTACGTCATGAGCGGACTATTATCGTTTAGTAAGATCATCATTGTCTCAAGTTGAGACTATTTTAGAAAGATAAAATTTAGGCTTTTTTATTTACAGACAATTTCAAATAATTGCACAACAATTATTACTTAAGATAAAGAGGGATTAGTAGGCATTTCAGCAATTGATAATTTCATATTTGTGTTTGTGCTATGGTAAATAGAAAATTAATTGACAAGTATATTGTATTATAGTCGATTTACTTTTTGGGTGTGATTATTTAAAAATAGGATGTATACAGATATCGCCTCCTGGAGGATCACAGCACAGATTCTATAATACAAAATTATTACAGGCACATTGTGTAGTTTGGCCTCAGTGAAAAATAATGTGAAATCTCCGAGATTCAACCTCTGTTGAGAAATTATTAGAACTTCGATTTGTACATGGCCTCCACTAATCATGAGCACTACAGCCTGGACCCTCAATTTTTTCTTAGAAATTTACTGAAATTTTTTTATAGAATTTGCATGCAGTATTGGAGACCGACAGCAATGCCTCGCTCCAATATAAAATCAACGATGTCTCGAGATGATGTAGAGAAGGCCTCAATTTTTTCCTTGGAATTTATTGGATTTTTTTTTCAGAATTTGTATGCATTTGGCCGACAACATGTGCTTGGAGGCGGTTAATAATTTTTATGAGGATAGACGCTAGTTAAGCAATAATCATTCATTTCTTCTTAGAAATTTACAGAAAATGTTTCGCAGAGTTTTTATTCATTTACTGGCCGAATGGAGTTATTTTCAGATACAACACCTTCATGTGTGTCCCTGTCGGCCACAAAGTGCAAAGATGTAATATAAGCTCTAATGAAAATATATCCAGTAAATTTCTAAGAAAAAATTGAGGACTTCCCACTGACAATTATGTATAACACAGCACGATCTAATGAAGCATTTGTAGGTACTAACTATTTATTAAAATGTCGTGTGTCACATAGTAGACGTCATTATGGCTCGAAAATCAGATCATAATGAACTAACCTAATGAAGTGTTTTCTTCCTTCATTATATCTATAGTGAGGGAAATGTGCTAGATTTGGCATATAGTATAAATGTGGAGCTCCGCTGTGCATCTGCCTAATTGAAAAATATGAAGAAGAAATTCAAAGAAATGCATATTCCAAACTTATTCGCTTTAATATAATGTTTTTCTCATTTGTAAATTGTTAAATTGAAAAGAGAAATATATAAAAACTAAGTTTATCGCGTTAATTCTATCCATATCGCTTCTTTAATGTCATCGTTTATCAAAACCAGTTTGACAGTACAACTTAATTAAGGAGATGGCAGTGTATCTGCAGTTTATAATGAATCATTATAGACTAATGAGTCGTTAGTTATTTCTTCATTAAGAGCGCTGTGTGTCTAGGGCATATTGTTTTACACAAAAGTTAATTCAATTACAGCAAAAGGTAAACAAAACAACAACAGCACTTAGTCAATAAAAGCAACAAAGTAAATAAATTATAAGAATTGACAATATATCGATGTTACAAAATGCATCTAAAAGGCATAATAAACATACAGAAATAATGTGTCAATCTCGAATCTTTTTAAATGCCAACTAAGCTTACATAACCTACCCAAATTATGCTAGTACTAATAGGCAATTTATAGCTTACCTAACATGTAGTTTTTCGAAGCAAATAAATCAATATCTTTGATCTGAAATAAAAGAACCATTGAAAACAACTCGAAAACTTAACTGAAAATCACCTGTCCCGCCATTCGAATAAAATCAAGAATATCATTTGTCACTTTAATTTTCCCCGTGACACAAGGCACTCAATTAAGAGAATTTATTGTGACACGTTCGATGATATTAATCATTTGATTGATTGATGATTAATTATACGATTAATTTAATAATTAAAAATTTCTTAATTTTAATTGTCACCTGTAAGTGGAAACGGGAAGAGAAAATATAATCCAGATAGAGTAAGATTGAAAAAACGAATGGCTAATTTACAATCCACATGCAATTAGTACCAACTTTCACTCACATCAGCATGAAAGTCAATCAATCATCAAATTTGTACACTTGTACTTGATTGCGGTAATTTTATATTAATAAAATTTAAATGAAGCAAAAAAAAAATGCAAAAATAAATACAAAATATAATATTAAGTAAGCTAATAAAAGGAGAGTTCGACAGCTTAGTGAATTAAAAAAAAAATAGTTATCAGCAAAATTTACATTATAAGTTGTTTAAATACACTAGGAGGTCAATAGAGCGGGAGGTGATAGTACTCACCTAGATTAACCGAAAATTGTACGGCAGGGGCGGGTGGGGGGCATATTAACCGGTTAGGAGTTTCAGGGAGATTTAGAAAAAAGCTAGTTTTTCACAAAACACCCCGTCATTTAAAAAGTACAAGACGTACGGTCACAATTAAGAGCTCGTTGTATGCAGAACTTCATGTCCTTTCCAACGACTGCTCCCCTCTCCCCTCAAGACTTATGGTTGTCTAAACTAAAAAGTTGGGATTTTCTTAAATTTTTTTTTAATTTAACCTCTATTACGTTTGCAAGAAGGTCGTTAACATAACTTATTTTATAAAAACTGTAAACTGTATTCTATCCTCTTTAATCTGATCTATTACACCCAATGTTCTATCTGAAGCCCTTTAAGAGTTATTAGCTTAAAATTTATTCTCAGACCAATTTTCAAACCTATTCTCAACGATAATTTGTTCCCTTAGCACGTAGTTTAAAAAAGTACCGTCTAATTTCGGTGTGACCTGAATAGGTTACGAGTTAATAATTGTTTAACGGCTACAGTTAACACATAGGATGTAATAGGTCAACTCAAAGAAGAGAGTCTACAGCTTACAGTTTTATAAAAAAAGGATTATGTTAATGACATTTTTGCAAAACTAATAGAGGTTAAATTACAAAAAAAGGTAAGAAAATCCGAAATTTTTAGTTTAGACAACCATAATTCTTGATTTGAGAGTGCGTATATGGCTGACTAACCAGTCGTTGGAAACGCCAGGAAGTTTTGAATACAATGAGCTCTTAACTGTGACCGTACGCTCTGTAGTTTTTAAGATACAGGGTATTTTGTGAAAAACTAGATTTTTTTTCTTAATCACCCTGTAACTCCTAAACGGTTGATATGGGCCCCCTGCCATACAATTTTTGGTTCATCTAGGTGAGTACTATCATCTCCTGCTCTATTGACCTCTTAGCGGGAAACACCCTGTATACTGACAGAAGTATCAGGTTGTACATAAGGAGATAGGAAATTCCATAAGCGTGGAGCCTGGACAAAGTAAGATCCTTCAAGAATGGATGAATTGAAATGGGGATGAGTAATTTGCGTCCTCTTAGGGACTGCAGAAATTGGAGTTAAGAAAATACATGCTCAACCGATTGATAAGAGTGTGCAGGAAAATCAGAGTAAAGAATAAAAGTGTAAAAGTGCAATTGAATTTATTATTACATTTAAATAATGTGTTTATTAAATGCGTGCAGCTAGCTGCTATCAGTTAAATGTCGGTAAAGGAGCCTCTTAAATGCGCCAAGAGGCACTGTGCGTTGTATATGAACTGGAAATGAACTCCACTTACTTAATATGTGAACAAAGTAGGAGCGTTAGGCCATGACTGTTAGGTAACGAGGGACTAGAATGTGGACATGTCTAGAGCTACGCAAAAAGCTTATACTGCTGCCCAGGTATAAGGGGATTGTTATTGTATATAAGACGATGTAGAAAGGTTAGTGTATGGTACAGAAGGTAAGTTTTAAGGGGGCAGCTAAGTATTGAATTTCTGTATTGCGATATATGGTCAAAGCGCCAAAGTCCAAACACGAATCTTACACAATTGTTAAATGCCACCTCCAACTTTCGCGAGCAGCCAGAATCCCGGCTAGGAAAGACTATGTTTCCATGGGTAAAAAATGGAACAACTATTTTGAGCTTGGTAGCTTTGGAAAGAAAATCCGCTGCACACCAAAGTTTGCGAAGTGTATTATAAACCTTACTCAGGATGCTATTAACATAATCGCAACAGGTCAGATGAGAGTTTAGCATGACCCCAAGATTTCTAACTCGCTCCAAGTGAGGCAGAGGATTATTATTTAGGAGAACTGAGGGAAAATTTAATGGATCCAAACCTCGCCTCTGGAGTATCATATAATTTGATTTGTTTGCATTCAAGACAAGATTATTTGCCAAAGACCATTCATGGATGCGCTCCAGATCAATGTTGATTTTGAGGATACAGTCCTCGGATAGACCAACAGGGCAACACAGAAAAATTTGAGCATCGTCTGCATACATATGTATGTTGCCGTTGCGTAGCACATCAGGTAAGTAGTTAATATAGAGACTAAATAAAAATTGTCCAAGGATAGAACCTTGTGGTATACCACGAGACAGATATAAGGGGTCAGAGAGAAGGATGTTGTTTTTCACCTGCTGCGTACGATCTGCCAAAAAACTTTTCAATTATAATTAAACGCGAATGTTTATTTGGTTAAACAATATTATCTTATTTTTTTCTAGATTATGTGTACCTCGTGCCCTTGTAAAAAAATGTTAAGTTTGTTTTGCAAAAAATTGTACCCACATGAAATAGCATAGTGAGCTGGTCATATTATATATGCCAGTGTGTAAAACCTTGTAAGACCTGTGCGGAAACCTTCCTAGTACCTTACTACTAGTACTGAGGTGGCTAACCGAAACGACTTACGGCGCAAAAGTGGTGCCCCATTTGATGTTGTTTTTTGTGTGCTAAATGTAATTGCAGGAAGATGCCCCCCCCCCTCACCTTCAATGCAATATCCGCCACTGGATAGTACTTGTATACCTGGATTAAGAGTAACACGAAACTTTTGCTAAATGAGGTATGGGCAAATCTATTGAGAGATTCCTGTCCCAGTTGCGAATGTAATTGCGTGAACCAGGGATCAACTTAATACAAAAAAAATTTCCTTCTTCTGGTGGATAGGGATGAATTGAGCCAGTAGAATAAAGATGATTTTCTTTTTATACTCCCTTTAATTTGAGTTATTTATATTTGTATCTTTTTAAAATGGACATTTTCATTTACACAAAATCAAAAACTAACCTAGCTAAGCATTTCTGCGTTTAGTAAAGTGTTACTAGATGCAAAATTACTGGAAGGATTACAAACAACGGAGATAACTTCAGTTCAAAATCCAATTCGAATTAATATTCTCTTCCTAAAATAGAACAAATTAATATAAAATTGGAAATTTAAATTAATTTATTTATTAAGGGAGAATATAAATTAATTTGAGTCAAATAAATTAGGATCAAACAAATTCTTTATTTTAATCGAAAAATCTGATATGACAAAATTTGAATTTTTTAGTAGTACGTAATTCCAAACATTACTAAATCACTCATTATTAGTGGTGGAACCTTCGGTCAAAAGTGCCCATTGCGCCCTTTAAATATATTTTCTATAATAAAGTTAAATGTCAGGCAATTTATGTGAGTAGTAGATGATATTAAACTGAAAATTATCACACAATCCTTTTTTGTTTTTGTAGTTATTCATAAAAAAGAACACAGAAATTTCATTTACAGTGCTTTTGGTCTTAGAATCCAGAATGTGTAATGATTTATAAATATAATTTTTAATTGGTCTTACAATACAGGAAGTATGCAGAAATGATGTCCCTTGTTGTACCTACTTATCGATCTAAAATTTTATTTGTCCAAAACTAAGATATAAATATGTCTTTGATGGTCTTATACTTGTCCAAAGATAAAAATACTAATAAAACTAAGATTACAACTGATATTATAATTTTTATTTCGTTTTTCTTTCCAGGTAAGTCCAGCAATAATATACCTACCAAACTGAAGTACCTAGTGAGAGTAGGTACGTCTTTATTGCATGTTTTACTTGAAATATTTTCAGATAATCAGCAATAACTTTTCACGTGCGCCATTATTTTGTATGTTTCAATTTAGCTTAAAGTCATGAATGCAAATTTGCGGTTGTACAAATTTAAATTTCTATACGCAGTCATTTCCATTTACATGAACTCGAGAAAAATCCCAAATTTATTCTACTTCTGAAACATTTATGTAATTGTACGATGTATAAATGACTTTTCTCTTAACTCCACCTGTAAAATGGCGAAAGAAAGAAACTCGAACGTATTTAACTGTTCATTGGAGGATAATTTTAACAGTGAAATTCCTGAATAAGTTACGAAGAATTCATTTGAATAGAAGCTGAAGCTTTCAAAGTTTTTCTTCCCATCCCTGCAATGCATGACAGGATATATGTACATGTATATGTGTGTACATGCGATTATATAGGATAAGCTAGGCATAGCACTATATAATGGCAACATCAGCTATGCTTACTCGAATGGAGGAAGTGAACGTAAAGGTATTTCCTCTGCATTATTTAGGTGAATAAACCAGATGACAAGAGGGAATGTTTTGCTTATGCCAGGCTCAGCAAATATTCCTACAAATTTCCGTACTGATACCGGCCGAGGTCCAAAAATGTACGTTCCCAATATATGCATTGAAATTAACAGGAAAAGTACTTCAACTCCTTACGATTTCAAAAATTTTTTTTAGCATTTCAAATGAAATTCCTCGTTTAAAATAATAGGTTTGTTCCCATACATATATAAAATTGTAGAACATTTGTAGAAAATTTAAGGAACCTGTACCAGTACTCTACTTATTTTGACAGCATTGCCAAAATGTCTTATTATAATTAATACTTAAGCCTAGTACTAAGGTACGCGGTAAACTCAATTTTAGCGAGTCTCTGTTCTTTAAGTGCGGTATGCTAGAGCCAAGGAATTCGGTCAAGGAATTTTTCCACTTATTTCTTAAAGTAAAATTGACATTAGGTCAAGGAATTTTTGACAATTTGGATTTGTCAATGTGTGATATTTCTGACAATAAAGATAAAATAAAGAAAGTGAAGAAATGGATAATTCCCACGTAAAACAACTATTATTCGTCCATTTGGCATTTTAAAATTATTTCACCTCTTGCAAAATCGCCATAAATCTTTCCATAAATTTTTCAATTATTCCACCAACGTAACGTCAAAATTCCTTGCAGAAATAAGTGTATTGGTACTTATTTCTTCAAGAAATATTGACATAAATAGATTTTTCGACAAGAACGGCATCTTTTTGTCAATCGAGAAGTAGAGTTTTTCAAGGAATCAGCAATGAAAAAAAATCCTTGAGCATTCCATGACTTTTTTTTACATAGTTTGTGTATAGGAACAAATATTCCTTGGCTTTCTCATACCGGGCTTTAGCAGGTAAAATATGACAGCGGAGTCTCAGAGAATAGATATAGTAAAAAGAAGAAGACGAAGCATTTTGCAATTTTTTTCTTAGGAAATACAACGCGCGGTCATAATATTTTTAAAAACAGTTTGTTAAAATTATTTGGAAGTACTAAAAATATAAAAATAATATTTATAATGCATACAATAAAAAAAATTAACAATGATACTCAAAATACGACCAAGAGAAGAAATTCAACTCATCCGTACTTACAACAAAGACGTACAAAACTACGTTAACTACAAAAATCCCGTCAATAAATTTCTCAAATCTCAGAATTTTGACACTAAACATTTTTAGTGCGCTAAAGAACGGCCTGGGCAGATAAATTCAAGCTAATTTTTTTGGAACCAAATTTAGCGCGTTGAACTTAGTACTGCACTCGCTAAAATTCAGGATAAATTTCCGCCAATAGCTCTTAGCGCGTTAAATTTACATATAAAATTTAGCTTAGCGCTGACCTTAATTCTAGGCTTTAGAAGATATAGCAAACAGGAATGCTGATAAGACCGATCTAGTGAAGCCGAAATCTATATGTGTTGGAGTATACATGTTTTGTGGTCTAACGCACTGGAGTCAATAAATGTCATACTCATAACTGGGGGCATTAAATCCTCGTGACAGGAAAATTTGAAAATTTTGCTTTAGTTTATTTGCATCTTGACATTTTAAATTATATTGTGTACTCAAAAACAATTGAAGATTAGCAATTTTTGGAATTTTGCCTAAAATCTTTAAGTAATTTGTAAATTTGGCGTGAACATTTAAAATCATTTAAAGACCGTGCACCTTTAGCCAGTGTATAATAAACTTGTGGATCTTATTGCACTATGCTACCTGGGGCAACCAGAACTTATCTAATACTATCAATGGAATGGAATACTTGTTCTACATATAATCATGGCTGAAACATCGCCATCAGCAAAACATATTTTTGTTCTCCGGTAAGACATACATATAGTAGGTATATCTCGACAACACATACATAACAATAAATCCAAAAACTTTGGTACTTTTTTAATTGCTTTTAATTCAATTTTAAATTAATTTAAATTTCTTGAAGTTGTCACCTTCGTTATATCACATTAGAAAGTTGGCATCATTCGAATAGCAACAGCAAATTTCGAATTAAGGCTGACGTTGCTGTTGTAGCGCCAAACAATGGAAAATTGTGTGCTTTAATTTTTTCCCTGTTGCTGGGACTGCGGGTAATATGTTTCAGACATTAGAGCCTAGATTTTTAAATTCTTTGTAATGTATTTCAATGTCACGTACATAGACGAATTCACTTAAAACATAAGAAAGTTCTTAAATAACATAATAAGTACCTTAGAATTCCAGTTCTAACGAATTAATATTAATAAACTCGTTCTATTGAAGGTAGAAGACGATGAAAATAAAAATTTTAATAAACAATGTAATTGTAATTTACCTAAAATTGTATGCAGATAAATGATACTAATTTAAACTTCTTAAACGCCCCCAAAAGTTTTTATGGTTTTTGCCTCTTTTTTATACCCTAGATGAAATAATGACGGTAGAGCAGATTAAATTAGATACCCATGCATAATATTAAAAGTCATTTTGATTTTTGAATGTCCGTCTGTCCGTCCGTCTGTTCGCCTATCTGCCTGTCCAAAAGATAACTCGAGGACGCGTTGCACTCCACAGTGCTGACATTTTGGGCAACTCCTTTGTAGGATTGGTGTTCATAAATTTCGATTTTCACTATATATTTGAACCAGGCGCATATCCAGACCTGCAGCTTGGGGGGGTCACAACTAAAATGTTCGAGGTGGGAGGAAAAAGTCCGAAGTAGTCGCTTTTAAATTTTTTTTTATCATATTTAAATTAGATATCACAAAATTCAATTTTTGGTTTGATTTGGAAAACCTGTCCATAATATTATCCACATCAATGTCGATCTCAGAGTGGACAGACATTACGGACTCATATCCAGATACTCTTTCTCGTGCAAAGATTGTAGACATTGATGTGATGCAACCGATTCTGTCAAGGCTGAAGTAAATGACAGAGAGTGAGAGCTTGCACCTTTATTCACATTCAGAGGAATAGCAGTAGAAGTGCATGATATGTCACTGACTATTTCTTTTGATGGGAACTTAATTGATCTTGCTTTCTTCTGAAAAAAGTCATCAATGTGCTTATCAGTCTTCTGCTTTCCACTTTCGCAACTATTTCTACCTCCATCGCTAACTATAAATTAAAAGTAAACGTGAAGTTAAGTTAAACAACACTACTTGAATTCATACGAAAGTATAAGCAAATCAACGGCAATTACCGCAGGCAGAGGAAAGCGAATGGTTTTTATTTTTATAGTCATGCCGTAAAAATTGTGAAGAAAAATTGTAGAATTAATTTTAGTGGCATCAATCCAACTGATCGTTTTCAGCAACCAATAGTGTATAAAAATTCGAAAGAAAAATGTTCAATGAAATTTTTAAGAACAAACTGTATGGTTGCCAACGCTCATAAATATCTTTGCCGACCCAGATCAGCCAAGACACCTGAATCAATTATAACTCTTTGGAACCATTGTCCGCCGCCATGAAAAATCTAAAGAAAAATTTTCAGATCTTTCTAAGAAAACTGAATGCTTGTGCCCCTGTCGAAAGAGAGAACCACCAGACTCAATACAATAATTCGTTTGGACTTTTGTCGGTGAATAGTTAATCATTCAAATTCTTAAGAACAATTTGCAACTATATTTCTAAAGGTACGTGCAGAACATGGCGAAGTGTGGCGAGGCTATATCAAGAGTTAAGAAATAAAATGATTGCACGATTTACTATGAAAGAATTCATAAAAATGCTGTGGTAGCGTGCGATGTGCCGAGACACCTCGAGGTAAATCGCTCGAGAATTTTTTCGCGAGGTGCAGCGCACTAATTTTGATAGATGGCATATTTTTATAGGTTTTTTTCTTTGATATAATCGAAGGGGTCTTTATTCATTCTCATATATTGGAAGAATCTATCAGGATCAGTCCGAAAATCTTCACATGTATGATGAATTCGCCAAATTTCAGACGTTTCGTCTATATCGGGTGGCAAGCAAAAGAGCGGAAAGTACACTTAGGTCAAAAATTCCATATAGCTGCACTACTTGACAAACACAAAATTTCTACTTCTGAATCTGATGACATAATTTATACTCTCACTTCACGATTTACCAAGAAACTGAACGCCTTGTTGTAAACAATACACCTCGAGATATATCTTCACCTCGCCTCGCCAAACTGCCTAGCCACGCATCGCCTCGCCTCGCCTTGTTGTGCACGAACCCCAAGAAAAATTTAATGCTTCCCTACGAATGTAAATATTTTGAACAACTTAGGCTTGAATCAGTGTCGCTATGAAAAATCAACGGGTGGCAAGACGTTGATTCCATAACTCGGGCTCTACTGGAAGAACCGTAAAACATAAATTTGTTAAGTCAAGGCTAAAATACAATTGCGACGGGCAACGGCAAATGACGAAAAAATGCTGCTGTCGAGCTTCTAAAAGCATACCGTCTTATGCGAATGCCCAAAGTACGACGGGCGACGGTAAGCGGGTGACGAAGTTGTCGTCGGGATTGATCAAATTCTAATTTTGCCGTCGTCGCTGCAGTACTACCAACAAAATCCAACGAATGAAATTGTTTTGGCATTTAGTTTTGTCTTTTTGAGGTGATAGCACGCCGGGTTATTTTAAAAGATTGAGTTTTGATGAAAAATTGATTGAGGAATTGTGAAGTCACAAAATAGTTTATGATATACAAGACAACCAGTATAGACGAGTTGACAAAAAAGACATGGTATGGATGGATATTTCGCACTTAAATACAAATGGTATAATTGTGATATTTTTGGCATTTAGTTTGATTTAATTTAGTTAATTTCTGTATTTTAAATTTTTCCTTTCCGCATTTTGGTCCATTGCAATTCTTTCAAAATAATAGAAAATATTTTCGATAAAATTTGTTTCAAAACGCTCAAAACTAATAATAAATGAAATTTCAGTATCTTCTTCCTTCACAATCGCCGCTCACTACCTGTCATTGCGATTGTACTTCCAATTTTTCGTCTACCTTTTTTGATAGCGAATTTCCCGCTGCTGTCTACCATCGGAAAATCAGATAGGTAAAAAAAAAATTATGATCTCTACCAATTTTGTAGAAACAATAACACTTTCTAGAGTTTTTAATTGGCGCAACAAAAATATAAAAGCATCTTCATAGCTGGGCTGCTAAGCATTACGTGACATTTTCTAAAAAATCAAATACTAAAATAAATATGCATTCCAAAAGTACTTTACTATCCTGTGCTAGTTACGATAGATGACTTTTCGACACTAGATATATTAAAACGCAAGAAAATTCTAAAAAATGTGTACACCTTTAAAAGACGAAGAGCTACGAGAGAATGACTATTATACCCAATCCACTATTACTACTTATCAGAAGACAAACAAAGCGTATCATACTAAAATCTTCCTGTTAAACTTTAACAGATCGCTCTACAGTCCAGCGCCACATTCAGTTCACTGCGAAGGTTAGGTAGCGCTTTGGAGGGTGGGGGGGGGGGGGTCATGACCCCTGTGACCCCCCTGTATACGCGCCTGATTTGGACATTACCCGAGAACGAGTTGACCTAGAGCGCTACAATTTAGTAAACAGCGTTTTCATAAGAAAAATTTCAAAAATACTATACAGAATTTAGGTTTTCACTTTATTTAACTTTTATTTTCTTCTGGGATATAATATTATTGATCTTAGACCAATATTAGTTTTTCTCTTGTTTTTTTTTTTTGTAAATTCGCACTGCCTTCTGATGGAGTCTTAACATCTACATTCCTTTCAATATAGCGTTTTTTTATAATGCTATTGAAGTGAATTTCATCTTTAGGAAACCTAAAAATAAAAAATAAATAAATTTAGGAGAAACTTCTTAATCAAATTAACAAACCTATATGCTGAAAAGTTGAAATTAAAAAATAAATTATATGAAGCGCTTTGTTATCTGGATATCTAATTGAGACACCTTTATAAATAATTTCCAGAAGTTTGTCTTAGAAAAGGAACACAATTCACAGTCCAAATAAAAATAAAAATTAAAATTTATCACAGAAATGAAATTTTAATGAAGGAATTTTAAAATATCTATTTCACATTTTCAAATTTTTAATGGACCAAATATCAAATCGAAATATTCAAATAATTTTTCAAATGTTTCCAAAACTATTTTTCACCGACCTTTTTTTCAGTAAACGAAAATGTGCCTTAAAAATAAAATTTCTCTATTTGTTTGAATACATATGATTCAGCAATGGAGGAATTGAAGAGTTTTAAGAACTTTTATTTTCAAGGATTTGTAAGCGGATTTTTTTTCCACAACATTTCCATGTACATGAAGAAAGATGCGCAATGTCATAGCCCAGCATGAACGAGAGTTTCTCCTTCTTTCCTCTTCAATTACCATACCTGAATTCCTTTTGTTTGGCGACAGTGATGTATTGGCGTATGGAATAAAAATTTAAAATAACGCATAAGCGAAACTCTTCCAATTACTTATTTAAATGCGCAGCTGTGTACCCAGAATGATTCATCCCTTAAACAAGGAGCAATTAAAGCGAGTCATAGGCGAACCACTACTCTGATCCAATACAATCGCAGACACTATTAAACATTGTCGGGACATCATAAACAATTATTTCGCCTGTTAGCGGAACACCACACTAACGAACACAGTACAAGGAGAAAACCATCCATGCAACAGTATGCTATGTATCAGTAACATATCAGCCCGCCTATGAATTATCATTTAATAATAATTCAGAAAACTTAATATGAGCATTTAATCACTCACAGGTACACAACCGAATCAATTCAATCAAGTTATACCCTAGGCAGACGAGCAAAATCAATGATCATTCGTTCGCAATTGAATTTTTCAAAAATCGCTTTACCTTTGAATTTTAATTTTAATTATTAAAAATGTTCTGTCAATTACGTATAAAAATTGACAAGACTTTCGTTTTAATTCACATAATCTTCGATAACTTGATTTTTGAAAAAAATCAATTACGAAAGAATGATCATTGGTTTTGTCCGTCTGCGTAGGATATTAGTTAAAACTACAGATGCAAAAATCCAGGAAAAATAACAGTCAGTGAATATAATCACTTTCTTGCTAATTTTTCTGCTTCAAATACTTCATAAATTCGAATCATTCTTTCACTATAAGGTGAGCTGTAAAACTGGTCCTCAGCGTAAAGGATTCAGTTATGATATCTACCTACAGTTCCGGGTTAAAGGGAAAATAACTTAAAAAAAGGACTCAATCCTGTTTTGTGTGTATTTTCTTTTTATTTATTTTTTATTTATCTCCGTTTAGTTAAAAAATATCACTAATCCTACAGATTCTAAATTAAATCATAAATACTAGAGGAAAAAACAACCGCCTTGCCCGGGGATTGAAACCGGGACCTTCCTTTCTGAATAGACTTGCCTAAAAAATTCTTTCCGTTGGTATATTCGCTATATACATAATTCCGGCAGCCTTCTACTGAGCACTTCATAGTTCAAATCATATTTATAAACAAGTTTACATGCACTAAATACCTACTGTTTCAAATGGTTTTTATTAAATCACTAAGGCACTAGATTAGTTCTAAAGAAGCTCTTGTTTTCAATAAGAAATCACAGCTAATTAATATAAATAATTTACTGTCATGAAAACAGAGAGGCTCGCTTGACACGTAACAATTATAGCTCTCTTTCTCCAATGTATTCCGTCCTACGTTAAGACGTACCTTTTCGGAGATATTAAGAGAGGTAATCAGTTTCACTAAAATACTGGAATTTTATACGGTACCCGCATTCCTGTTTGGTATATGTTCTAAGTTCTAATTAAATGAACTATTAGTTTAATTGATTGACAATTGTCAAAAAGTAAACCAAATATCAAGGAATTCTAAATGTAAATGATAAGACGTAATTTAATAGGTGACATTACAGGTAATTGTCATATAACGTTTTTCCAATTCATACTCATTTCAATTTCTGCTTTCAAATTTGGTACCCTGTGAAGTTTCTCGGACTGTGGCTCAACCATTGTATAAGAGTACCTAGCTTGGTGTGGGTAAAATCTTGTCTTATAATCGTCGCTGTTTTTATGAAACCTCTTATGTGGCAAAGTGGATAATTTTATAGGAGAGATTGATTATTCTTGTCAAGTATAAGTATTGAAATAACAGATTGGACTTTTCATTTTGTGCTTTATAAGTATCAACATAAATATTTTTCCTCCAAGGAGTATTTTTCCATGGGTAAAGAGCAAAACAGCGGTTGAGTTGACATCAAAGCCTCAAAATAGGTTAATGTGACTCATAGGAGGTTTTATAAAAACAACGGCGATATGTATAATGTTTAATATTAAATAAATGATCCTAGTTCATTTTCAATAATGCTTTCAGCCTGCAAATGTTTTCCAAGAGCGTTTGTTGACCAATTTTTTATGCTCATGTGTTTTAATAAAAAAATACAAAAGCCTTAAACCCGATTATCTTAGGCTGTGCGATCTATTCATCAACGAGGGTATTCTTCATTTGAAAATCGGCTGACATCTTATTTAAAATGTATTGGTGTTCCATTAGGCCATCCAAAAGATGTGATACGTCCTCCTGTAAAAACCATAAAGAACTTTACGCTGAAAATTTTACCAGGAGCTCTATTTCTATTATATTAGTCAAAAGTTTTCACTAAATCTAGGTTGGTATAAATTGATCTTCTTATCATATGCGGAATGGTTAGTGATCAGTAATTAGCAGTGTGAAAGTTTAGTGCAGCCTTCTGAATAAAATTGTCTTAATAAGTCCACAGTATTGGTGTCTAGTTGTGTCTACTTCCTAGGAGCTATTTAGGAACTTCCACACGTTGTTGTAAATATTCTTTCATTTGTTGTACGGTAGATGTTCTTTCTGGATTTCTGCATTGAATATACATATAGAAGTAGAAAGCGCAGATATTGGAAACATAGTATTAACTCGTAAAATGTATCTTTGAAGGAGAGATCCCTGTTTTGCTAGAAATTTGTTCTACTGAAATAATATTGATATTCTAATACAACCTCCTTGGAACCCGCTCACCTCCAGTTTGGATGAAGCCTTCACATTATGTCAAGGATATGTAAAGACTGTACCATGACCCACAACCCAGGTATACGGACATAGAAATTTCTTGATTTTACAATGAAATATTATTTTTAAAAAAATCATATTTCGAGAATGGAGCAACCTATTATTTTATTCAAATTATAAATGCAGCTTCATACTTTCTATTTTTATATTTTTCATAAAAAATACAGCAGTACCCAACGAAACAGTTTTGTTAATAATAATATTTAAAAGACAGTATTATACTATTTATATTTTTGTTTTTAAGCTTTAAGCATATCTACATATTAACAAAAACTTATGATGGCTCTAGGTTTTTAATTTTTAAAGTCACCCTATATCTGAAGTAACGCAATATTGGACCACTCGGTATTTCGGGTAGTAGATTCGAGCCTGGATTTTATGAGCAAAGGAAATTAACTTCAAAATTAGGCAAGCTAAAAGCTTCCTTCTGACAATTAGAGGCCCTTCAACTTCCTGTAGAATTGGCTGGTACACCATAAATAGTTTTTTTTTGTATACTAAAACGTATCACTCAGAGCGCACTTTGTTTTCCTGCCGCCAATCAACGATGTTTAGAATTTTCAGGCGATTATCATTAACGATTCGAATTAAATCAGTGATTTTTTGTAATGTTCGCAAGCTCTTCATTGTAAATTTTTTAAGTACAACAATTGCTTTTAGGACTTTCTTAAACCAAACTTGTTTTTTAAATAAGAAAAACTCACAAAAACTTGCCCGATAAATTTTCTTCCAACGTGCAAAATCAAACCGATTACTTGGTTACTCAATCTGCTTTAAATTCTAATGAATGAATGAATGAAAGAATATGTATGAATATGTATGTAGATCGTTGTAGTTCATTTCACACTTTGCATTGATCTTAATCGTACGTGTAAAGTAACTAAACTGCCAATTTCTGCGTATTGTTTATTTACTTAATACGAAAATGTCCACGCAAGTCCAAATTATCGGATTTTATTATTACTTTAACGTTCAAGGGAGAAATTAAGGGAAAAGTATTCTTTCATGATCCTTAAATTGGAAAATAACCCAGGCCAAAATAACATATTTGTAAACAATGCATACATATGTAGCTTCTTCAAGAGGTAGGCAGCACATATAGCTATAACTTACAGGTAGGTAAGAGGACTACAAAATCCACTAACTAGACAAATTTACAAGGTTTCAGAAGATCAAGAATGAGTATTCATCTAAGTGTATTGCGCTCAGATTTCGTTACTGTGGGAATATGGTGATTAAAAGAAATCTAAGTCGAGCATTATCACAATTATTTGTACACTGATTGATAAGGCTTGTAAGTTCAGGATAAATAGAAGCTCTCATTACCAAATGATACCTTTGAAAAAAAAAAATTGTTCTGTGTTGCTAGTTTTTTCAAGAACATATAAAGTATTAAGCCGCACTTAGTATTTGAATCGGACAGCAATGAATTTTTCGGTGCACGGACGTTGATTATATATCGATCAGGTGCAATTCGGTCTTGAACTACAGGGCGTTTCCTCCATGATGATCCAAAGAGTGATAGTATACACTTAGCCAAACAAAAAATTGTATGGCAAGGAGTGGGGAGGGGGGCGGGCAAATCTACCGTTTCGGAGTTACTGCGTGATTAACACAATATGCTAGGTTTTCAGAAAATACCCGTGTCTGAAAAAGTACAGGGTGTGCGGTTACCGTTAAGACCTAATTATATGCAGAACTTTATGACCTTTCGAACGACTGCTCAACTAGCTGCATACTCCCCTCCTCTCATGAGTTATGGTCATCTAAACTAAAAATTTCGGATTTTCTAAATAAGTAGTCTTTAACGGTTACACATAGAACATAGGGTGTACGAGGTCAAATTAAAGAGAGAAGACCACAATTTATATTTTTTATAAAAAATATTTATGTTAACCTCCGTTATACAAAAAAAAAAAAATACAGGTCAAATTGAGCAAAAAGGTAATAAAATCTGGGATTCTTAGCTTAGACCTCCAGAACTCATGAGAGGAGAAGAGTATGCGGCTGGTTGAGCAGTCCTTGGTAAGGTCATAAAGCTCTACAAGCAATGAGCGCTTGATGGTGACCATACACTCTGTACTTTTTCAGATACAGGGTATTTTGTCAAAGACTAGCATATTTTCTTGGTCACCCTGTAACTCCAAAGCGGTTGATATGACCCCCTCTGCAATACAATTTTTTGTTCCTTTTTGTGAGTACTATCACCTCCCAACACCATGGGGGAAACACCCTGTGTAATTTAAACTGAAGGATTGCATAGAAAACTTGTAAACCATTTATTTTTTGAGGTTCTATCGAAATCCTTCGAAATATGTAACGAAACGATTCTGGACTAATAATTTTGGATAAAATTCCGAAAGTGGGCGAAATTTTACAAATCCCTTCGTAGAGTTACCATACGTGCATATACTTTTTCATCATGCATGTGGATATTAGTTGAGGAAGGCTTTACCTATAGAGCTAAACTTATGCATACTGATATTTTATAGACATTATAATTCTTCCTTGCACAAATCCTACGTATGGCTGCCACACAAAAATTCTAATTTTGGGTATATCTTTGGATGCTGATCTTCTACTCGCTGACACAGAGACTTGAAATTACCGAAATTAAGTATATTACAATTTCAGGTATAATTTAAAAAATGGACTAATTTTCGCAATCCATTAGGTTTCATTCAGAGTTTTTTTTTTTTATACAAAAGGAAATTGTACCTATTGAACGAAAATCGCCAAGACTTTTTACACAATGAAAGTTATATAGAAGATTAAGTAATTTTCTTTTTAAACGGAGATAAATTTTGTCTGGTCAAAGAGTATTAAAGTTAATAGAAAATGTTATCTTAAAATATTCATAGCAATCATTACCGGGAAAACAGCGGCAGAGCTGCCGATGCTAGATTTCGTTTGAGTTAGGAATTGTGGAAAAAGGTCAATACTGGGCGCATCGAGCTCACTTATACATATCAGTGAGCGGGAAGGATTAATGTCTACTTATTGCTGCTTATTTAAAAGATTGTGCCAGAATATCTTGGATGGAATAGAATAATTTTTGAAAGCTTTTATTTTTAACGATTTTAAATTAAGTTTTAATTACAAGAGAAAAAAGAACAATCGTCTGATTCGGTTTTTGAAGTCTAGAACTACCACTTTTCGGGCAACTGTTCTTACCACTAAGTGACCAAGTTTCTCATATGGGAGAAGATAAAAATAAATACAATATTGTGATTAAGCTTAAACTTGAATAGCAATACGGATGATTATTAAATAACGAATAAGAAAAATTATTCTGTCGCTTATAGTTGAGATATATGTAAATATTGCTATCCGGCTAAAATGTACTTAGTTTGGATGGAAAACTTTAGAGGTTCACTGGCATTCCTTGTGCGAGTGGCACATAATCTTCAAACAAGTGGTTTATTAAGCTATTCAATTTCAATCCAGAGGAGCAATGCAAATTCCTCAAACGAACCATCCAAATTTATGTTGTTATATTCTTGGAAAGATAATCTATTAGTAGAAGCAATTTCAAAGGAAAGATCGGAACAAAGGAAAGTAATTTTTGCTTAAATACACCCGGAGGGCTCAGTTCAGTTGATTCTGAAAAGGAATTTCATCAAAGTTAGTTGTTGAGAGTAAATTAAGATGCAAAGAGTTATTAGCATTAAAAAGGTCGGAAGGGAATTAATAAGATTAAATGTAACGTAAAATCCACGCCACTTAGGACATTTTCATAATGGTGGAGGCCTAAAATACAGCCAGCAAAACTCATCAGCATTATCAGAAGAAAAATTATTTAGAGGGCTGGCAGAATGTAATAAGAGGGAAAATATAGGAGAAAAAAAATAGGTAGGTACTATTCAATTGTTCCGTATACGTATCCCTACAGTGTATATAAGGTGCGCGTGTGATACGGAAGAGTTTTCCTCCACTATGATAATTTAACAAGAGAACATAATGCCCTACTACTACTCTTTCGGGCTATAGAAATATTTTCCGTATAATCTTTGGTTGGATTAGTGCTTGCCCCGCCAAATAGTAGAATTTAAGTTTTCACTAACTCCTTCTAGATCACTCTCAGTTTCGCTGATTGACAGAATTTGAATGCCCTTTTCTTTATGGGTGTTTAACGAGACATTGGCCTGATTTATTGAGTGAGCTGTTACGTCGAGTACTTGTTTTTATGGAATAATACGAACAGAGCTAGTAGAAAGTACTGTGCCTAGCCTAATCATATCATGTATGAGTAGTATGTAGTTGTTCTAATTTTTCACGCGTATTGACCCCAGAATGGTTTTGCCTGATTGAGCTCGCAGTTCCATGCCGGTCAAGTGTGAAATCCCTTGTACAAAGTCACGAATCATAGGTCTTAGAAAAACTGATTTATTTTTGGTAACCCCCTTAAAGTCCTAACCTACCTAACCAACCCTGCCTATAACGTTCGATATTTGTTTAACAGCCAGAAATTCAAATAAATTTAAACGATGAAGGCACGACAATTCATATATCATGAAAATAAAACACATCAAATTCCACTTTTAGAGAAAATAGTTTTATTACTTACTGTTCTGTACATAATTACGAGCAAGCTACCATTTATAATTACGAAGATGAAGAATATGTCAGATAAGACGTATTATTTCTGCTTAAAAGTGCATACTTCTCACCGAAACTTGGTTTTTCGTTTGTGGGACACATAATCGCTAATTTCATCTTGTTGGTCTGCCAAATTTTGTGAATTCCGAAAATTGTTAACATCAATATTTTTACGAATTAATATATCAACAACAAATTAATCTTCATCTAGACCGACAGCTAGTTGGTACTATCACAGTTCGGGACTAATAAGCAAAATAATCAACCTACTAACATCACTGCTGTGCTTCAATGGCAACAGCGAAGGTATCGGCATTATCACCAACTTTAGATGCACTAAAGTCATTTACTAATAAAATTCCTTAACAGCTTGCAGGTAAACAACATACAGGAACGTATTGAACGTATTGGTGGGAGAAAATCTGTCCAAATCTATAGAAAATTTTATTGACATTTCTCAAACTTTGAGGACAGGATTGATTCTCTTAATTCCAAATGGCGAAAATTCATTAAATATCTTCAATAGCCTGTAACAAACCTGTACATAGGTAGACATTTATAGAACTATGTGTGAAGTTTTCTATAGGAAATTTTCGTTCGTATAATTCACAATAGCTTTTTGTATTGATATTAAAAGTAGGCCAATATAAACTCACTAGGCACCTTCAACCGCCTACCTGAATTTCCCGTATACATTTCTCGAAAGTTGATCTGGCTTGTCCAGGAGATTCAGTAAATCCGCTTCCCCCTCCAAAGCTTGCGTACAATCTTGTGCGTGAACAAAGGAAGCCACCAGTTAGTACGTGTACAACCGAAGCTCTCAAGTCACTCCGGCCATGTAGGTTTAGGCCATATAAACAAGAATGTACTAACATATAGTCATTTTACATTTATAATAGGACACAAGAAATAAAGGGATAAATTTAACTCAAGTCAGCTGTTGTTATTTGGACCCTTTACTCCATTGAAGCTACCCAGAACCAAATTCCGATGTTTGTTACTCACTGAAATTTGGAGCCCGAGCAAAAATCTCCGATCCAACAAACAACGTCACACCTCTCGTACTAGAGATCTTCCGTGCTAAAAACAAAAGAAACCTGGATAGTTCGATTATAACTAACTTAATTCAACACAGGATAAAACCAACGTATTAAAATCGATCAGAGCTAAATTTGAACCTCCACAAAAAGGGCTATCACTCGTGACATTGGATTTGATTCCGATAAAAGAATTTTCGTTCATAAGAGCCTGACTAAAAAAGAATTTCGTCTTTGTCTTTGTTCTGAATCTGAAAACGATTTAAATTTTTCACTTTTGTCACTTTTTAATAAATATGTTCCGCTGAGACCTCGAAACGTTATCAATCCCCAAATTCCTTGGATTACGAAGAGAATTAGACTTTTGATATTGGGAAGAAATTATTTATATCGTAGATGGCGTCAACTCCGCACACCTGATTACCATTTTCGAGTCACACGTATTGCAGTTAATAGTGAAATGTATCATGGAAAGTGTCAATATTATAATTCAAGATTAAATACAACTCCTGCATCCAAAAAACTCTATCAGAATCTTAGAAATCTTGGGTTTGGTCGAACTAGGAATACATTTGTATCTATAAACCCTAGTGAATTAAACCGGATGTTCGTATTTGCTTCTTATAACTTGAATGGTCAGGGTCCTTTTGATTGGTTTGATTTTATTCAAGTTAATGAGGCAGAAATCTAATGTCTGTCAAACCAAACGCTGTTGGACAGG
The DNA here is from genome assembly GCA_963930735.1 of Dioctria linearis. NCBI lineage: Eukaryota > Metazoa > Arthropoda > Insecta > Diptera > Asilidae > Dioctria > Dioctria linearis. Next base: position 51,879,070 of record OZ005742.1, on the reverse strand, counting down.
ATGACCTCCATTCCAAAATTTATAAAAGGTCTTTTGTCTGTAATACTCACATCTCCTACACATAAATATAAGATCTTGTCTTACTTGTGTAGCACCTTAATAAATAGGTACTATTTGAATTTGAATTTTAATTTGAAATACAACAAATAATTACACTCATGATAAATGAAAATTTTGGAAACAGTGTTCGTGAATTACGTAGCCTTCTCTACCCTTTTTCCTTCAGAGCCGAAATGTATAAATTAAAATACGGAACAATCCCTTTATTTTGTGATATATTTTTCCCTGTCAGCCTGTTGCGAACACAACAGGATATTCGATAAATATTAACATAAAAAAACAAAAAAAAAAAACAAAAATAGAAAGGAATGAATAATACTCAACAGACCTGAGATAAGCAGTCAATGGCTGTTTTGCATAAATACCCCATTTTCTGTGCAAAAATTTTGGGTTATACCATAGGAAGTTATGGGGAATACTATTGAAAATTTATTGTGTTTGTGTTAGTAAAAAGCTCCAGAAAACTAAAGAATTCGGAAATAATTCACGTTTAGTGCCTTGGTTTTTCCCTGTTAACTGCTTCTTCCGGAGTAACTAATATTCCCATCGGGAATAACCCGTTTCTGGACCTTTTCCTTCTACCATTGAGAAAAATTTCTTATCTGTGTGGTAGCAATACGTGAGGGCCATGGAGCTTATCGCTGTTTTTATTGGTCTGAATCTCGCATACTTTTGATACCCTGTCGAAAGCATAGATACCTACCTACATATATGAAAATACGCAAAACAAATTCACCTCCAATATAAACGGAAAGCTTTTTTCCCTGTTTCCTGTAATTTTTTTTTTTTTTTATTTCGAGACGACACACAACGTAATTTTGGTCTTTCAAATAACAAAGCTAGAAATCGAAATAACACACTTCACTAATTCTGTAAAAAGTTTTTCTGTTACAGGGAGTTTGAAAGAAAATTGAAAAGTGGTGTGGAATTTGCTTTTGATATCAAAGGAAAACATTTCAGAAGTTTTCAGAAAAGCCACCGGATGACTTTAGCTCTACCAATATTTACTGATTCAGTGTGGAAAACGATAAGCCGCTTAGGAATTTAATGGAAATACACACTGCAGAGAGAATTTTACGGAAGGAGTGGGTACTCCTGGATCTAGAAAGTTTATTTTCTCGATTTTAAAAAGTCACTTTGGTTGTAATGGAAATTCAAGGGGATCCTTTGTATTATTTCAAGTAAAAGAACGATATCGTATGTGTCGTCAAAAAAAATATTGTTCACCTCTAAAATGAATTTCAATTATTGAACGCTTATAAAATAAGTGTATGCTTTGGAAAATATAAATTTCAGTTGCTCACTTAACTTGCAGTAAATCGGCAATTTCACACTGCGGCTTCAGTTAGTCTCAATTCTGTTGGAATTGTGGTCACGATATAAATATGTCGTCAATATAATTTATAAGAAATTTATTTTATACTACCCAAGTATTAATTTATTTCAGGATGAAATTATCACTAACCTAACCTCTTAATACGGTGAAATTTTCTAGTTTTAAGTAAACAATGATCCGAATTTGATTGAGTTTAAAAATTGAGTAGGGTACCCAAAAATGAGGTCCAATAATTCGATTACAGGACAAATATTTGGGGAATATACATGAAAAGAAAAGAAAAATTTGTAAAAGAAAAACTAGCATATGACAAGTAAGCTGTGCATCTTGATATTTTGTTAGTTAAGGATAGGTAGTTTGATGCAAAGAGGGACTACTTTTAATTTTTTTAAAACTGAGAAAATAAAGGAAAATTATCTAAGCCCGAAAACAATTATCTTTCCAGATATTTGATTGTTATTATTATAACTTTAATAGAATAATATATATGGTGTTTCAAAGATGTATACATTTGTGTAATGGCTCAATTTGTTTAAAGGAAAAAATCGTCAAAAACAGTTCAAATTGTTCAACGTTTTAGAATTACAGAGTGATTAAGATGGCATTTCATCCACTTCACAGACACCTATTTCGCATCTGCCGTGTGGATGTGTACAAGAGTCAATGCACATTCGTACGAGAAAATTGTTCAAGATTCTTAACGGAATAGACGTCTCTAAAGCCGCAGGAACTTATGGCTACTCGCCCCTGTTAACTAAAAGCTGCGCCTCATTCTTGGCTAAACCTCTGCATAAACTATTCTACTTGTCTTACTCGTCATGAATCTTTCCAACTGCGTGGAATCTAGCCCATATTCAGCCTATTTCCACAAAAGGAGAGGGTAGAGATGCTTCCAATTATCGACCAATTGCAAACACTTCTTTCAAAGGTTTTTGACTCTATCAAAAACTCCAAATTAATGACATATATAGAAACCAACAAATTCGCGCCAATATTGCTTCCAAGCTGGATGGTCATGTTGAGACTTGCTGACTTATCTTTCGGAACATTGGAACCTCAGTAGAAAATCATTACGCTGGATATTTCAAAAGCGTTTGACAGAATCTGAAATCATGCCCTGTTAGCCAAACTTAAAGCACTCGGTCTGTCCCCTCCTCTTCTATTATGGATTAAAAGTATCCTATCTAGTCGCCAAATGCGTGTTGTATTAGATGGCGTTACATATGAACCTCAACCCATAAATGCCGGTGTGCCTCAGGGCTCGGCAATCTCGCTAACTCTCTTTTTAATTTTCATTAGTGATCTGCTTTCCCTTACTTTCAACAAACCCATCCATAGGTTTTCCGATGACAGTACCCCTGATTTCGCTTACTCCTTAGATACTTTTGCGGACTTCGAAGGGAATGCCGCATGTCTCAAACGAGATTGCATGACTTGATCACTGAATAACAATATTGACAATATCCTCGTTTGTGGCAAAGGGAATCGCGTCGAATTCAATGCATTTAAAATCCAAAGCTCTCTCACCTCTTTAAAACAAGATCATAATTTCTCCACTCCCGTTTCATTTGAAGGAGTAATGAGTAACGATACACCGTGTTTATGCATTCTTGGTATTAACATTTACAGCAAGCATCACAGACACATCTTCTCTGTTGCCAAAGAAGCATTGAAATGTCTTCGATTTCGGCAAAGGTGTTAGAAATATTTCAGCCCATCGAATCTAGCGCTCCTCTTCAAGTCTACATCAGACCAGACCTAGAATGGTATACACATCCATATCTTAGCTTCATTGGACATTGTCCAAAAGAAAGCCTTCAAGGTCATTGGAGATGTGGCAATAAGTCGTCATATTGACTCATTCAAGCACCGCCGCAATGTCGGATGCCTTTCGTTCCTCTATCGCTACATGCATGTTCAATGTTCCGTTGAAACATTTAGTCTGATCTCGCGCTGCAAGCCGCGCACATCCTTTCACCCTTCAAAATACTTTCGGCCGTACAGTAAAATTCCGTGATGCTTTCTTACCCCGAGCTGTGCGAATGTGGAACAATCTACCATCTTCTGTTTTTCCTCGGGCATACAATCTGCAAAAACGTAAGAGTAACATACATCAGCACCTCTGTCATTTTCCTTATGTCCCCTAAGCCTTTTCTTATCTTCTTCCTGCAATTGCTGCGCTTGCCTTAAAAAAATGCCAAATAAGAATTTCAAATTTGATAGCTATATTGATTATCTTATGTTAGACTATGCTATTATTTGCTAACGCTCCGACTATTACTCAATGCAACGTAAAGCACAAACTTAATAATTCTATGAATATGTCTTTCCCTCTTTATAACGCTAAAATTTGTATTCAAATCGATAATATTACTCCATACCTAATATTAATTCCAAATTTGATAGCAAAATAAAAACCAGTACGCCTATTATACACATGGACATACTTGGCATGTTAGATAAGACTTCCAGTAATTTGATGATTTGATGTAGCCGTAGTAAAAATCCCATTGCACATATCTGTGGTCGCGGAGTCACCCTTCGCTCTGAGGATGAATGCCATATCCAGATACAACAGGCAAAGTAGGCCCAGAGCCCCAAATTGGCGGCCCCTATCAGGGTAGCATTTTTCTTTCCTGTTGCACAAATGATTGATGCGATGCGATTCCCAAAATGCTGAATCCGATTTTAGAACATTCGCAAAAATTAATGACTATCATGCTGAGCAAGGCATAAAATTTGTGTGGGCCAGACGTGAATAATCACAAAAATTATCGCGCGGCAGTAATGGCTACCGCTGGCTTTATGTCTCTTTTCTCGATGTATTTCAACAAAAACTCCCAGGCGAAAGTCACAGGCCCGACCAAGCACAAACTTCAATGGCTTATTTTATGACAGACACGGAGTATAAATATCTTCAGAATATCCCGTTTATACACCGTGTGTGTCATCACATACTCCTAATTATATACCCAGAAAGAATAGTGGATATAGACTAGATATCTATATCCTCAAAAATAGATGGGTATAGCCTGATCGTCGATACTTCCTACTTTGCCCAGCGCCATCTTGTTGTTGTAAATAGTGTTGCAAATATTTTTTTCAATTCTTATGTATATAGAAATTTTTTTACCTGATAGCCGAGCGATCACCAGCGTGATGAGCTTAGGTTGAATATTTTCTCTGTTGCCAAATTAATGTTTATTATGTTGCAAGGGACAGGATCTTCCAGGGCAGCGTCATAAACAGCGGTCAACGTCCTAGATTTAGGCCTCCTAGATTTTAGTGGAATTCCTTGTTGGTTTCAATCAAATTGTCCTCTCAACAATAAAACGATCCTTTTTTCAGGAAATTGATGCGTTTTTATTTACTTTTTTTACGATCTTTTTTAATTATTTTAATAGATTTTTATCCTGATCTTTACTAGGCCGAGACCGAGCCTTTGACAAACCAAAGAAACTCAAAATCGCGGCGCATGTCTTTTGCTGACCCTACTTAGTGACATCTATTCTTGTTCAAACCAACATTAAATAGCCACCTGAAAGTAAAATAGTTTAACAGATTCTAATTCCAAGTATTTCTAGTTATTGAAAATAGGTTGGGAACGAAAAGATGTATACCTACCTACAAGCACATCGATAAGGCAGTTTTTAGTGGAGAAAACAATTAACACCTCACGGCTACATTCCACATAAACAAATCCGGGACACAATAACTTTAGCTAGGAAATATTAGGAACGGCAACAAAAAATGCTCAAAATTCCAGTTGCGTTGCACAGCTGCTAGGGTCAATGTACTCTTCTGACTTACGCACAGCTGCTAAGGTCAACGGACTTTTCTGTTGATACTTACGCACAGCTGCTAAGGTCAACGTACTTTGGTTACTATGCGCAATGTAAAATAATTTGTTGGAGCCGTGCGCAATTCAGAGGCAATATAAGTCGCAGGCCAACTGGAATCTTTCTCTTTTAGTATCCAGTTTTCACAGATTGCGCATCATTCGGAATTCGACTTGGCTAGTGTAATAAAATATAATTATAAACTCAACAATTTTATCTTGGGTAGCGGCTAGAATAACACAGACTAACTCAAACCTTTATCTTGGGTCTCGACTGAGATAAAGATAGTTATTCCGGGTAGCGACTTGAATAACACTCACTAATCTCAAACCTTTATCTTGGGTCTCGACTGAGATAAAGATAGTTATTCCGGGTAGCGACTTGAATAACACTCACTAATCTCAAACCTTTATCTTGGGTCTCGACTGAGATAAAGATAGTTATTCCCGATAGCGACTAGAATAACACTCACTAATCTCAAACCTTTATCTTGGGTCTCGACTGAGATAAAGATAGTTATTCCGGGTAGCGACTAGAATAACACTCACTAATCTCAAACCTTTATCTTGGGTCTCGACTGAGATAAAGATAGTTATTCCGGGTAGCGACTTGAATAACACTCACTAATCTCAAACCTTTATCTTGGGTCTCGACTGAGATAAAGATAGTTATTCCGGGTAGCGACTTGAATTTCACTCACTAATCTCAATCCTTTATCTTGGGTCTCGACTGAGATAAAGATAGTTATTCCGGGTAGCGACTTGAATAACAATCACTTATTTCAAACCTTTATCTTGGGTCCCGACTAAGATAAAGATAGTTATTCCGGGTAGCGACTTGAATTACACTCACTAATCTCAAACCTTTATGTTGGGTCTCGACTGAGATAAAGATATTTATTCTGGGTACCGACTAGAATAAACACGACTAATACAACTTTGCTTTGGGTCTCGACTGAAGTAAAGTATCTTGTTCCGGGGAACGACTAGAACAAGATAATCACTAACTATTTAATTACCAACGCCATACAGTCGATTCCATATAGTTTTATATTGGTGAGTACATTTTTTTGATTAATCATATATTATAGTTCATATTGATTGTTATATTTATATATATATATATATATATATATACATATAGTGCCATTGTCCAAAATTGTCTCAGCTTTGACAGTATTGTGTTGAGATTAATATTAGAAACATAAGAGAAACTAGTAAGTAATTGATTTTATTAAATCAATTGAAGTTTAGTTCTTAAGTGTCGTTATTGAAATAAGAGAAGTGAAATTGAAGTCTGTTAGTTTAGTTCTACTTATAATTTTGTACATAAGTTTTACGTGTGTGTCCAATAAACCACTGACTTCAAAATTATTCCCCGGCGTTTTTATTTACAATCCACATCCTTAATAATATTGTTTTTGAGTGTTCTCATTGGGCAGAACAATTCTTCAGTTTTACATTTGTTGAAGGCTTCATTTTAATTTTCTTAGTTTTATACAAGCTTCCGCTATTCCTACATTTACATTATGTTACACAGAAAATTCTTTTAATTGTTCTTAATTTCTTGTACAAATTTTTATCTGTGTCTGGTTATTACCATTGATCAAAATTAAATCCAATTATTCTCTATTCCTAATGCAGTTGTTTATTATATGGCAAATCTTTCATCTGTCTCTACTTTTCCATATCTGCTAAATTTTTCGCTTCTTTAACATTTTTAATCTTTATATTTCTATATTTATCAAAGTTTCTATTCAGTTTTAAATTTCGATATCGGTCAACTTTTATTTTAATTTTAAATTTCTATATCGGTCAAAGTTTTAATTTAATTTTAAATTTCTATATGTCTAAGTTTTCATTTAATTTTAGCTTTTCATTTGGCGATATTCATTCTTCTATTAAAGATGTGTGAAAATGGTCGTTCGTACAGTTTTAGTGATACCACGTCTAGGCACAAGACCCGCAGAATGCTCGTGCATTATGTTGCTAAGTGTGGGTTAGCCATTTTTAAAATCGGCTTGCGTGGTTTACTTGGGGACGAACTAGGTGTCGCGCGGAATGGTAGGGACTGATTTGGGATTTACTATGGTTCAGTGTCTACCTTTGACAGATTAGCGGACTGATATGTTAAGAGTTATTGTTGGACTTCTCGCTGAGTTTACGATGTTTTAAATTATATACGAGCTGTACCAAAGTTAGAATGCCCCTACAAGGTAACCGACGAACTCTCTGATCTCTCAACAATGGCTACAGAATTCTTCAAGGAACCCACTGAGCTAAATCTCCCGGAAATCGCATGTCATAACAAAGTCTTTTTCTATTGGGGATTAAAAAGTAAGCATACATATTCATCCCGAGCAGTTTCTGAATTATCAGAGGACTCGTCACCTTTGCCGCCGCCGTGTAATCTGGTCTTGCGGAAAATTTACGGAAATTTTCCAGGAAAAGTAATAAGAAAACGGCAAATATTAAAGTTCACAGAATTAGTAAATTATTCCATTACAATATTGCTTTTTTTATACAAACCGTCGACCACACTTCGTTTCATGAATTGGGACTCCACATCCGCCGATACATTTTGCACCTCAACCAGGATCTTATTGCAAAATAACGATTTTTTTTCTTTTTTCTTTTCTTTTTCAATTCTTGAATTTGTTCTATATATTTACAATTAATTGTTGCTGTTTAGCCTGCGTTAAAACTAATATATTTCTCATTTCCATTTCCATATTTGTTACACTTGAAGATCTGTGAACTGATTTGAAATGTCGAAACACGGTTTGTCACATCAATCCATTTCTTATGTGTGTCAGGGGTATACTTTGATATCTAGATATTCAGAATATCTAGATATCGATACCCCATGTCTGTGATAACCATTAATGAGATCATCACTCAGTAAACCAGCAGGTCATCCTGCTCTCGATACAATCAACTAATTTTCAACTCACGGAAAGTTAACTTTTCTTTACTCCAGCCAAATCACAACATACAATTAAAAACCAGATATGCCTTTTTTTTCTTCTTCTTCTCCCCCGGTTGGTCATAAATATTTTCAACTTCTGCAAGCGTAAAATGCTCTAGTTTACAGAAGACAACTTTCTTGTTTTTCAAAGTGAAAAATATTTGAAATCATAAATGAAAAGTTTAATTATTTCTTGAAAAGTATTAATTAAGAAAACTACTCTGTTTCCCTCAAAATAATCGAAAACATTAGAGATTTGTGGTGGTCGTATAATCCCTTCAAATCTAAAATTGAGTAGAAGGTGGAAGATGAATAACAAAGTTTCCTCATCCAAAGACAGCGCCAAAGAACTCACTGAAAGAGAAAAGCCCTAGAGAACCAATCAGGAAATACTGCAGCCAACTCTGTAGTTAGTTAAGAATATGGGAGCTAGTTACAGCTATTGCTGGTCGAGAAGAATCATCAGTTCAAAGAACAGCAGTAGCATTGGCAGCTGCTATAGTTTCAAATGAGCTTCAAGTCAACTCATTATCAAAAGATGTCACCATTCACTAATTTATTTAATTCGGGACGTTTAATAACTTTTGATAACGCTTGGAAAATATGTGACATGAGTTGGAATTGGGTTTGATTAGTAGTTTAACTTATTCCTTAAAATCAAAGATTGGAGAGTTTAAATTCTTATCTTTCACATTAAGGTTTCAATTTTTTATAATATTAAATAAACCTGTGTTCCTCTTTGTTGTTTAAACTGCATTAGCTTTGATCAAAGGATCCATATCATTTAAGAATGATTTAAATAACTCTACACAGGATTTTAAATGTTCGACCAATCTCTATCTTAAATTATTTTGAATGAATGTTTACTTTTAATCTAAAATTCCAACCTAAATATTTTGCCTAAAGATTGTCCACCAACTTTGTTTCATATAAAAAGTTTTTCATTTGTCTTTAAAAAGTACTTTAATAAAACGTTTTTTTCTATGCTGATTTTGCAGTACCAAGAGTGGATCGTAGTGTCCAAATAAAATATTTTTTCTCCATTACAGGCTGCAGTTTGAATATTTTTGTCTTTGTTTTTACATGCATATATTTTAGAGATTCGACCCTTGCAAAATATTTTGTGTCACTATATGACCAGAGTATATTTTTTTTTGCAAGGATAACATTAATTGCTAGACGACAAGCTTCCATGTGAGATTTATTGTCCCTCAGGCATCTTTTGTTTCAACGAAAAAGTTTTCCCTTTACAAATTTTTGTTTCGATTGTTTTTCGTAATTTAAAGTTCTAGAAAAATCTTTATTAACATTTCGCACCGATTGTCTGGTTAATTTATTGCAACTTTATAGAGTCGGTAGGAACCTATTAGTTATTTTATTTACTTTATGAGGGCGAACATTTGGTGGGCTGTTTTATGAGAGATTTTTAGATTTATTGTTTTTTGACAATAGACTGAACATTTGTTGGGTCAGGTTCAGGAGAGTAATTTTTATTTTAAATTTATCGCCTTTAACCCCTGTAATAAATTTTCAATAAAAAGTCCCATCACAGTAAATGTTGACTCTGCGATTGACTGGTAATTCTTTCAGTCTGACAATAATAATAATCAAATTGCTGTGGTTGGTGAAATAAAATTTCATATGCTATACATTGCTATTAGTTTTAAAAATAACTGTAAATAACTTCCAATTTTTTAATTGTATTATGTAATATTTATTAATGTTTTGAAGACTTCATGTAGAGTAGACTGCTGGATAGTAATTATTTCACGGCTATGGAATTGATTGATTTTATTCAGGCTTTTGACAGAGTTAATCATGACAAGAAGTAAGTCATATACTTAAACCTAAAAAAAGAGTATAATTGTTCATTGTCGTCGTTTAAATTAATCAGAGCTTTTCTAACTGGTCGCTTTGAGTAGGTCAGGATAGGGAATGAAAAATCAGCATGGAAAGCAATACATATTGGCGTCCCACAAGGGTCTATTCATGGACCTTTGCTGTTTTGTCTTTTCATCACTGATCTACTGGACGTACTTCATGATGTTAAGATTCATGTTAACGCTGATGATGTTCAGATTTATCTACGCCGACTTAATAGAGAACTGCATTGGTAGATAAACTCTGACATTTAAATATATCTGCTTTGGCGTGTAGGAACCAATTGACATTAAATCCTTTGAAAACCTACATGTATGGATTCTTACAGATATGATCTTACCCCTTCTGATCTTCCTCCTATATACCATGTTGGAATGATTTTCCCCTATATGAAAGAACCTAAAAGCCCGGTAGTATGTATAGATAGTAAGCTGAGTTGCTCTGACTATGTAAAACAGTCTCTTGGAAAAATTTATAGTAGCCTTAGTTTAAGCAACTGTAGTGATCTGCTAAGCTACTTTATACTAATCTAAAGCTGAGACTTGAAAAATCTCTGTTGATGCTACATTTAATTTATTGTAGTACTGTCTATATCCTGTTTTGGATTCTGAGTGTTACTGCAAGCTTAATAGTGCTTTTAGTGATTGTGTAAGCCCTCAAACGTTATGATATAACCTAGTGTAAATATATTGTCGTGGGCTGTTCATTTGGCATTTATCTGAAAATTGGGCCGTTGGTGATTTTGCATAAACTGGCTAATACAAGACTTCTTCTTATCTGATAGAACTTTTTGAATTTTTACACTCAGAAAGACATAAAATCAGCCTTATGCCTTGAACTTCATACATTGTGCGGTAGCGCTAGTCTTTTGCTGCAATAGTTCGATTATGAGCCTTCTTAATCATGCCAGGGGACATGGCATGCGTGAGTTTAGACTTGCACTGTGGAAGCATATATACTGTGGTGAACCCATAAGCGGTTACCATACAAAATAAACAAAACAAGATGCAACTCATTTTGCTTATGAGTCAACCATGAATTTCCCCACATAAACATAATTGCATCATAGTCCGAATATTGGGTCAACCAAGTACCGCCACAAAAATGCAAGCAAGCACATAGTTTCTGAAATTACTTGCACAATTTATACTTTTGTCACGGCTTGCATTTTTGGGCCGAGATGTTGACCCCGGAACACTATGTAAGATAGACGTATGTTAATTTTAAAATATAAATAGAATGTAGCGCAATCAAATAAAGACAGCCATTTATCAGTTATCCTCGATCATTACACAAAGGGTTTTTGCGTTTATTTTAATCGGTGGAGTCATGCTGATCTAGCTACTCCCACAATCAACACTTGGAGTTCGGCATCACTTGCTATTCCACCCCCAGCAATAATAGGAGTTATGGTTTTTGGTAAGCTACTCTCACAACATCGTTGAATATTACATACCTACAGCTGGCCTATCACTGTAGTGTATAAATATAATCTTGGACCGAATAATACACTTTTCTACCACAATAGGCTTATACAGATCTAAGCTGAAAAAGGTAGGTGCAAGGTTTGTAACTGAGAAGACTGAAATAGTATTGCAATTTTCAAACTTTATTTTCACAAATTTTTGTTTTAATATTATTAATCCTTACTTACTAAGTATCTAACAAAAAACTATACAAATGCTCCAAAAATAATAAGTAAAAACTTCAAAAAATAAAAAGTATCAACACTCAAAGTAAAGTTATAATGATGATAGTAAAATGAAAATTGTCATCAAACAATAATTGAGAGATAACAAACACAATAGAAAAAATAGTAACTAAATGATAATTTTAACCAATAAACAAATAGTAAGAAACAATGGTTCAATGTTTCACTTAGACTTGGACTTTTTCTAGATCAGTGGAAATTTTCTTTTATTCCTCCCATATACAAAGCAGGTTCTCGGTATTCCATTAAAAACTACAGAGGAATTTCCAAACTTCTACCCATTCCGAAGTGTTTTGATAGCATAATAACGAACAGGATGTATTTTCACGTAAAATAAATTAATTGTTCCCAGCAACATGGCTTCGTGAAGGGTAAGTCAGCAACAACCAATTTGGTATTATTTAAAAAATTGTGTACTAACGGAATTGAAAATGGTGCGCAAGTTCACGTTATCAAAACTGACTTTTTTAAGGCTTTTGGCCGGGTAAATATTGATCTGCTTGTAAGGAAACTGCATGCCTTCGGGTTTCACTCCCCCTTTCTTAAGTGGATTAATTCGTACTTAAGTAATCGCTCGCAGTGTGTAAAAATGGATTTTGTTAAATATCTTAAATTTATAATTAAATCAGGGGTGCCTCAAGGCAGTCATCTTGTCCCCCTGTTGTTTATTATTTATATTAATGATGTGGTTAAACTATTCGCTTTCGCTAAATGTCTTTTGTACGCTAATGACCTAACAATTTTCTTGCCAATTAGAGATCTAGCAGATTTTATACATCTTCAAAATGACCACCTAGATAAACTTCTAGTTTGGTGCTCGTTAAATGGTTTGGAGCTCAATCATAGCAAGTGTAAGAGCCTCAGCTTTTATCGTTGCATTAATCCTATTTTGTGTGATTACGTGATTAAAGACATTACTGTAGACAGACCTACTGAGATTAAAGATCTTGGTATCATTTTTGATAACAAGTTGAACTGCTCTTTGCATGTTGACTATGTCACCTGCAAGGCATTTAAAATGCTCGGTTTCATTAAGCCTAACTGCACTGTTTTTCAAGACCCTCACACTTTAAAGGGTTTATATGTTTCACTAGTTTGCTCCATATTGGAGTATTCTTCTGTTGCCTGGTGCTCTTATACTGCTTTACATATTAAACGCATTGAATCTATACACAGATCATTTACTCGTTATACTTTGCGCGGGCTTAACTGGGAAGTTGGTCTTCCCTCATACGAGGCCAGGTGTCAGTTACTTGGGCTCCAAACTTTAGAATCTCGTAGAAAGGCTTTCAGTATTATGTTTGTCAGAGATGTTTTCTGCTACAAGATTTGCTCACCCGAATTGATTGCCATATTAAAAATTGATGTGCCTGGCTTTTCTATTCGATCTAGAGATTTATTATATATTCCTTCTCATAGAACTTGTTACGGTCAGTATAAACGCATCACTCACTGCTCTCGAAATTTTAACGTTGTTTGTACTTTCGTAGATCTTACTGATTAACGTAATAGTTTCAGAAATACTGTAATGCAAATTTATAGATAATTACGTTTTTAGATATTCTTTACATTTCTTTTTTATAGAATATATTTATATCCTTTTGACTTAATGTTAAGTTAGTTTTAATGCTTAGTATGTAGGAGCTTTTCTCTGTACAGCTAAATAAATAAATAAAATAAAATTTTAATAAAGTCATAATAATGACTTTCAACCAGAAGACTAAAAAAAACGTAAGAGACCCCAATAAAAACGGCAGAAGATTCTGTGGTATCTATTAATCTGTAAAAATAAAAAAACGTTATTAATTTTCATTAGCTTAGTTGTAAATAGGCGTCACTGCAGCCTATATTGGTATTTTGCCGGAATTCAACACGAAACTTCCGGTATAGGAAATTTTTAAAAACCAATTTTTTTAATTAATACAGACGTTTTCATTGACAGTGTCACTGATCCGACTTTTAGATAAATCCCTGGTCAAAAGCCCAGCAATTTATATGGAGATTTTAATTCGTCGTGGAAAATTTAACTAGGTGGTTTGTTTTAGTTTTTAGTTATTTAATGTTTTTATTTAGTTTGTAAGTTTATTTACTGTTCCGCGACGGACCAAAACATTTTTCTGTTATGAAGTAATATGATAATGAGCACCATTTTCATCAAATACTTAAATTATTTTTTATATACATATACAGGGTGATTCAGACTAAAATCACAAAACATATAGAGCAGACTCTGTCCTTTCGAAATTTTGTAACAAAAATGTAGCATGTAGTGGGGATATTTAAAAAAAAAATAACGGCATTTCAAAATTTAGAAACCGCAATTTAAAATGTTAACCGTCATAACTCTGTAGTGGGAAGGAGTTCGGGGTGGCTTAAAGTTCTGCATAGAATGCCATCTTAAGATAGACCGTATACACTGTACTTTTTAAGATATAGGGTGTATAATGAAAAAAGGGCATAATTTACTCATCAACATGTATCTCGGTACGATACCTTACCATAACATTTTTTTATTTGCTTACTTTAATTTATTTACTTTTACTTAATTTTTGTTCGTCGTTTTGTTTTCATTTACATTAATTTTTCTTGTGAATTTTATTTTTGATTTGCTTTAGTTCTTGATTTAGTATATGCATTTATAAAAGATAATAATCTTGTGTATACAGACCAGAAATAAATTATTATATAGGATATAACTGTTCATCCAATGGATCCCCGTCCCATATAAATTGTCTAATAAAATAACCCAAGAAATCAACCCTAGGATTACTATATAAAACCGGGGCATCCGCACCTATAATAATAAATTTAAATTAAACTGAGTTATTCGCTTTATGAAATAATTACTCTCAATTATATGATTGTGTATATCAAATCCTTATTTAATTATCGATAAATGCACTAACGATGTGTAAACTGCCTGAAGGTTAATTCAATATCTTCCAAATGAGCGAATTATTTTTCACATCCCCACTTCAATTTAATATAAAAGGCTCACTAAAACATTCCTTTATCACGCTAGTTCCATTTTAGTAGCGTCGCACTATGCTATCTTTATTAGCCGCCCTTTAGCTTAGGAAATAACTATTAACAACCGGGGACTTTTATTGATTATATATATGTAACTACCATGATATAAGAGGCAATCAAATAGGATAAAAATAAGTATAAAAGTTAGAGAGTAAATATACGCTCTCCTTAAATTGTATCCAATTCCATTCTATGTTTTTCTATAGGACGAATGTATTCCCACATGTTTGGCCAGGAAGGAAAGACGTAGAAAAATGCAATTTATGCTCCTTCAGTTTCAGCAATATACTTAAGCCGTTCACAATATGTGTGTTGTTTTATGGGGCACATTCTATGGGCACATTCTAGTGCTCACACAAAGTTGAAAGACAGAAGAATTAAATGTTATGCCATTCAACCGCTTTTACTATTCTTTTGATGTCAGGATCAGAACAGTCTCTGTTGAATTTCCTTTAAATATGTAGGTATGTGGGTTGTTTATGTATATGTGTTTTTTCAAAACTTTCTTAAAATTATTACCCTAGAGAGTTTCTCTTAAACTGCTTTTTCTGCATATAATAAAATAATTGAATATATCATATTTATAGGGCTTAGATGACTATCATCATCTCAGAGAAATTTGAAAAAAAAATGCATTTTATTAGTCAAATGAAAGTGCTAACTAAGTGGATATAAAATTTTTCACACTAAAGCTGGTGCCTATCTATCATTTATTCAGAGTTTTCCTCATCATAAAGGTGCTATGTGCCCATCGAAAATTTATGTATGAGAGTATGACAGTGTTAACACTCTTTATGCCATATTTTATTCATCTGTCGGAAGTTGTAAAGAAAATGAACTTTTGAAGTCCGCACTTAACATATTTATGCTAATGAAAATGCTTGTGGCACGGGCCGCATTTCATTGGATATTATGAAAAAAATTTCGTTTTCTTTTCCATGTTTTGGTTTCATTTCTTGTCTAAGAAACTGTGATTTAAGAAAAATGATTATGGTAAAAGAATCAGAGCACGAATTAATAATATAATTATTGTTTCTGAGTTTAGTTTATATAAAGTTTTCTTGATGTGAAGTAATCAAGTGAATATGATGTAAGAAAGGTGCAAGTAGTCTCGGCCTTAACAATTTTCATCACTTATAATATGGATGTAAAAATTAGTAAGAAGTGGTCCTTCTACATACTTAAATTTTCCACACATACCTTTACTCTCAGAAAATGTTTGGATAACAGTACAAATTATCAGCTTGAGTTTACTGAAATTCAATTGTAAGGGTATATTTTCTGAACTTCGGATGTATGATGCTACCCATAATTTTGTATGGGAAGACGAAATTATTCCCTTCTCTCATTTTAATATTTTTCTGGACAGAAATTCCCACAATATCGGAGAATTCCCAGAATCTCCCAACAGTACCTTCACTCCACTCACTCCAAACCAGAGTTGAGCAACAAAATAATAGGGTTTTGTGGGTACTATACTACGAGCAGTGTTCCCAAGATCTGGATTGCCAAACTTACTACGTGCTCTACATTCAAAATTAAACCTGTTAGAAAACCATTGGTAGCGGCAGCATATGCTTACGAAAGTACATTAAAAGGAAAACCCATGAGTAACCGAGGGAACGCCACTGAAACGGCTAAACAAAAAAAGGTTTTTTCACGAATTTTTTTCTCGCGAAATTAAAGGTGTTTGAAAAAAAACCTTTCAAGGCTATTATCGGGCATACTTTGAACTTTATTGATGAATTTTTACAGCGAAAAAAAAAACAAAATGGCGGCTCCACAGCCATCTTCCCGGGACATGTTTTCCTTGCAGGGCTCCGCGGCACGCAGCACCACTGGTGCACATTTGAATCTAGACCAAAAAAAAAAAAAACATTAATCTAGTGGCTTATAGCTAGAAAATGCCGTAAGGATTTTTAAAAATATTACTTTTTGTAGATTTGGCGCGCGTTTGGAAAAAAGTTTGATTTTTGACGAAAAAAACGGCAGGTTTTTTGTTAATAAAAAATCAACAAATAAAGTTGTTGAAAATCCCGTACGGCATTCTCTAGATAATGTTATAATGTTCACATCTGGTCAAAATTTCAAGTCGAAAATATGAAAATTGTTCGAGTTATGCTGCGTGCCATTTTGAAAAACCGTGTTTCGAGAAAAACGCGTTTAAAGTTTTGAAAATAGTTTTTATTGGAAAAAAATAAAAAAATGAAGGTAACAATTTTTTTACCGTTAGTCTGCAATCCCAGTTGCAAATTTTAAAAAGGTCAGTTGTGCTCAATTCGGCTTTTTCAGTCAGCTTTAGAAGAAGGCTGGTGATAAAGCTGGCTGAAAAGCTCCAATTGTGTTTCAGGCTTCAGGTAGTAGTTTCAGAGCAAGCTTGACGCGCTTGGTGGTAACCTCCATTTTCAAAGGAAAAAACATTTTTTCTGGCACCGGACCTTTTCTTCTTATTCTAGAGGGTTTAAACTATTTTTTAAGCCAATAAAAACAAAATCGATTTTTCAAAAAATTTGCAGTGGCGTTACCCCTTAAGCAAGCCAAAGCGAAAGGTGAAAAATCTTCCCACATAAGTAGCCAGAAATATCCGATTACTTATAGTAAGAACTCGAGTCCACTGATCAACAGTGTTGCGAGTTTGAGGGAATTTCAAAATTTTTCAACGTGAAAAATTTATTTTATACATATTTTAATTTTCCTTCATTGTTAGGTACTTATCTAATATTCTAAAGTTAAAGTAATACTCCTCTCTCATCCAAAAATTCTGATGCATGCTAGCAGCGTGTATGCCTAGCTTAATGAAGTGAACCAAATATTTCCCAGAAAATAATTTACAGTGTTTCATATTCAGGCGTACCATCTTTTCTCCGTTTAAATACTTTTTTATTGTTGTATCATCACTACTGTCTAGCCAGCATATTTACAGTTTCTCAAAGCCCCTGATGGTATGAACACCTTTAAATGGAACTGAAATAATGAAATCATTACA
Source organism: Dioctria linearis (assembly GCA_963930735.1). Lineage (NCBI taxonomy): Eukaryota > Metazoa > Arthropoda > Insecta > Diptera > Asilidae > Dioctria > Dioctria linearis. Next base: position 51,861,260 of record OZ005742.1, on the reverse strand, counting down.
GAGTTAATACAATTTTTATTCATAAACCGAATTTTAATTGAGTTGTTTTTTTATGTAGTTTCAAGTTTCATCACTTCATATGAAAATATTAATTTTTTACTTTGTAGGCTTTCGTAAATCCCTAGAATACTGTTGCCTCTCACGTGGCGGGGCCTGCGGGGGTGTTAGTTACGTCACTGCTGAAATTTCTCTCATTATTTGCCACCAACATAACCAAAATTATAAAAGGAATTCAAAGATTTGGGACACATCTTACCATAATTTTTTATATGAAAATCAACTACATCACATTTTGTTCTCTACTTTTGAATTGTAGTATTAACAGTTTCTACTTTGATTGATTGATTGATTGAAATAGAGGTTTGGGATCCCCAGGAACCTCCCGAAACGTAGGTCAAATCTAGGCCATTGCTCACCCTCTAGACCCATGAGCGACGCTCATAGGTCCAGTAAGTGTGAGTCAAAGAATCTGTAAACGTATTCCTGAAAGTGCCGGGCAGTGGCAAAGAAAGTGGTTCATCAACAAGTATCATACTGTGAAGGTGGCCCCTGAGAGAGGGGTGCCCAGTGAGAATGGACCCCAGAGTTCTCAGGGTTGGCTTGTTAAGTCCTAAGAGCTTGTTTGTTTGATTTGCGTTTGATTTACCCCACAGTTCCTTTGTTGTTCTACCCGAGAGGTCTTCTAACCAAAGGCGACTGTGTTGGCGGGCACCCCAGCTTAAAATGATTCAAACAAGGTGTTTTGGTGCAATCCCCACTGTAGACGCAGGTTCCTCCGAGGCTGCATCAAGATGAGCAAGCTCATCCGCCTTACAGTCTTATTTATTGGTACTAATAAACGATGTATATCCTGCTGTATAACATACCAAAATAAATCAATTGAGTTGAATTGAACTGTTGACCGTATACACCACTTTCACCAGGATCCGATTTCAAAAGTATATTTTGAAGGGTAAGTCAAAGTTTTCGAATTTGACAGAGTCTTCTGGAGGTTGTTAAGAAATCTCCAAATTTTGCTGTATGCGGAGTATTGTGGATTGTCAAACACTTTCTTAAAAATAATTTCAGGATCAATAAGAGGTTCATATCTTGCCTGATAATAAAAATGTGTCTTCTTTCCCTTCGCTAGTGTTTATTTGATAACAGGCTTAGTGCCGAGCGTTTCTGAAATGTTCTTAGCAAGTATAAGGAGTAAAGAGATTTTTGAAAATTATTTGACAGTCCATATATATTCTTTTTTCAATTTTTGCTAACCACATTTCTCTGAGATCTGAGATCATACTAAACTCTCAAAGGATGTGAGCTTCCAAAAAGTTGGCTTCGGACGTTACTTTTGGATCATTCAATTCTTGTTGAATTATATTCCTTCAAATTGGTAACGGACTGATATGATACTATTAATTCTGCATATCCAACTTGGTTCAAACAATTGATTAATAGTTGGGTTCATTTCATTATCTTGAAGGTCATATTTTCAACATTTTTGTCAAAGAAGGAAATAGCACATAGAGCAATGAGGCAATGTATTATCCATGAAAGCTTGGACATGTCTTCTAAATTAGTAGTTTTGTTTATTCAATTAGTATTGTTTCAGCCCTGAATAGTATTGGATTGTATGTACATATATTCACTTGTGCAGTAGAATCAATGGATTAATGCCGGCGATGAAATGAAAACAAAAATGAATTCATATTAATTAATCGACCATTTATTTGAAATGAACTTTACCCAACAAGCTAGGAATGTGAAAAAATGCACTCCTAGATCAGTTCCCTTATCAGATTAAAGCAGCGGTGAGTCCCAATAAAAAAATTCCGTGAATCACTTAAAATTTCATTATGATATTGCAAGCTTAACATATGTTTTCTTAAAACCAGAGAACATCCTCAAAAAAGGCTTGGAAATATTTCATAACTATCTGAAGGAGATTCGCTACATTCGGAGAAATGGCCAACTGCCAAAGTACGTGTAACAGCAGAGAAAATTTCAGAAGTAATTATGATCTAATTAGACTCGAAATTAAGTTGATTGGATTTCCTGTAATGCGCTAATATCCCTAATTCAATGTGATCCCAGTAGATTCAAAAAATTGCTCTTCTTTTAATATTTTTGTTTTGTTTTCAATATCCCACAACTATAACTTCTTCCCTCTGACAATGTTATAAGAACAGAAATAAGTTCTAGTTAAGAGATAAAACTTCAAAAAATTATTCCTTAATTCTTAAAGAGTGTACTAGCCAGAAATTGGGATATGAAATTAACCTGATAATGTTATGCAAGATTTCTTGAATAGTTCTTAAATTCAATTAGAAAAGTGTGTTAAAAGAAGATACATTTGTAAATACTTATAACAGATTTATGGGAGTGTTTTAACCGAGCCTCGAGCTTCAATAAAAACTTTAGATAAGATATTACGCAACCTTAAAACCTTCTTTAAACAGTTTTTCAGAATCTTAATCAAGAGCAACTTCATATATGATACTGTGTGTTTTACAAAGCATGCAATACTATTACCATTCAGGTGCCCAACGCTCCAAATCACAACGCTAAGGTCAAGACATCAATACATTCTCTGATACAATATACTGATGTATATGTATAATTCGACTCTGAAAACCAATATGATTTAATTCGTTTAAATTTCAATTTCATTTAAAGACATTCCTACTTTATAATAAAATGCAATTAAGCTAAAATAGTGTTTATTATCAAGACACACATTCTACTCATATTGTATGCTTACTTATCTACATACAATGTATTCTACCTTCTCGCATGTAAACAGTACATACACACATTGCTTTAATACCTCTATTTTAATTGCATGTACATACATACAACTATTCTTGCCGTCTTAAAATTTATTTCTTGAGACGACAACAACTGGCATATCGTCGTGAGAAAGTAACAAAAAAACATAAAAATATTTTTCGAATATCATGGGTACCTGGGGAAGTAATTCTGATCCTCTGGGAGTTTATTCTCAAGCCGTACACTAAATCGGATAGAGAGTGTTTTTGCAACAGGAAATCAAATTATTTAATTGTGAAAAGATAGTGCCTTAGAGATTTCGAGTTCGTACGTCGATTTAGAGAAAATTTTGGATAAATTACTAACAAGGAAGCGACATATCCAGTGAAAACTTAAGCCACTCGCGAAATGTATTAGTGTGCTGTATTTGTATTCGTTTCATCATGGCAGTAGTGCAATCGTGACATTTTAAAAGAGGGCATTCCGCATGGCAAATTTCCTTACCTTTTACCTAAAGTTTCCTTAGCTTTGATATCAAATTTAAGGAAATGTATGGACTTTATGGTTGGATCAATTCCCAAGTTCAAGGCAAGATAATATTCCCTATTTCCGAATTCCCAACAAAGTTAAGTTCAAGGTAAATCGTACTAAATGGGAATGTTTAGCGAGATCCCTCAAAGTTGCAATTACGTAATAATACAACCAACAATTAAAGATCATTTACTCTTGCTCGACTTCAGGTTCACTGGCATTAACGAATTTTTTCTCCCATGCAATCGCTTCATAAAAATTATAAATGTTGATACTTTAAACGACACATTTATATCGAAACCAGTCAGGCTCTAGAATACCATTTGCATCTTTTCTCAAAGTTGCTGCACTCTATTTGGGCCAATACACTTGATTATTTGCTTCCCAACTACGCGGAATATGCGCATATGCAACTTCTGTTGCAGTCACCTGCTTTTTAACAAATCTTTCCAAATGATGATGATAATGACATGGTTTACTATTTCAAAAATATAAATAAAATACAGGAGTTAATAATATGGAGATATCCTTTCAATTTTCAAATCTCTTTTACCTATTTAAGGCGAAATTCAATAATTTAGTGCGAAATGCCATATTTTAAATCGAAATACCTTTATGAGAAAAAAATTATCATTGCCTTTGAACATAAAATTATCCAAACAGTGATTTTTGCCTCAAAATCGAAAATGTTGGTTAATTCGCCTTGGCATCCTGGTAAGTCCTCGTAAAAGCAAAAATTTTAAGTCAAACTAACTTAAAGATCGAGAAATCTAATATGCGCCATAGTTATTTAACTAAACATGGCTGCCATATATTAAAGAAGTAAATAGACAAATTGCATGATTTTATAATTACATTTTTTTTCATAGTTCCTGCAAAAAATACCCGATTAAATGAATTTTTCTTAATTTCAGAACGATTTAAGAATATTTAAATTAATTTCAAGCTTTTTTGGTTTGCCTTTGGTTTGGTTTTAAAATTATAAACATAAATAAACAATCGTGCGCTTAGAAACTGAGAGAATTAATTTGGCATAAGCCCATAAATTAAATATATTTAATTAATATTTCTCATAATCATTCTAGTTAGAGTTATCTGCCTTGTTCATAATATTTACATTACATACTAAAGAAAATATATACACACAATTCTTATAAAATGAAATTCCTTCTACATTAACACAGACATTAATATGAGTTAAATTAGGTAGAAAATAGATCGAAATTCAGTAAAATTTCCGTAAATTCGACTTGAAATTACGTTAAATTTACCAAATCAAGGAAATGTGTGTTCTGGCGTATTGCGGAATAGTCTCCAATTTCCATAATAATTGCGTCGACACGACATCCTCTCATTCTCCACTTACGTAAATCGGACGTAAATATTAGGTAATCGCAACTTAACCAAAATTAGTCGCTGCCCTAATTTACGATGAATATACGTGAATTCGACCAAAAAAGAGGGTAAATGGGCTGCTATTGAAAAGAAGGATCCTGCACATGATTTACAGTTTTATATATATCTCTGTTTCTGTTACATATATATAAAAAGTTTTTCACGCATAATTATAAAACAAATATATGTTTTTTAAATATATTCACTTGCTTAAAAAACGATATTCCTCCGGAATTTCGGCGATAGTTTCTGCAGCATTACGCTGCGCAATTCAGCTTATACTATATATATGTTACGGTAAATGTACACTCTTGGGAAATGTACACTTTTACCGTAAAATGTGTACATTTCGCAAAAAGTTAGGTATATGTGAACTGAATATAATGTATATGTACATTTCCCGGCAAATGTGTACTCTTGCCTTCACGTTTTGGTAAATGTATACTCTTATCTTCATGTTTTAAGAAATGTTGGAATACAAATAAATTAAAAATGTTGTTGTAGTAAAAAAATATTTATTTAAATAAACATAATACACAAGGCTAAATAAAATAAAATTATTTTAATTAAAAAATGTAAATGACAAACAAAACATACTTTTCTTTGCATATTATATAATATGTCGTAGGTTATGATCCCAATATTCATAAATACAATTTTCGTCCTAGTTTTTCAGGACCAATACGATGGGAATCAAACAAATAATAATAATTCTTACCTTTCTTCATTATAACAGTTAAATTTTATAAAACTATAACGGAACATATAGAAATTTCATAATGAAAAAAGTTTTATTTATTTGAGCAAGAATTGCTATTGTGGCACTTGGAATTACATAATATTGCAGCATTTTTACAACTGCATTTTTTTGAGGAACATGTTCCTTTACAGATGCATCTTTTAAAACCTTGTCCACAAGTAAGGGACTGCATTCCTATAATTTCTCTTACCGATTTCTCAACATCTTGAGGAACATCTTCGTATGATATAAACTTTTGTTCGCAAATGGCGAATTCATGCCTATAATAAGATTGTCTTAAAACTCCCTGTTTAGTTCGTAATTTATATAAATTTTATCGTCATCTCTAGACAAAACAACGCAAATCAAATTTTTTGGATCCGTTTTACCACGATCATCGTCTGGAATGGAAACTCTAACATTATCACCAATCACAGCAGCAGGAAATTTATCTTTCGAAAGATTACACATTTTGATAGCTTGATTTTCTAAATTTTCCCTTGCTTTCTTTCGAGCATTATCAATTAAAATTTTCTTCTCGTTTAAAACAGAATTTAACTCAAAACTTCCATCTTTAAATAATAACCCATCATCCAAAATTATGTCTAACGTTTCAATGGAAAATTCATCGTTTTCTGCGACTTTGCTATGTGGTGAATTGGCTGTGTGTACTCCTTCTAGTAATTGGTCTAACTCTTCTTCTGTTTCCAGCTGTCCAACAGATTCCATAGGTAAATTTGATGTTTTCAAACCCAATTTCATTCTTGTTCCGAATAAAGCTTCATAGGGAGTTTGCTTTATACCCTCATGAAAAGCTCTATTTTTCATCAGTTGAACATATTTTAAACCTTCTGACCACTTGGTTGTTTGGTTAGTGATAAGCCAGGTTGTAAGCATATTTTGAACATCTTGATCCGCTCACTCTATCGAGCCCAGGCTTTGGGAATGGCGAGGCTTCCCGTGTATTACTTTTCACACCATCCCACATATTTGCTAATTCTTGGATAATTTTATTTGCAAACTCCCTACCATTATCACATTGGAGAATGGATGGGGCTCCCAAAAGAGTGAAAATGTCCATAAGTTGTTTTGCTACTTCTGACACAGTTTTTGTTTTTAGTGGGCGCAGTACAACAAATTTGGTTAAATGATCTTGATAATTTAAAATAAATTTAAATTCATTATCTGGTTGTGTCTGTAAATCTATAAGATCCACTTGACACCTAGAATTCATTTCACTCGCCAAAATTGGTTTTATCACAATTCCTTTTTTCTTGCCCTTTGCCTTTTTTGGCATGCTTCACATAAAGATAAATACAACATAACTGCTTCAGTAGTAATGTTGTTGTATTTGTTATTAATTTCTTTCACTAATCTGTTTCGGCCACCATGGCCAGTTGCCAAATGAGCATCGTGTATAATTCCATAAGTTTCTTAAATTGTTGCTAAATATTTTATGCTACCCCCTTCTTTTAGTGGACTTTATTAATTTTTCTTCCTTCCCCACCACTATTATATCGTATCTTTTCAGCCGGCGGTAATCTACAACACTTTTATTCTTATCTTTTAATTTTGCTGCCTTTACTTCCAATAATATTTTTTGATACTGATGTTGGTTTAAATAAATATTATTTTTGTTTTTTTGTGATACAATCTGTTCTAGTTTGTTTTTAAATTTTTCTTTTTGTTCCATTGTTTTTCAAAAATTCTAACTAAAAAATTTTTTTTGTAGAAAGTTTTAAATTTTAAATCTATAATTATGATAATTTTAACTTACCTGAGTCTTATTTCTCTAAATATCTTAAATTATATCCAGAAATCTTCAGTACTATAGCATTAATTTGTAATGTAGTTATTGTAGGGTACATAAACATAATAACATTAACATTATAGATAGAGCACTTGCACGAAATGTGTAACGTGAAATAGCAGCGCCTACTGAACTAGCGTACCACTACAAGTGCGTACCACTACAAGTGCGTACCACTACAAGTGCGTACCACTACAAGTGCGCATGCGCACCACATTACTAGCGCTTGCGATTTCGTATTTTGTATGCTCACATTTACCAAAACGACATGGTCATTGTGAATTTAATGTACATTTCACTCTTTGAAATTGTAAATGTTAGTTCAATGCACATTACCCAAACGATTAGGCAAATGTGGACATTTACCGGAAAATGTGCACATTTGCCGCAAAATCGACTTTTACTGTAACGTATATATGTTACACACTACAAGCATAAGAAACAACCCAATTTAAAATTTATAATATTTAGTATAATCACTAAATTTTACAAAAGTTTCACTGAACTCTGAAATGGTTACTTTTAGAACCGTCAAAGCAAGCTCAACCAAGTTCATCCGACTGTCAATAAGTGGCTTATTCGAGTACACTAACCCTATAAATGCCTGTATGCCCCAGGGTTCTGCTATCTCTACGTCTCTCTTCCAAACTTTCATTGATGGTATGCTTTCCTTTACTTTCAATTCCATATATAGCTTTGCCGATGATAGAATCCTTAATTTAGCTTACTGCTTTTATACTCAAGAGGGAACCCCGCAGATGTCAAACGAGATTGCCCCCACGCCCCCTAGCTGGATGCACCACTGACCACAAGTTATGCAGATTAAAGCTATTCCGTTTCAACTGTTGTCCTGCACGGTCCTTACTTTTACTAGAGTAATTTCAAATAATCATGTTGCTCGCTTTTTCCTACCCCATAGTAAAAGCATGTAAAGTACCTATAAATACCAGAAAAAAAAACACCAACAAGAAACCAACCAAATTAACTGTTACTATTTTCTCATTACAAACCAGATTAAAAATAAACAGATTCCTTTCCATCCTGTATCCTTTCTTTGAATATCCAAATTCAGGCAGCTTTGTCACTTACTTTACAAAAGCTCCCTTCCAGTATGACGAAGACAACATAATTCCTTGCTGAAAGCTGAAAATTTTACTGCTCGAAAATGTTATTTCGTAACAAACATAGTAGTATGTGTATACGTTTTTATATGTCCATGATATATAGATGCTAATCCATCTCAAATCCCATGATATTACTAATATTACTCAAGACAATAAGAAATAATTACAACCTGTGACCCCATTCCCTCTACCACCCAGCCTATACTACAGAAGCGTGAATTAAATGTTTCTAGCAGGATTCACATTTATGTATGTATATATGGCATTCAGGTGTACCAACCTGTTGCTTCTAAATGGGCTTCGATAAACCTGTATTGTCTCGTAGATAAAAGGCTTTATAGCTATCAATATCTTCAACAATCAAGCACAGTTATATTTATTGGAAAATTTGACGCGCGATATCGTGTGAAACAGTTTCCGTCGTAGGTGGGTGGGAAATTGATTTAGGAATTCGCAATAAAAAAGAAATTTCAGAGAAGAAGTTGTTCCTGTGATTAAACTCGTTAAGGAGTTGTAATGTGTTCTCCCCCTACTTTATTTATGTCTTCCTGTTTTTTTGGAAATTTTATTATGGATGATATTCGTAATGTACCTACGTAGATTCCGATAAAATAAGGAAAATTCATTGATTTTCTCGATTTTTAAATTTTTCAGATGGGTTTGCACTTAATTAATTTCCTTATTTACATATCTGTCGTGTTACAATGAAAGTGGGTAAAACCTGTCAAATTTTAAATAAATTTAACAATGTAATTACTTACAAGTTCATAGCAGAAATTTCTGGCGTCTGGTTTTGAGGAAAAAATATGAAACAAATTCCCAAATCTTTTTGAATAGTAAAGAAATTTTAATAATTCTTTTATTATTTTAAAGTAAATAAATTATGCTGCGTTTTCGCCTATGAAATATTTCATAGAAGTAGCACAGAAAATTAAGTACATGTTGGGGGGTCAGGCAGGACAACTGTTAACAACTTCTTATTTTTTAATTACTTTATATTAGGTTAGGTTCGGTTAGAGTGACGGTCATCGCGCGAACCACTGCGATTAGCCACACTTTGACTATTTGCGGTCCATTGTGATACCACCTGAATGGGAACCTACCTGGGAATGATATCCTAGTTTTAGCGGGTGCTGTGAAACCAGCCATAGGAGGTAATGAACCTTACCAGGTCCCCCAACTCCCTGTCTGCTAGCCGAAGAAGTAGCTGCCGAGCGCATTCCTCCTACGTACGGTAGGGTTAGGGCATTCATACAGCAGATGCTGAACGCTCTCAAACTCTTCCTCATCCATACAGCTTCTGCAGAAATCATTGTATTGGGCTTGCATACGCTCTGCATGCTTACCAAAGAGGCAGTGCCCTGTAATAACTGCGATAAGATTACGTACATCATTACAGCTCCTGCTCAGCAGAGATTCAGTCCTCCTAGGGCAAAATTCGGGCCACAGCTGTCTTGAAATCACAGATGTGGTCAATTCTCCCCACCTGCGATTAGCCAGCTTCCAGGCCTGTACGTCTAGAATCCTCTTCACTGATTCTAGGGGCCAACCTATGGGTTCCTCTGTTAGACATATATTCATAGCTGAACCCATTCTGGCCAGAACATCCGCTGGATATTCTAGGGAGCGCTGAGTATGACACGGCTCCCACTTCCACATCCATTTTCAAACCGTCCGTAAAGGCACATATCTCAGAGTCAATTTCCACGCGATTACCCTCCCCCTCCTCTCTACTAGAAATGCTAGTTGAGAACGCTTTCACAAAAACTAGTCTTGGATCAATGTAGTCCGTAGCTCTCTGTATTCAGTATTCAGGACAGAACTACATTGTACTGCTATGACCACTATCTGCTGTTGACCATCAGTTTGTTTCCTTAAGGCTTAGTGCACTTTTTGCAGTTATACATTTTCCATGGATGTCGAGGGGTAGGCCCCGTAGGCTGATTTTGCTATTGTTCCTGTAATTTCTTTTCCTGCAATACCCAAACATGCAGTTCTCTGTATTTTAGTAAGACTTTTCAGGTGCGTCGCTCTTTCAAGAGCATTCCACCACAGCAGAACCTCATATGTAAGGATTGGTCTTACAATAGCAAGGGTGTAATCCCCACTTCTGGCAGGCATACAGTGCAATGGCCGCCTTTTTAACGCAATTATTCACATTTATCCTCCAATTGAATTTGGAGTCTAGTAACACTCCTAGGTATTTTGCTCCAGTTTTAAAATCAAATGTAATATCACCCAATTTTGGGGGTATGAAAGTCGGAATAACTCTTCTCCGTGGAAAAAGAACTAGTTCGGTCTTTGCGGGATTAAGACCTGAACCGCAATTTATAGCCCAGTTAAGAAGCTTTTGTAATGCTCTTTGAGTTCGCTCACTAGATCGTCGGTAGAAATTTGCCCGAGACCAGGATTACTAACTGATCAGCATATGCTACCGCTTTAATACCCTCCCTTTGTTAAGAGATGAGAATACCATTAACTACCAATAACCACAGTCGGGGGAAGTACTCCTCCTTGTGGAGTACCTCTAGATACCCTCTAACCTTACTGTTACCAAATTCTGCTATTATTGGGCGGTTACTGAGCATTGAGTTAATCTATCTATGTACATGCAGGGTATTCCGAAAATGTCTATAATCCTTTTAGAAGATGAAAGTAGAGCTCATTTGGATCAAAAAATTCTATATACTTTTATATCGAACTTCGCTTGGTTTTCGAGTAATCGATAAAATCGATTTTCGAGGTTTTGCATACCTCTTCAGAGTAATTTCGTTATAAGTTCTATTGTAATTAATGGATTGTGACGTTCAAACCTTTATTTAAAAGAACACATGTTGGCCTTTGTAGGAATGCATAATAAGTTAAAATTGTGCCTTCAGTATTAAAAAAAAACAGTTTTCTTTACGATTTCTCATTTCACCAACATTTTTGACGCGCTTCAGTGTACATTTATTCGAAATATCACCATTGCACGAACTTGGCAAAACTATGAAAAAATTTGCGCATTATGTCTCCTTTCCAAAGCGGCCTCCCTAAGTGCTATCAACAGTAACAATCAAAAGTTATAAGCAAACATTTGGAAGATGTGCCCATCGAGGTAATCCTCAGTTTTTTCGTAGGATTCTATCTCCTCCTACCATTTTTAACCTACGACAACGATTTATATGTCATTGTACGGGAATCTTAACTGGCTATTAGATAGGGTACTCTTCGATTTCGAATTTCGAAAATGGAGGGGGTAATTTCGAAAAAACACCTTTTCACCAAACTTGATATTTACGTAGATTTAGTTATTTCGCATCTTTTAGTGCTATTCATTTTTGCGGGAGGGGCAAGCTCTGGGAGGGGCGGGGGTTCAAAGTTTCAACCTTAAGCGGCTATATTTGAATAAAAACAATGTACACCAAAAATGTCTTTTGCATTTATGAATTTAGGAATTACTTGCTAGAGCAATCCTTGGTTGAGAAAATAGAGCCGCTTAAAGTTGTAGTGCAGAGTGAAGTTCTTTTCCGACGAAAGTATATGAAATTACTTGTTTCATTCTAAAAAATACCAAAAATTTTCCGATTTTGCTCTACAGCTTCTCAACTTGTCATTAAGTTAACTTTGCTTCAGTTGCAGAGTTTTGCAATTAGCGAAACTCAAATGATAAATATGTAGGTACTTATATCTATAACAACACAAGCCCTTTTAGTCAAACAATCGTTCAGGCAATTTTAAAGGCTCTTACGGCATATCTGTTTTTGCTTCAGTTGAAGATCTTTTAGCGACGGTGGAGCTGAGCGCGAGCAATATTGCTCAAAATTGTACAAGTGGAGCCATCTGACATTATACCTAGGAAGCAAGCATTTTCGCAATCATTATGTAATTCTATACACAAGGATAATACTTTGTTCTGCTGGTAGTGTGGGACGAAAATGCTCTGAAGAGTCGTCGGTTTCGGTTATCGGTTTTTCAAATAATGACTCGTCCCTTCTTTGTTCATTAGTTCCAAGAACCATACACACCATCAAAGCTTCCCGAGAATTCATTTTCAAACCATTCAATAATAACAAAGAATAAAAATTGTTGCAGGAAAGTAGCGTAACTACAATTTCGGAATTAGAAAAACTATATATAAAAAAAAACAAAACACGTAACTCCAATAAATACTTTAATTTTGGTTTTTACGCTAATTTCGCGATTAATAGATACCATTCAATATCAAAAATAATTAAAAGACTTACATTATTTCAAGAAACAGCAGTTTTTTTTATGAAATTTCGCAATACTACACTAATTAAATTTAGAATTTAGATGAAGAAGTGAAAATTCGACAGTTCCAGATAAGCGGTTTACGTTTTATTTTTCCTCATTTTTGGGTGAAAAGGAGTTCTGTTACTTTACTAAAACGCGGCGAACAATAATTTCGTTACATTTAATTAAAAAAACAGCTTTTAAAAAAAGTGGATTTAGGGTGTTTTCTTATTAACCCTTAACTGGTATCGCTAAAAAAGGCTACGTAACTGGTATCGGGGGTCAAAAGTGACCCCATATAAAATATGCATGATAATAAAACAATATGTTTAAGTTTTTAATTTTCTGTTTTATTTATGAAAATCAAACTTATAATCTACACATTAATTAAGTTGTTTGGCATATTTTAATCAGAGATTACATGTTTCGTTATCAAAATAGTTAACATCTTCATACTACATATATTTTCTAAGATCTTACTTTATGTACTCTTAATTATATAAAAACTTAAAAATAACGTAACAAACGTTCTTTATATTGTTTTCGTATATAATCAATATAACAAAAATCAGGAACATCTTCTGAGATCACATAAAACAAAAAAAAAATGACAAACTAAAACAAATCCTCATGGAAGAACTAAAAACTTTACCACAAAAAGTCTAACATTTGGTACAAGTGACCGTTATGGCAGTATGTTCTTTACATATGTAATGCAGGCACTTCGTACACTTTTTTGAACAATTGACGTCCTTTTTGCGATCGCATAAGTAACACCTTCCTCTCTTGCGGCCGCTCATTTGAGAGTCAGAAGAAGTAGTAGGTGTGTTTTGTTCCACTCCAATAACTCTCTCTCTATCTCTTTCTCTCTATCTATTATTTTCTTTAGATCTTCCGAAAAAAATCCTTCTGTCTATCTTGCACAAATGGTTGTACTAACTCGATTCCAATAGCTTTTATATATTTATTTCTCTCCGGATTTGCTGCTTTCCACAAAACATAACCGTTTATCATCGAAATGTTCATTATTGCTGAAAATATAACGCATGGCCAACGTTGTGTTCTTCTAGCTACAGAATAATTTGCACATTTTTGATCTAGGGCATCTACGCCTCCTTTAGTGCTGTTATAAACCATTATGACCTCTGGTTTACCGGTAGTTGAATCAACAGATTGATCGTGGTGCATAGTAGAAATCATTACAACGCTTTTATTTTTTTTTCGGAATATACGATGCCAGCGTTTTATCATTGGTAAATCCGAATAAAGTTGAACCTTCAGGACGTGTTTTATGTGGTAAAAATTCAGGCGGCACCTCGCGTTTATTTTTGCGTATAGTACCTACATACATACGTCAAACCAATTTCTTTTAGCTTATCAACCAGTTCAACTGACGAAAACCAATTATCACCTGTATTGTTTCTATTAGTTTTCATTACAGGTTCCGCCAATTTCAAAACGGTTTTTGTAGGTACAGACAGTCCATCTCTTCTGTTTGTTTCAGTTTTTCCAGTATAGATAAACGCATTATATAAATAATGAGTTTTAGCATGGCACAAACACATTACCTTTATGCCATATCTACGTGGTTTCGACTTCATATATACTCGAAAAAGGCATCTTCCTCTGAACGGGCACAGCATTTCGTCCACAGTCAAATGTTCCGAACAGCTATAACTTTTTTGGCAGTTTTCGATGAATTTGTCAAATATCTCCGAAATGAGTGCAGCTCTGTCAGTCTCTTTTCTTACGGCTCTTGTCTCAACATCATCAAATCGTAAAGCCGATAAAAGGAACAGAAACCTTTTCAGGCTCATAGTGACCCTAAAAATGTCACGGCCAGTACCATCTGTAGCCCACAAACTGTCAACATCCTCGTGTCCAGACTTGAAGACTCCAGCAAGCAGCATAAGTCACAAAAACGCTTTCATTTCTAACAAACCTACATATTCAGTATGCGATCGCTGGCTTTTATACTTCTCAGTAAATTCTGTGATTTTCTGGTTTGTGTGAAGGCACACAACTTCTATAAGATCATCAGGAAACAATAATTGCCAGGAGTCCATCTCGGACATATTCATTTTATTACGCGCTTGTCCTGCAAGGCCCGGAAGGTGTGTAATGATGTTATGCTGTCTTACGCGGGAAGAGCTAGGTGGGTTTTTAGACAACTTGAATCTATTTTTACCTCTATAAAAACCAGAAATTGGCCTAGCTTGTCCTTCTTCTTCTTGTCCTTCTTCTTCTTCTTCACTGTTTGAACGCGAAGAGTCAGTCTGCCCTTCTATAATACTGCCTTCGGAACAGCTAAGTACCTCCGCTTCCTCACAACCGCTGATGTTTTCATGGTCACAAGCAGCTGTTGAGGCATCATGAACGATTTCAGAGTCAGATTCCTGATCTTCGTCTTCCAAGAGTTGTGCAATTTCTCGGTCGTGTAAAAAACCCGACATGGCGACGATTATTTACTGAAAAAATAATAAAACATTACAAAATAATTGTTACTATAAAAAGCACACTTCCGGTATCAGGGGTCAGTTTGGACCCCATTAGTATATATACCTCCGTTTCTAGTAACAGTAGAGTGGCGCACGTCCGTCAACCGGCGCACCCCGCGACTTAATGAGATTTCCAAGGTGCGCAAAAGTGCAGGTGCTTAGACTGTAAAGTTCTGATAAAAAATATGAGCCATTGGGGTCCATTTGGACCCCGATACCAGCTAAGGGTTAAGTCGACGATATATTACTTTTTTTCAATGTTACTGTACAAATTATGCTCCCTTATCCGCCCTCTCAGTGACTATGAGGCACCGTTTCAGGTTTAAGACTAATTTTTATGAATGATGAAATAGAAGGTAAGGCGGTTGTCTTTCTTTTCGTAAGGAAATATCGCAAAGAAATGAAAATTAAAACTGTTTTATAAAGCATTGCTATAAATTAAGATTCCAATTAGATAAAGGTCTTTAACTACTTGGAAAGAGTATTGGCATAGATGGCACAAGAACTAGATGGCGCATGCAATACAAAAATAAATGCTTTATATACAACCATTGATGGTAAAGGCTCACTTTCAGCTTTTCCACAAACTATTATTTGAATATATGTACGAGAATATTCAAGCACCAGTTCAACCCTCTTAGTGTTCCTTGGGATAGAAACTTTTCTGCTTCCTGGATCATCTGTCATGGTGGTTTCGTTTTAGTTACATATATATGGAGCCAAAGCAAGCAATTATCTGGGGCGGATAAGTTGCTCTTAAATTGTTTAACAACTTCATATACATGCCCGGAACTATCACGGGCACTACTTACTGGAAAAATTGCACGCACCCGTCTATTTCACGGGCGCCGTTATATCTCCTCAACAAATATCACCTGCTCGTTACAGATTTCTGTAAATAAATAGCTTTTCTACTAGAACATAAATGTCGGACGTAGTAATTGTTATAAAATTTTTAAATTAATTATAGTAAAAAAAAATTAAATAATTAATGAATTTTGGGTCCCATTTGTGTAATGACGAAAATAATAGCGTACGTACCTGACATTTAAAAAATAATACTCTCTGTGACATTCCCATTCTTAATATCTTCAAGTGCTCCCGTGACTTCATCGTCAGTATAGTTTCGATATCTTTGTGTTCCTTGCGGCGGAATATAACTTCGAGCCATTTTGAAGCGACACACTTGCACGAGCTACCGAATCGTGCAACTCACTCAAATCACACTCAAATCATATGAAGGAGAACAGCCCCGTGCGCAGGATTTTTCAAAGGGAGGGGTTTTGTGATAGAAAACTACAAACAAAATTCTCTTATTTGGAGATAGTTAAATACTTTAATTAATATCATAAATTCAAGCTCATTGTCGATGTGGCAATTACTTGTCATATCGAGTCGCTCGAGCACCGCCGCAATGTTGGATGCCTTTCGCTTCTTTATCGCTACATGCATGGGCAATGCTCCGATGAAATATCTAGTCTGATCCCTTGTAGATTAATTCCTGCACGCAATACTCGCGCTGCAAGCCGCGTACATCCTTTCACCCTTCTAAATACTTTCGGCCGTACAGTTAAATTCCGTGATGCTTTCTTATCCCGAACTGTGCGAATGTGGAACAGCCTACCATCTTCTGTTTTTCCTCGGGTTCAAGGGTAACATACATCAGCACTTTCGCCACTCTCCTCATGTCCCTTAATCCTTTTTCTCTGTGCTTTGCATCATAGGGTGGGTATCCCCTAAGCTTGGCTTAATAATAAAAAAAAAAAAATGGTACCGGTTATGACAAATTTGTTCGAAGAATATTTTTAATATATATTCAAATTCTTTTCTTTCGAAAAAGGTACAGAAAAACTCATTAGTAATTTTATCGACTCTTGTGCTTATGTATGTCTGTTATATTTGATGTATGTTTCGAGTATCTAATCCGTTGAAACGATCTTCACCCATTGTGGACCTTAAATAGGTTTTGAGACGACGCCTAGAGGAAATAGAGACATTCAAATTCCAAAATTTGCAATAAAAAATGATGTTGCGGGTGGGGGGGGGGGGATGAGTAGCAAATTTAATACATTGTGGAAAATATCAGAGTGAACATTGCTTTGAGTTTGCAGGACTTTTGGAATTTTGGACATGTTCCGGACCTCGTTGCAAAATTGAATTTGTTGTTGTTTTAGCTTACCCAACATTCCATCAAAATTTCAAAACTTTTGGAACTAATGTGGATTGATTGTCTTTATTGACTGGCCTAGAACGCCCATTTGGAATTGTGGTCACAGGTAGCAATGTCACGGGCCCGTGCGCAGGAATTACCCAAGTCAGGGGGGGGGGGGGAGATTCTGAAGTTATCATATTACGTTAGGTATGGAGTTTGTAAACATTTCAAGAAACAGTTTTTCAAAAATCAAACACATTTAATAATGATAAAAAGACATCATAAATCTAGTGGCCATTAGTCAACAAATTAATTCTTCGAGGTACCGAAAAAAACTCATTCGAAACTTTTTGCACGTCAATTTCGACATCTTGGTGTATATTAAGCGAAGCTAAACCGTTCAGCCGATCTTCAGTCATGGTCGATCTGAGATAGGTTTTGAGACGACGCAATGTCGAGAAAGAGCGTTCATTTGTCGCTGTAGTGACAGGCAAAATCGCCATTAGGCGAAGGATTTGATGGACATTTGGAAACGCGTCTGCACTGCAAATGTCGAGTGCCTCGAGCGCATTGCTGATGTCCTTCCCGGCAATACGTCGCCGCCAAAGTTGAACTTCACTTATCCATATGTCATGAATATCATCGCGCAAAATTGATGAGTATGGTCCGAATAATTGCACACATGACTTTTCATTGAATGTTTCCATTTTATTGCGAAAAAGGCAGGCGAAATTCGACAAGATATTACGATGTTTCAGGAACCGATCTTGTAAATGAGCGATAAACGAATCAAGATATGGTATGTAGATAGTTATTCGATAATAATCTTCAACTGAATCAGTTTGTACGTTAAAGCGTTGCGTCTGTTTGGAAGAAAGCCGCGGCTTTCGCAATACAATGTCGTATTCTTCGCTTATCGTGCTCACAGTTTCGAAAATTTTCCTGAAGTTCTCCACGGCATTTTCCCTTCTTTCCATGAATTCCTCCTTCGCAGAATCAGCCAATTCAATAACTTCGCCAAGGTCCTGGTTTTTTGCTTGAATCATACGACTCAGAGACAAAGTCAAAGAATGTACGGAACTGAGAGTAAACATGCATATGTGAAAGTTAAATTTTCCGTCAGTCAAATCCCGTAAAAATATTTATCATATATGCTTCATAAATGATAATATATTATTCATATATGAATTTGTTTTGAAATTTTACCTGAAAATTTCGAGTCTTTATAGCCGAGAGCAGTTGAAAAGCTCCAGATGAAGTCGTTGAATCCTTCCACGTTGTCGAAATCAATTCAAGGGCACGGATTACTGCTGGTTGCAAATGCAGATAAGTTCTGACAGACTCGTGTTGCTCTACCCATCTGGTTGTACAACATTTTTTCAATTTTTTCATCCTATCTTCTATCAAGTTCTTGTCTTCATTAATGGCATCCTGAAGAGCAAGATTGCGTTTCGGATATATAAAAAACTGTGAACACTTTGGAGAGTTCCCAGGGAATTTTTTATAACAGTTATGTTGCACGCAGAGCTGACCACCAAATTGAAGCTGTGAGCAGCGCAGTGCGAGTAGAGCGCGAGTGGATAAATCTCTCTGATATAAGCCTGGGCTCCGTGAAACTCTCCACTGACCGATTTCGCGCCATCATATCCTTGCCCAAAGAAATAAGTGCAATCAAGTCCGGATGATTTTAGGAAATCGAGAAAAGCAGTCGTTATCCCTTTTTCGGTAAAATCTGAGATAGCAAGGAAGCACAAAAAATCTTCACGAATGATAAACTTGCCATCGCGCTCATCTAAGTATCGAATACAAATTGAAGCTTGTTCTATTCCACCAATATCAGGCGTGTCATCTCCAAGAAAAGAGAAGCCCCTCGATTTGTTGATTCGATCAATATTGTGATTTACGACCAAATTATGGCAAATCGCGATAAGTTCATCATTCTGAATTCGGTTGCTTATGTACAAAGCATTTTTTGGTCAATTTTTCAATTGCTCTTTCAGGTGCCCATCATTTTTCGCTCGTAACCTCAAGAGTGCTCGAAAATTCTCATCATTCAGCGATGGTTCATCTTCAGAAATTCTTCCTGCGTCCTTGGAACCTCGAAGAGCGAGTCCTTGGCGACCACAGAAAATTATTGTTTCTATTACGGGAATCAGACGTAGTTTACTTTCATTCAGAAAGTCCAGCTTCTGTTTCGAGACTTGCACATTCACAGGCAAAAATTTATTTTCTTCGATTCTTGCTCTCAAAGTCCATTGCAAGAGTGATGTCTTGCGGTATTCCATTAAATGGTGCTTTTCAAAATTTTCCAGTGCTTTTTTCCAGTTTTTGAAGGGATTGGTAACTAACTGACCCAAAGTTTGATGGCCAACCCCTCCTTGTCGAGCACCAAATAAGACGCAGCATTTGCAAAACGCACCATCTTCTTTCGCTGAGTACGCCAGCCATAAGTATTTTTGAAGCCAAGATCGTTGCAACTTCAAATTTCTAGATCCCGATGCAGGGAAATTGTAGCCTTCAGGGGGAGCCCAAATTTTAGTTTGCAATCCAGCGATCGAGCCGATACCATCAGCTGAAGGTTTTAGTCCAATATCGTATGAACTGATATTAATTTCACATGCAGTTTCTACTGCAGTACTTGGCTGAGTGTTAAGTGTCTCCTGACTATATTCATGGACATCCTGTCAATATAGAAACAATGTAAATCGCGAAATTGTGGCTTCTCCGACGAAACGTGTTGCAGACCTCGACTTTGTCTCAGTTTGCATTATCACATTTCCTCGAAAAAGCGAGTGCGGGTAGGTTACGAAAATAGCTACAGTGAACGAAATCTCTATAACTCCATACATATTTTTACAGAAAAACTTTTATTTCATTTATTTATTTTTTGATTTTGATAGGTATAAAGTTATAAAAGTGATAAAACAAACATATTCAGAATTTCATAGAAGAATATTTAAAAAAAACTTAATTCTAAAAAAAAAAAAAAAAAAATTAAAACTTCACGATTAAGTTTACACTTCAAACTAAATTTACTTTTGTTAATTTTAATATATATTAATATTTATTATTTTGACAATTTTGTCTAGATAGCTTCTTGAAATTTTGTGTTTCCCCCACTGAAGTGATTTCTTCTATAAGTTTCCCCCATTATAATGAAATTATGTACTACGCGGTGTGATTTTTCAATTTTTTCAGAAATTTTTCGGATCTATTAACCTGTATCCCTACACGCCTTTATTTTTGCTTTCTCTTCAACACTTAGCTCTCTTCTTCACGGCATTTTTAAATGAGAGTACTTTTAAAAAAATACTGTCTTTAAATATCTTTTTAACTATATAGCAATTGCGGAGTTATAGAAATTTTACAGTTCATACCAAACTCAATGCTGGCAGGGGAGACATGTACTTACGTTCATGTCCCAGCAAACACAATGTACTTTTCAGCTAAATAACTTCAAAATATAGCTAATTGCAATAAAGTAGAAATTTCACGGAATTAGAAGAGTTATAGAAATTTTGCTAACTCTATTTAGTGCTTTGAGTACTTACATTTTCGTTTTCGACCCGTGGTCTTTTACTCAGAAAGCGCCGAATATCCATGTTTATATATAATAAGTGATTGTCTCTGTCAACGTGTCACAATAACTACTACTCTCAATTCAGTTGGTGTAAAGGGTGACAATATAGTTTTTCCAAAGACACCACTTTATAAACTGTATCTTGATAACAAATAAATGTTTAGTGATTTAAATTATTTTTAATTAGCAGAGAAAGTTCTTTACTTTTGTAGAAATTTTTAATATTCTGGTAAAATACTAACACCTTACCAACAAAAGGTAACTTTTTAAAATTAACAACACAATTCTTTTTTTACGCCTTTTGCTCACAATAAGTATATTTGAACTGACATATTAAATATTCACAAAAACAATATCAAAAAGCTGGCCTACTCTGAAAACTATTTCAAATACGTAACGAGGTACTTATTAACGAAGGAATTTCACGAAATATTTGGATTTTCGAGTAGTGTCAGAAGAATTAGAGGAGAGCATAAAACAAATAATTACAGCAAGATATATAAGTTGTCACAGGTGCCAAATCGTTTCTCAGCGGCATTTATTTCAGCGATAATCGACAGAAGGTGGAAAAGGGCGAGAATTAGAAAAAAACGTTATTTTAATCCTGGAGTTTTTCAGATAATTCAACTTTTATTAGAAAAAACAATAGCGCTTATAAAAACTCTATGTCC
The DNA here is from genome assembly GCA_963930735.1 of Dioctria linearis. Lineage (NCBI taxonomy): Eukaryota > Metazoa > Arthropoda > Insecta > Diptera > Asilidae > Dioctria > Dioctria linearis. Next base: position 51,839,773 of record OZ005742.1, on the reverse strand, counting down.
AAGGGACCCGGGGGGGGGGGGGGGGGGGGTCGAACCCCCAGATACCCCCCCCCCCCGTGCGCGCGGGCCTGAAGGAGAACTATAAACAAACAAATGTACAAAATTAAAAAAAAAAGCTGGATAAAATTCATAAGAAAACGAAAGGGTAAACATTAATGTTTTCATTACAACCCTAAATTATTATACTAATTGCTAATCGTAAATTCCATCTAATTCGCATAGAAAGAACATCAGTGAGAGGCGACACTTGACAAAAACTCATTGTCACTTCCCCGTATTTCCTTATCTTCATCAGAGATCTCCAAACATTTAATATGGGCACAATCGATATAAGCATGACTTTATTACATTCCATTCTATTCCTGGACATGCCATCCATCCTTACCACTCAAATCCTATGACAACTTGACTCAACTTTTACGTGCCCTATATTAAGTTAAAATTGATTTTTATCTCTGTGACGTATACACAAATATTGTTGGTATTTTTGGAATAAAGTAAAGATATTAAAGGGACTGAATTGTGTTAGCCGCCTAAGTTAATTTGAACTCGCATCATCCCGAAATAAATTCAGGCTATGTATATACACATAGTCCTATAAATAACTCACCACGAGGCTTGAAATAGCATCGCAAATACATAGGAACTGGGACACAATTAACTCGACTTCAGTACTTGGCATACATTTTCCTCGTCTGAAAATACAATGACGAGAGTAGTTGCTCTAAATGCTGAGAACAGAAACAGAACCATATAGTGATCATGAAGCATCTAATCAGGTGTATATTGGACTGGGAGTAGTGGATGTATGTACATACATAGTTATATGGTTAAGAACTTTAGTAATGTCATATTTGTGACATATCCTACAATGGACCGACACACGTGTATACAATTGTATACACGTCGATAAATGCTTTCAGTTTGAAAGGATATATACCAAAACCAAATTGTATTCCTTTTATTACTAACTACATCCAGACTTTTCATGCTCCTGTTGTCCAGATAATACTCGTTAGTATAGCTTCTGGCCATTGTCTTTTCCATGTCCATCTGAATTCATTTTTATGATCCCTTGGAAGATACTTAATTTCAGCCACTATGCCATACAATTTCCATGTTTATAACTGGCAAGCTCTTGAATCTTTTCCACCCTCAGAGGGACAGTTTCAGGAATTTCACATTTCATTCCTAACTCTATATCTGCACCAACCATGTTGAGAAAGTTAAGAAATAAAGTCCATTTAGGATGGAACTATCTTAGGATGGCGATAAGTAAAACTATAGTCTTCGATTTTCTCTACTTTTGCTTTGTTGAATTATGTCCTGAGGGAATGCCCAATCGTTTTTTGCTATGTATACGAAATTCAAGGCTGGCAATAGGTTCCATTCACGAAAGTGATTTTCCTAGTAGGAAAACTAGATTTATTGAGCGATAAACTTCTATTGGTCAATGATTATTGTTTGAACGTATCCCAAAATTGAAGAGCCTTACTTACAGACTATATCAAGAAGTACAACTGTAGGCATATAAAAGTTTGCCGAATGGAACGTAACACTTAAGCAATTCCCACAAATTCTATGCAATAAACGAAATTGAAATAAATTCAGGATTGCAAAAAAACTTAAATTTCGAATCGCTTAACTTGCTGAAGATTTGGGTAGTTATTCTATTACCATTATTGTCATATATTCAATTTTTGATTGGCGTCATAACTAGATTTGTGCAGTGGAGCTTCGTAGGGAGGATCTTCGCTCAGGCAAATTGTAATTAATATGACTTTCGTCAATTCGGTATCATATCGAGATTAATTTGTGTTTCTTGTTATGGGAATATCGTTTCGAGTAGTGAACTAATCTCTGCTCCTTTGATTAGTTCACTACTCGAAATGAAATTCCCAAAACAAGAAAAACAAATTAATCTCGATATGCTATCGATTTGACGAAAGTAAGCTGTGTTTTAGAGATAGACGCATCAAAACAGGAATTAGAACTTTATAAATCTACACGCAGAAAAGTGGTATCGAAGAATTGGGGCACTGGATAGCTTTACTGTAAGACCTATCCTCACTTATATGGACTTGGTGTGATGGAGCACTCTGGATAAAGATATTGATCTACAGGCTGTTGCCAACACACAAGGAGCTATAAGTGTGGGTTAACAGAAGATGTGGAAAACCGCTAAAATGAAAGCTTTGCTCTATCTCTTACCAAGAGATATTTACATTAAATGTATGCCCTAAGTCAAAAAAAGTTAGCTTCCTGGTTGAAATAATATCAAGGTTATAGAACGATATTCGAGATCTATCCTAAGGACTTCATACAAGAAATGTTGTAGGTGTTAATTGAATTAAAATTCTTTCTACTAGTATTTTTAGGAGAGACGATAAGAAGAAAGGCCAATCCCGTTGACATAAATCAGATATATATTTTTCCACAGTTGAATCAAAAGTGAATTTGGAATTAAAGCCACAGAATACTCAATTTGGCTTAATATTCAGAATTCTTACCGTTTACTGCCAGTAGTGCAGTGTCCCTCAAGTGGAGATAATAGCTACATATAAATATCGCGGCACTGTTGCTCAATTCACATGATATGAAAATTAGAATTTATGTCGCTAGCAAATTTGCAATAAAATCACTTTAAAGACAATCAAGTCGCACTTGGTCCCGCGATACCGTAAAAGTCTTAGATTCTTAAGTGATTTTCATAGGGTTGCTCTCTGCTGGACAAGTGGGCACCGAATGAGCTTACGATGGATTCATGTTTTATGGAGTAATCCATTAGCAGACTGCTATAGAATCAGTTATCAGGATTTTGGATTTACGGGCTTATAATTCGGTTAACTGTAGATGAGAGTAGTTAACGGACGTCAGTTGGTAACAAATATGTTCCAAGCAAATAAAAGCTCTGCTGAGAAGGATATGTGCCGAAGTGAGTAATATTACGACATTCATAATTGGACACAACCTCTTTTGTAAACATGTTGTTAAACGTATCCGTCCGGTCTAAAGACTTCTGTAGAAGTTGTTGGATGTAGAGGAAGTAAGAAGGATATAAATTGTGCTGTGTGAATGCCCAGAATCTTTCCAAACGAGGAAGAAACTGATTAGGCAAAATATAAAACAGCGAGAGAGATGCACTTTTAAAGCTGATCAACTTTTGTGGTAGGTTTTAGTCACCCTGCATATCAAACAACCCTAACATAGAGAATTGGAGATAGTACCATAACGGGCCATTGTATACCTTAATTTTAGTTAATTAGAAGCTAACCTAACCTAACTTAAAAGTGAGAAATAAAATGGTATTATATATTGTATTCTAAAATAATATGCGGAATTAACGGGTCTGTTTAGTACAGGCAAATTGTACCAAAATTCGTCAAATCTCAAAGAAAATTGCGAAGTCGAATTTTGTATACTCATGCAAAAATATTTTCTATTTATGTATTCGACGAGTCCCTAGCATTACATAGCGTCCTGGCCCATAATTCCAGATATAAAGACCCTCACGCTACCCACCGGCATAACTGTCCCCGCCAGTCTGATACTCCAAAAATCTGAGTAGCAACGATGATACCCGAATAGCCAATGTGCAATAATTAGTTTTGTATTGTCAGAAAATAAGGACATCTTTTTCATAAAGCCAGACACAGGCAAAACTAAAAGGAAGATTTTTTTGTCGGCGAATATCCAAAATCACACGAACGTATGAAAAACACAATCTTACTGGGCCATGCCCACAGTGGTTATGATTAGCCTTGTATACAAGGTGTCCCGTAAGTAGTGCAAAACTCGAAGAAATTGTATGGGGGGGGGGGTCTCCCAGCGGTTTACGATTTAACGGGAGTTAAAGATACTTGGATATGTTCTTATAGATCACCCATCATTTCCAAAATATAATTGCCTACTTTCTGGCACTTATTGATCTTTTTCAGCCATTTTCATTAGATATGATTAAGAAAAAGTGCAAAAACAGCAATAAAGGGATACATTTTCAGTACGGAGTGTGTTAGCTAATCTTAAAGCTAAGGTCTTGGGCTTCTTGAATCCAGAATGAAAAATTCATCTTGATGACGTGTTGTTTTATAAAAATTATAAAATTAGTACTTGAATAAAAAAAAAACGTAAAAATTCCAAAATTTCAAATTTGTTGAACCATAATTTGAAAACGGAGAGGAGAAGGGAAAAAAATTGACTTGTTATTGACTGTTCGAAAGGTTTCAGGATTATCTATCGATCATAATTTACTTCATCATCATAGGGGGTAACATTAAGAAGTTACAGGGTGATCTATAAAAACATACCCAAATATCTTCAATTCCCGTTTTCCCAGAAACCGTGAGGATCTTCCACTCCCACCCACCATACAATTTCTCGTCTAAGTATGTCCTATCCATAGCCTTCGGGACACACTGTATTTCAGATGGGAAAAATAAAAGCTTTCAAACTCCCGCAAAAAGAAATCACAATTGGCTAATACATATAGCGAGATCTGTCAGTGATGAAAATTCAATTCTCTTATGGTATTACGGTGCGGAGAAAATTTAAAATCTTTCGCTTAATTCATATAAACTTGACTAATTGAAAAAATCGCTGGAAAAACAAAAATCAAGGCTCGAGTTATTACAACCAACTTCAGATATGACTTGGCAATAACAAAATCTGGAAAGTGTGGATGGAAGAAAATCAATAGCTCGGTGCAACCAATTACATTCAATAATCTTTGCCCCAGCACCGAGATCGGTACTACAACTTATCTCCTGCAACTGCACTGCTGATTGTTCCTCGAGGTGTGGGTGCAGAATAGCAGCGTTGAATTGATGGATTGATTGAAAAGGGGTAGAGCCCCCCACGGGGGGGGGGGGGGGGGGCTCGAAGTTAGGCCACAGTAAGGCTCATGGTTACTCTTCTAGACTTATGAGCTAATAGATCCCAGCCAGACGCTTTAACAAAATTCATAATTGGCCCCCAAATTTGCCTGCCTGCTTCATGCCCTTCTTCCAGGTGGTGTGAACCAAGGAATCTTGTAAAATATGTAATTTTATAGTTTCATCCAGCGAGTCAATTACGGTGAGGATGTTATCTATATAAAACTTTCGTTCAATTTATACAAAACTGAGAAAAGTTCAGCTAACGAATCATACGTCTTAAGCGTTAGTGACACATGACACAAGCTACAAAATTCTCTAAAAGTACCTGTCTTTAGAAAAGATCAAGTTTTATCCTATAAATTTTTTATATGTCAACCGACTTCAGTTCTCGTTGAATTGCTGGACATACGTCACCTCTGTATAAGATTAGATTCATTTTCATATGATCTGAAGTGAATACTGAATGAGGCTTAAAAGAGCCTAGTCCGGCTTTGATAAAATACAGCTTTAGAGATTGGAATCGACAAAGTAAGTTGCTCTGAACATTCCTGTGATGAAAATGAAGCTTAAGGAGCTAAATCTTGAGGTAATCGTTCAGGTTTAATTCGTGCCGTTCCATCATAAATATTTTCGTCAAATGCATTATTGCTATTAAATCTTTACCAATTATGTTCTTGAATGGAAGAATTTATGTTATTGGAAAAAATTTTGTGCGAGAAAGGTTTAACTTCAGATTCAGCTGTTTGTTGAATTTAATAAAATATCGATTTCCTATGGTTTTCCTCTAATTTAATTTTGACATTAGGTTTTTTCTTATTTGAAATTATTTATCATTACTATTACAGATTTTTCTCGAAGGTTTAGAGAATTAGCATTGATAAGAGTTTTGAATCTCAAGCGTTAAATTATTATTATTTAAAGTAGGTTCAATTTCTAGAATTTTTAGTTCTCATAAAATTGAAATAAATCTTCATAGCATACCTACATTCTGTTTTGTGGGATCATCTAGTGAGTAAATCTGAACAGTCATCGAATGTGTATTTTATTTTCATTCAAAAAGACGTCAAAGTTAAGAGGTTGACTTAAATTCAAAGATTCTAGTATTACACGAAATCCTCCAAATTTAATACAATAACTATTCAAATTGATTTAGAAAATCTTACAATACATAAATATACATTTCAAATATCTAGCAAAACAGAAGATGAATGTGGGAGTTTTGGTTTTGTTTGTATCAGAAAAAAAAACTTTTTTTCAGAACTAGCTTTTTATTGATAAGCCAACGAAACACATGATTCGACTATAAGAAAAAAGAGTATTTCAACAGTATGCCAGATAGTTAATATTAGTATTTACTAATGGATTACTGATCTTTCTCTGAATGATCTGCCTAGCACCTGCAGACTCTACTTCACTCAAATTTTTAATTCTAATCACTTTACAAAGGGGAATTCCTATTTTAGGCCATACATGAATATTCACGAGAGATATCTTAAAGGATGCATTACGATATATGAACATATTTTATTAACAATGTTTATTTCAATTAAGCGGGGAAAGCGTGGGCGGGGGGTTTCAACGTTTGATTTAGTACATTTTTGTAAATGAAGTACACAATCGAATTCCTTAGGTCCTGAGAAGAAGTTTGAGTACCCATACTCTTATACTCGGAGGCGTAAATAGCGTTCCCCATATACACTGTTTTAGTATTTCCTTCTTTTATTCGATCTGAGGTACTAGATTTTTCGTACCTTAGATCGGCTCTAACTTGTTAGGATTTTGTTTAATCGGATTACTAGCTAAAATTCGTAGAAGAAAATTTTTCTCTGGACACTTTAATGGTGTAGGGGGGGGGGGGGTGGTTACAGTACGGCATGTTGTATATCAAATGAAAGGTCTCGCCGAGTACTATGTATAGGGTGGTATACTTTTTTCCTTATTCAAGAGAAACTTGCTCGAGACGTTCTTGCCGCCGGAAAACTCATTTTCATGCACTTGGGTCACATACACCCCAGTTATTACATTTCACATAAATTTTTTGCAGTTATTTTTTTGGCGACCATTAGTACTCTGTTGTAAATATTTTTCTCAATGGAAGTCATTTTCAACGACGCACCAATTCCGCACAATCACCTGTTTCTGATATTAATGCCGTCTTATTTCATAACCAGATTGAACCTCCTGCTATATTTGATCATGATATTTTATTCTTAACATACAATTTCTTAATACAACCGGATAATTTATACAATACTATTTCTTTTAGAAATTACAGAAATATTGATGTGGCTGAGTTAGCTCAAGAATGTGCCGCACTGCCTTGGAATGAGTTTTAGCTAACGCCATCAATAAATGATAAATTGAATATCTTATACAACCTGATTTACCATCTACACGACAAATATGCACCTCTCAGAACAAGGTCGGTCAAAGTAAACGGTTGCCCGTGGTTTTCCCAAGAGGTTCATTCGTTGATTATTGAGCGCGATTTTCTGCATCGTCGATTTTTGCGACTAAGAACTAATGAAAGCCGTAATCGTTACAAGACAGTTAGAAATAAAGTAAATTCCAAGATTCGTGCAGCTAAATTTTGCTATTTCAAACGCAGGTTTGATTTTAACCTGCCTCCAAAAAGACTGTGGAACAACTTAAAACGCTCAGGTATTATTCGAAAAGATACAGATACATGTGAACTAGATCCCAATACCTTGAATGTTCATTTTACATCAACACAATCTGTTGCTCTGAATTCTGCCACTTCTTCTGAAGATTTTGTTAAAACGGAAATGCAGGTGAAGCTCATACGGACGGTCTTAGTTTCCGTTGTGTTGATATCGAAGAAGTCAGTAAAGCTTTCCATTCAATAAAATCTGATGCAGTGGGCCCAGATAGAGTTCCTCCCCAATTTCTCAAGATAATTCTACCTTATATAATTCATTTTATCATCTTTAATGCTTGCTTGAAAACTTCTGAATTTCCCACCTGTTGGAAGGTCGCAATTGTGCGGCCAATAGCTAAAATTAGTAACCCAAGTAACGTAACTGACTACAGGCCAATAAGGGTATTATGCTATCTTTCAAAGGCCCTTGAGAAGATAATTTATTCCCAAATAAGTGAACACTTGGAAAGCAAAAAACTCTTAACTCCCTGGCAATCGGGCTTCCGTGATTTCCATAGTTGTGAAACCGCTCTCTTAAAAGTCACCAGTGATATTCGTAAATTTTTAGATAGCAATGACCTTGCAGTGTTGACCCTATTGGATTCTTCAAAAGCTATCGACAGTGTCAATCATCCTAAGTTACTGACAAAATTAGGTTCACAATTCAATTTTTTTACGTCGGCCATTTCTTTAATAGCTGATTTTATGGCAAATAGATCCCAACAGGTGATTGCTGATGAGTGTCTCTCAGAAATACTACCTTTACATTGCGCAGTACCCCAAGGATCTATTCTTGGACCACTATTGTTTAGTCTGTACATTAACGATCTTCATAATGTCATCCAGGACTGTAACATCCATTTGTACGCAGACGATGTACAACTATACCTGAATAGGCCGATTGGTCTAATGGAAGACTGCGTAGACCGCCTCAACTCTGACTTGGAGCGAGTATCAAGATGGGCGTCCGAAAATCAGCTTATTTTAAATCCCACTAAATCCCAATCAATGGTTTTTTATAGACAACAGCTTTATATAAGCGAATTGCCTCCGGTCATTCTTGATGGAGTTACCCTGCCTTTTGTGAATAAAGTTAAAAATCTCAGCTTTACTCTGTACACCTCAAAGAGCTGATGTGACCATGTAAATGGAATAATTCGTAATGTCTATGGTGGCCTTCAGAGACTGTGGTTATTAGCTAGTATACTAACAGAACCCTTACGTTTAAAATTAGTTAAAACGCTCTTATTGCCATATTTTATTGGGTCTTGTCTAATTTACCCCCGTTTAGATTCCTCTTGCGCTAGAAAATTGGAGGTTGCTTTTAATGATTGCACGAGATTTGTCTTTGGGCTGAAACGATTTGATCACATTTCTCCGTTTCGGTTGCATATTCTTGGATGTTCTTTAAACACTTTTCTTGTTCGAAGGCAGTTAATTTTTCTTCATAGAAATACATATCGAAACCGTGTACCTTCTTACTTACATGACGAGCTAGTTTTCCTGGGTTCATCTAGAAATGTTAGTATTTTAATTCCGCAATACAGATATTCCATAATGGAGAACTCTTGCTTTATTCGAGTATTACGTTTGTGGAATTCACTTCCTGCCAACTTTCAAAGATCCAGCGCGTTGGGGGCTTTCAAGGATCTTTTATACCAATACTCGCCTATTAACAACTTATGATTACACAACTTATTTATTTTTGCACACACTCAAAACAGAAAGGACTTAATTGTCACTGTCAGAGATCTTAATTTTTAATTTTTTTTCTCTTCTTTGTTTTTTTCTTCCTTTAATCAATACAACTATGTTATTTTAATTGCTATTATTGAATTTATATACTTCATTCTGAATTCTGCTATTATTCTTGTTTAATTTTTATTATATTATTGTTTCAATTAATTCTTTTATTCATAATCTTCTAACTTTTTAGCTTTATTTAATTTCATTTTGTTTTTCTCTTAAGCTTATTCATTAGCTTTTGATTTTAATTTTCATATATTATACATTCAGTATCAGTCGGTGCAGGTAAAAGATTTTATAAGTCTTATTGTACCATTTGCCAGCAAATAAAAATTGAATTGAATTGAATTGAATCACGAGAATTAGAAAAGTCCACTGTTTCACAAAAATGTGTCACTCAACCTACCAAAGCTTTCCATCGCTTGATTGAAATAAACATTGTTAATAAAATAGGTTCAGAGTATCATAATGCATCGTTTTAGACATTTCTCCTGTCTACTAATGTCTGGCCTAAAGTTGTATGACAAGTGGGCATTCCCCTTTACAAAGAATCTGGCGGAATATATGCCGCGACTGTAAAGCAGAGCGGAGAGTAAAAAATGTACTTATATGTATTAGTTCCAAATTTCTTTAATTCAGTTGTTACATTTGAATTAAAAAATTTTCAGTAAAAATAACCCCACAAATCGTGTCATAAAATGACACATTCCAGCTTAATTTTATCCTACCCGTCCAACTGGTCAAACGGAATAAATTGGTTATCGTAATTAAATCACAAAATTTAGTGAAAAAAGTTTTAATTTCAGAGCAGGTGCAATGAAATTTAATTAAATTCTATTCAACAAAAATTATTTTTTCTTCTATTCTAATCAAATTCCGAATCCGAATAAAACAATTCAAAACTGCCAACATAAACCACAAATCAAAAATACCTTTATTCAAACCATTACATAGAAGTTCCCCTTATAGAGAAAGAAATAATTGAGGTAAATTTTAATAAAAAAGTGGTGATTTTTTCTCTATTTGTGATAACGAAATCCCTTTCAGGTGTGTAATAAGTTTCATTGTGGAACTTTCTTTTTAAAATAAATTCCTCAAGTTGAGCAAAACTGACCACATCAGAATAGACCTAAATGAAATGATTGTCTCATAAAATGTTTATTCTAAACTTTATATTCTAACACTCTGAAAAGACAGTCCAAAACACTTTTTCCTCCACTCCTATCTGCTCCACTATGTGGAAGTAACTAGTTTTTCTCCGGTTTTAGTTATCCTGCAATATTCGCGGAGCTCATGTTTTAATTTAATTATGTAATCTGCACACAGTTATATACATATGTTGCTAGTCCAATTTTCTATTCGGGTGTATGTAAATAAAAATTTTAATAATTTCTAAAATCACTTTTGAAAATTACTAAATGATTTTCGTTGGTGTTATGAATAAAAACAAATTTTGAAACTTGAACAGTGCTGGTTGAATGAGGATGGTGTATTTGTGCAGATTTGTTATTGCAGCAACTTTTTCAGAAATCTGTATTCATGAAAATTTTCAGGTAGAAAAACAAAACAAAATTGAGATTTCAGATGCTTAAAATAAACTATGCTTACGTAGGGCATAGCAGTTACATTGACGTACCTATACAGTCATTTACATAATGATAAGACCATTAGACCATTAAATGTGTTTTTTTTTACTGTATAGATATTGGTTTTACATAAATAATTACAATTAGTCTACACGAACGCAATAAATTGATAATTTTCAAGTGTAAATACTGGGTGGCGCAAAAGTACTGGCACTATAGATATTACTTATATTTTTTTTATATGACATCTCTTCTCTTGTCATTCTGATATTGAAAATTGTGTAGTAAACAAATGTAAAATTACTAAAAATAAACATGGACGGTTATACTCGCCAAGAACGTTGAATAATCGTGGCAATATTTTTACGGAATAATTCATCAGTGATAAAAACACAACATGAATATCGTCGACGATTTCCCCAATGTCCGGCACCGGTGTGTGCATCAACTCTGGAGGTCACCATTTAAGAGACATCATCTTCAAATCTTAACTCAAGTTTTCTTATTTAGAAAAGAAGATGTAGCTGAACCAAATAGGGTCATTACTTTTGCGCCAGAGTTTTTCGTATTTAATGAATACTTTGATATGAAAACCTATTGACGAATTACTAGTTATTGGTGATTTTAACTGAGGCAATATTCAATGGGTTCTAAATGAAGATGAAGATTACTATCTTCCTTTGATAACTTGACAACTAGGGCATTACTCTTCCTGAACGCTATTTCATCTCTTGATCTCAGCCAAATTAGTAATGTTCAGAATGACATGGGTAGGCAGTTAGACCTGGTATTTTTTACTGCCCGATTATAAAGTCTACTCTTAGCAAATACCACCCCGTCTAATAATTACATATTGTAAAAATGATATTTCTAACTATAGGCCTATTGCGAAATTATCTTGTATGCCGAAATTATTCGATTCAATCATTTACTCTCAGCTATCAATTTCCTGTAAGAATTTGCTTTCTTCAAACCAACATGGGTTTATTTCGGGCAGGTCTTCCTTCCTTTGAATTTTTCGCCAATGGTGGGATTATAAGAGGCTATCGCACAAATTGTATTTATACAGACTTTAGTAAAGTTTTCACCAAGTTTTCCCATTCTGTGATACTGTTTAAAATGGAAAAGTATGGGTGTCTCCTAAAATTCCTAAAATGGACGAAGTCATATTTAGATAACCGAACATACCAAATTCTTTTGCGCCACTCCATCTCTAGAGTCTTGAAAACTTTGTCTGGCCTTTTTCAAGGGAATCATTTCGGCCCTTTGCTCTTTTTTCTATCTGTTGACCGTATTGTCTCTGTTATGAAGCACTGCAATGTCATGATATATGCTGACGACATTAAACTTTTCGGTCATAATAAATCTTTTAACACAGGTGCAAATTTTACGATTGTTACAAAAGCACTGAATATTCACAAATGTGAAATTGTGACTTTCTACTGTTAGTTCTGTCTTTGACTTGGCTGTCAAATGTGACCACTGATTGAATTTTTTCTCCCAATTTAACTATATGGTATCAAAGAGTAGTTCAATGCTGGGTTTTATACAACGTTGGTCCCGAGAGTTTTCGAATCCTACCATAATATTGCATTTGTACACTTACTTTGTGAGACCACGTCTTGAATATGCTATCCAGGTCTGGTCTCCATTTTTCGAGTCCATTCAGTTGAACTTCTTACGATATGCTCTCAGGCATCTACCCTGGAATAATTCATTAATGGATTGTGGATTGTGGATCCCTTGAAGCTTTTAAATATGCACTCGCTGGAAAATCGTCGGATGGTTGCGATGTTACTTTTGTGAATCAACTCTTAAACGCGAATGTTGATTCTCCGTTGTTACTGGACAAAATTTCTTTCCGTGCTAGTAGCCTGTGTTGCATGTTAAAGCCTCAAGGTCTAACTATAGCATGTATGAACCTGATAATCGCATGTGCATTACTGTTAATAATATCGCAGAGTATTTTGCTGTTGACGTTTCTAAGCATGTTTTAAGAAAACGTCTATATAATATTTAACCTTCTTTCTTTAAAGTTTTTGTCCATTATTGCATGTTAATTCAACCCGAGTTTGGTTTATATTTCGTTTAACATTCTAATACTAACACCGACTAAGTAATGAGACGCATGTATTATTGACCGTTTATTAATTAAACGTGTCATTACAGCAAGCTTGTTTTAGCCGGGTTCTATTAGTAAAAAAAATGGGGGTTAGTGTTTTGAAAATGACGTTTCTTTTGACTGAAAATTGCTCATTGTTCGTCACAGGAGTGGTGTGTCATGTCATGATCACAACAGATATTTTTTGCGACGTTTGCAATATCTTCTGAACTCTATCTTAGCTTCTGTCAGACCCGAGTAAAAAGTTAACTGAGTATAAAAAATTGACCGTTTCAATGAATGTTTCCATATCACGTCTAGCTTACTTAGCAAATATTTATAAACTTATATGCAGAGACTTTCAAAATTTTAAAGCATTTCCGGCAGAAAGTATTAAGCCCTCAGAGACCCCACGTGTCAGCTACTTCCAATAGAAGCAATACAAGAAGAGATTCTGTTTGTGCACCAAAAAGAGAACAATTTGTTATTTCTTTGAAAAGTGCAAAAAGTAGGTACATCTGTTTACAACAGACACATTATAAGTATTTGTCCATAGTGCTCCAAAAATATATATTGAAGAAAATAACCATAACTGTGACTCGTGGTATTTGTTTATGAGTTATATTTTGCTATTATTATTACACAATAAATCATTTGAAGCCTAAATTTTTTTTTATTTACGAAATATCCATTCGCATTTTCAAATTCAGAGTATCGCACCTATACGACCCGAGGATTCTATTTCACGTGTGCAGCATAGGTTTAAAAATTCATTACCTAATTTTCGGTGTGGCAGCAGACATCTGTCGAATTTTATACACTTGTAGTACTTCTGCTCAGTATTGCCATACATTTCACTAGATATCGCATACAATACCAGTGCAAAGTATACAAATTTTATATGACTGGTGGTACATTCAGTAATGGACTACAAAATTTTAGTGAAGAGCTCGCTTTCTCGAAGTATATAATCACGGGATGAAAATTTGGCCAAGATTCTTTCATTTCTCTGATTCTATTATGAATGAGTTGAAATAATTGAGCTCAGAACGATAATTTCACTTTTTGATTGAGATTTGTTCATTTCTCCGATTTCGCAATTACAATTAAATGAGACAAATTCAAATTATCTGCGAGATTGTGTTTGGTTTGTCTGATTTAGATTTATTACATATCACTTTTTAGAAGGATTCAGTTTATTGATATTGCTCAAAATAATAATAATTGATCTATTTAGCGATAAATACTGACTTGTGTAGTGTGTATCTAGGACATACTCAAATAAAAAAGTTATATGTCCAATACGCGCATTATTTAAACTTTTTCTTAGATTTTTTTCACATTAAAAAATAATAAAATTTCACGATAAACACAAGAATAGGTCGCTTCTTTTAATATGCGATTTTTAAGCTCTAATTTTATTGGTCCCTCTCAATACTGTTCAATTTTCGTTGCAAGCATACCTACCTAAGATGTCATAGTCTTGTTCCAGCATATGCGAGCCAATATATTAGGATATTTTTTTGGATTTTCTGGGATTGTAGAAATTTGCTTGATGGATATGTATTTAAAAATAATATATAATATATATATATAAAATAAAAATGCCGCAGGTACATAAAACATTAAAAAGCAAATTCTTACACCGGCAAAAATGGAATTCCTATGATCAAATCACTAAAAGCTCATATCCTAAAGTGTATAACCAACAAACTCTGCCATAAGAAGGAATTATCGAAGCAAAAATCATTCTAATATAGCTATAGGCATATATCTGGGTTAAGCAACGCAGGACTCATATCACTTTTAACAATTCATATTTTATTGTTCTGTGTCCAGTATTCAAAAACACACACGGTAGCACACCTAGTGACAAATTAACACTTTCACCAGAGAACCACATAAACCACGAAAACCAGAGAACATACCGCAATAAATTCATATTTGAAGGAGCTTCTGGAAGGGGAAACCCCACTTTACATGTTTGTCCCGAAAATATCCTGCACATCCCGTATGTATTTGACTGTAAAATACTAAATATCTTCCCATTTAAAGTAGTTGTGCAATATCCCAAGGAATTAGCTATGGGAAATTTCTAATAACTCCGAGAAATAAAGTCCTCAGTCTATACTGAACGCTTCCTGTTTATCCGAGGGTAGTTGTAGAATCTATAGGAAAAACATGAGATGTCCCCGTAATTCTTTGCTGCATGGGTAGTGAGCGTATGGAAATAATACAATAATTTCAGTAAGCATATGCAATTACAATGCTTTTAAAGACCTCCTCCAGCTTCTTGTGATTGTATAGAATTATTGTATGAGTTTAACTCATTTTATACTACCAATTTGCTGTCCAGGCTTTCAGGAGTATACCCCATGATTCATTTCCTGCAAAACCAGATGTATATATTTATGTAATCATACATACATACATATCATTCAATCCTGCTGTTGATCTTAATAGTGCAATCAATTCTAATTTAATTTCAATGTTCTACATTAAACCTCTTGTACATTTCGAGAGCCTTTCCCAGTTTCTTACTTCCGGCAGCAATCTAAAGTAGATCTAAATACTAAGTAGATAGATAGTTTGTTATAATTAGTGGCAATATGGTGCATCTCGGCAATAGTTATTCGTCCACTCAAACCTATTTCCATAAACATGAGCTCCATCCATACACCATCATGGCTGCTACTTCTCAGTACATTTACACACTTGTAGATGCATGCATAATTTAGTAGGGTCCTTCTAAAATAGGACGAGAACCACTTCTGGGCATGATATAATTACTTTTATCCTATTTTTGATAGCTTCAGTTCAGTTGTGACCTCATTCTAGTAAAATTTTAGCCGCTATTTAAGTCAAAGGCAATATTTGACTAATTCATTTGCATCCATTTGTGGATTATGTATGTGTCAGCTTAATTTTTTTACTGGATTTAATCAGTTTCTCTATGTATTCTTAACTATATAGCTAGGTTAGAAATCCGCAAATATGAAGCTTTTGTGCTAGTTTAGAATATGATTTTCAACATCAGAGCAATGCTTGTTAAATTATGAAACTCCAAGCTTATATGTATTACGAGAAGGATGATCCGTAAAAAATGCTGAAATATGAAATAAGCTATTTCACTTAAGCCTCAATTTGAAATTTAATAAAACGTCAAATCTTGCTACTGTCTAGCAAAATTTCTTCTATATATATCTCAAGCACACATAATACCGTAGAACAAGAAGAATCCACCTCTTGGCACATTCTTCTCTAGATTTCACTTAGTTATGCTTAAAACATGAGGTTTATCATCCCCTCTCCTCCCCCGCCCAGCCTTCTGACCAAACTTTTCGTGCAGTTTTCTAAAGAACTCATTTCCCGGAAAGCACGTAATCAAGTTTCAGTTGCATTCAACTTTTAGGAATTTTAAATAAACATTTTTCAGCCTCAGCTCGGAGCTGTTTTATAATAATTTGCTTCAGATTTTCCACTTTCATTGCAAAAGTCATAATCCTAGCTACGCTTTACTCTCCCCCGTTCACCACCTGAGTCTCTTCAAGCGACTTTTCTTTAGCCGAGTAGGTACACTTTCCAAAACTTTTTGTTTTTCGTACTTCTAACGTAAATAAATTCTTTACAAAAGAAACAACAAACAAAGGCACTTTGGAAAATAAGTTGTTTCACTTGCATACATTAAGTTTTATGAATATTTCACAAAATTTCAAGTCCGTGTTTGTATACACGACGAGAGAGTTGTATATTCGCAAGAAGAGATGGAATGAATTTTTCGTTTAAAAGGAAATTTCAAATAATTATCGCGATAGAGTTTCTATGTATACGTGGAATGTTTTGTCGTCCTTTTTTGGTGAGTGTAGAGTTTTCTTGGTGACTAAATATGATAATGCTGAGCACACCAACCTATATATTGGTCAGAATATATCTCAGCAAACATTGTGGCGATAAATTGCTGTGGCGATAAAAACGGAAATAAAAATTGTGTTGCCCTTTTATTACCATGGCGATATTTTGGCGATAGCTTGAGAATTAAAGTCAATTAGATTCCCGGAAACACTACGATTGGCCTACGAATCGGTCTTTTATTGCTAACACTATTGCATTTTTGTTGGCCTAGATCACTGGAACCAGATGTGGTGAGAGCAAGGAGTATATACACTATTTTGAAAGATGTTTTATCGTTATCGACAATATTTCAGTACTCTCCCTTTAAAAATATGGAGTTGTTATTTGGGCACAGTAGAAAAGCAGTGAAAACAGAAAATCGTGCAAGCCCAAAAATATAAAAATATTTACTGCCATAACGATCATAAAATGAATTACTTAGACGATTTATATGCCATGCAACATTTACCGCAGTTAAACTAAATGGAAGCGATAGATATTCATATAAATTCGACAACAAAAATAACTTGTACGCAATGACATGGCATTTCGTCTGTGATTGAAAAGCAAACGCATGAATATAAGAATATTTATCGCCATGGCGATCATCAAGTGAATCGCTTGGCTTATTCATATGCGATGCAACATTTATCTCGGTCAAGTTAAACCAGAAGCGATGAAAATGCATTATTGTCGGCAGTAAAAATGCTCGTTGTGGCAATAGAAAATCATAAGAAAGGGATTCATAGGCCAATCTTAATGTTTGCTGGGATGTTTCTCCTGGGAACATTTTTTTTTTTTTAACCTTGTAAATCTGAGATCATGCTCTCGAAGAAAGGCTTTCAGAGTTCCGGTTTGTTTACCGTAGAATAGATGTTGAAATCGCGAATGTACCTGCTCCCTTGTCATCGAATCACATATCATATATACTCTGATACTTTGCTTTATTGGTCTCAAGAGTATGAATGTTTTCTTGAAGGACATAAATTCGGTCGGGGTGTCATCCAAATGCCTACTTCACTTAATGGTAATGGTGGTTCCATATTCACTAATGATGGTGACTGATATTTTCGGTGGTTCGACTTTTTTGCTCTGCATCGACTTCTACTTCTGTGATATTAAATGGTCCTTCTCTATTATTATTATTTATTGTTATAAATTTAATTATACATTTAAGATTTGTATCTTTTAAATTATGTCTAAGTTTAAATAATTTCCAAATAAGAGAGAGATAAAGTGTGAAAAAGAAATGAACAAATCAGGCAAACAATAATTAGTTAACAAATTTTAGGTGCACTTGTGTGAGAGAAGAGTGAAAAAGTTAAATATTATTCACTATTTAATATCATGCGGCAAGGCATTATATTAAAGCTTAAAGGTGCGATTGACGAAGAGACATTTAATTATCAATAGATGAGATCATGGTAAAATTAAGTTGAGAGTTCTTCTAGACTTAAAAAACTGAAAATCAATAAAAGGATAACCCGAACAACAAAATTTAATGAACTTTATCAACATTAGCAATGATCGAATCGACGAAGATTATATTTGTATCGAATTATAGACTTAAACGCAAGTGATAAATTATTGAATCTCCGATGGTATAGCTTACCATAAATCTGACACCCATAAGTGATTATTAGTAAGAGCAACGAGCGTTCCAGGAGCCGACGTATGCTTACAGGAGTGAACTTACGGAATGCCTACAAAGACCGTAGACCAGATTATATTTAACGTACGAAACTATTGATATGATTATCCCAGGAAGGGTGTGTCACTGAATATAACACCTAAATTACGAAGGACTCAACCCAATTACTAAAGGTCGTGACACATTCAAAGCAGCGACAGAAGCAGATTTTTTTCTGAAAGCATGCAACTGTTCGAGCACTTACACAGTTAAAGCAGATGCAGCGGCAGCACCAGAATCACAACTTGAAAGTTGATCAAATCTCAAAAATTCTGCTTCTGCTCAGTACTGCCAATATAAAGAGAGCTAAAATTTGTATTTCATTGTTGGCGTCCTTTCTTTTAAAAGTGTCAAAGAGATTAATGGAAGAAAAACAAAATGGCAAACTTGTTGAAAATTGTAACACCTTACATTTGTAGTTCACAGGTAACTGTTTCTGCTTCTGCTTTCAATGTGGTTGACAAAGCAAAAATGTTGAATTTCTGCTTCTGCTTCTGTTGCTGCTTTCTGCTTTTAAATGTGTCACGGCCTTTAGGATTAATGGGAGAAAACTTGTTTCGTCGAGATTTGTCCTGTAAAGAACTATGGCATTCGATTCTTGAAGGTTAAGCATAAGCCCATTTTGAATTTCCCATCGATTAAGGCATAAAAGATTCTTATTAATGCAACTTATGCCATCCTTAATAAGACCAAAAGGTCTGGAGATAAATAACTGCACGTCGTCAGCAGAAAGGTGAAGCTCACTGTGGCAGACAGATTCAAAGATATAATTTATGTATACGCAAAAAAGTAATGTGCCAAGGATCGATCCTTGTGGAATTCCACGATTGACACGGTAGTAGGTTGTAACTGCCATTAGAGTATGCTGTTTGTAAAAAAACGGGCTGTTAAATAAATATGCAAAATCCTAGATGCATAAGGAGAGAAGTTGTGTTTTGTAACCAGCTTACTATATATAGAATTGTGTGGCCCTGGAGAAGTCCAGCAAGCTTAGAATAGTTAAAGTATCTGTCATTTGATCTTTATTTCCATTTTGTTCAGAATTGGAAGTTTCCTCTGGTTTTAGTTCTGATTCTGCTTTTGTAGGGACTACGAATTCATGGGATCCGCAAGATTAATTGAAGCTCTCTAAATTTGCATTTGCCATCTCTTTTATGAGATGTCTTTCCAGTGGATTTTTTTTTTCAAATTAGAGAAATATAACTGCTAATAATGATGATGCTAATAAATATGAATTTACCCTATATTGTGTATACAATTTTACACTACACTACACTAACTGCTGGGATAATAATAGCCTTTATAAAATGCTGCTGGGGTATTTTAATCCCAAGTCTAATAAGTATATAAGACACTAATAGAAAAGCTGTAAATAAAAATAATTTCTTACCTTGCACATATTACAATCTAATGTAAACACACTGGATACTTTTGTTTTTAAGTAATTATTTTTGTACAAATGGTGCGTAATTCTACTGCGCCGATGTCAATAATGTAACTAATATACATGAAATGTGAAAAATAGAGATTTCACCAGAGCGTTGGTGTATCCTGAGTAGCGATAATGCTGTAATGGCTCAAAAGGAACTTATTGCGATCATTCGAATTAAATTTAAATGGATATGTTTAAAGTCTTCGAAAAATTTATGGAAGAAAAATATTCCACAGTGTCGAAACTGTTAAAAAAAAAAATGTTGTTATGAGATTTCAATACATCAGTGCAGAAAATTAAACAATGAAATTTACAAATAATAGATTTGAAATTTTCTCACTAAGCGTTTTAGTTTTGAGCGAAATTACTATTTTTTCTTAAAGTTGCAAATGTGTTTGTGATAAAAATGTATTGTTTAAACAAAGACAATATTCTGATTGATTCTACCCAACTAAAATAATTCTGATTGGTCTGACAGAAGCATTTTTCTGCATTAATAATCTAATCCGTTTTTAGGCTGAATGATCAATTATAGGATCATTCTACAGAAAATCGATATATAATGTGTAAATTTGTGCATCAATTATGTCCGATTTTGAAGAAATTTTACAGGTCATTTGGGTTTATTGTAAGTAATAATTTGTTGAAATAGCAAACGTATTTTGAAATTTGTAAAAGGTGGAAAATTTTGCTTGGTAAATGTGAATTCTAAAATTTTTATCTCAGGATTTAGATACGTAGCAGAAGCCCACGAAATAAGCGGTATTTATTTAAGGAAGCTTAGAAGTTCTTGCAAAAATTATTGGATGTCTTTTTTCTAAAAATTCATTTTCAAGGATAATGGATATATCCCTTATCCTTGAATGGCGCAGCCTCGATTTTTCTTTTTTCTTTCAATTTTAATTTTTAATTGGTTTGGAAGGACATGTAGAATGAGAAAATGGAACTGCTTGAAGTTTGGATGGAGTTATTTTTAAGACCTTGAACGAAAATTGAGAACGTGTGCTGAGTTGTCAGATTATATGCTTTGTGTTCAATAAATAAAAAGGACAGAGTATGCCAGTGAATTCCAGTTTTGACCATATTTTTGTTCAGACCCCCTCTTAAGGTCGTTTAAATAGATTACGAATGGGTGGGGCTTAGCCTAATAGGCAACCTGTAGAGATGAAAGAATAACTGAGAACTAACGTGAACTCAATGAGCTCCGTGGGTCTGCAGTATAATACTTCCGAAATTTAAAAATTTATGTATGAAAACTGTTTATTTTTGTTTAACATTAACATTAAAAAAAAAGGAAAATTAAGGTCCACTTTTTATAAAAAAAGACAAATTTAGAGATAAAATTTAGCCCTTCTTGCTCTGAGGTGGGAAATTACTACATTCATTTCAATATGAAGAAATCTCATGAACGATTAGCAGACCGATTCCTGTCAGTCGTGGAGTCCTGTTAGTCATGGAATCCTGTCAGTCGTGGAGTCTTATCAGTCATGGTGTCCTGTCAATCATGGAGTCCTGTCAGTCGTAGAGTGTTGGCAGTCGTTGAGTCCTGTCAGTCGTCCTGTAGAATTACGGAGCCATGATTTCAACCTCTTTAATGTGAAAATTTTTCTCTCAGCTGGCGCAGTTGAAGGCTGAGTAGTTGAAAACACATTTCAGTAAGGGCGATGGATACTTTTTTTCAACTAAAAACAACTGTCACAGCTGTCTTTCATATGGAGGAAACTTGTTAGATTTTTTTTACGGGGTCAAAAATGCAATTAAAAAATGTAAAATGTAAAATAATAATGTATTAAGAAATTTATATAAAACCACGGGGAAAATATTAGTTGCCATATTATAATTATTTACAATAAAAGTGGATGTTTTATCGGCGAAGCATAATTTAGCCTCATATTTAGTACTACCTTTATAATATGAACAAAGCTTAAAACCACTGCAATTAATCTACCGTTTATCAAAGGAATCTATCATCTGCTGATTTATGTTTATATACATACATACATACATACCGGACTGCTTATTTTCTTCCTTATATTACACACGTTTTTCCTAAAGTTGCTTTACCTGAGAGGGTCACGGAGGAAAGATATTAAATGACAAAACAAGTTGTTGTGAGCCGATACATATAAGATACATACAAGAATTGTGGCCAAAAATTTGGCTTATCACATTAACAAAAGTATAAGCTATAACGATGGGGTGGCTTTGAACCCCCTAAAACCCACCCCATATATACGGCCCTGCCCATTCCTTTAAGTCACTCCTTCCCACTCCAATTTATGTTTGAAAAATTTTCGTTTTCCGACGGAAGATCACATAAATGGTCATAAGTTCTTTCACATATATCGCAGGATCAAACTTAGACACAAGAAGTTTTAATGGGGACCTTAACTCCGATGTTGCAATATCCAGCGTGATACGATTTGTGGTCAAATCCCTCACTTATCATCCCTGGGATGTGTTAAAAATTTCTTAAAAATTCCGACTAAGTTACGATGACTTTTTTAATCTTATTGGGGGACTTTAATCCAGATTTTAATAGGTCTCTTCCATACAAGCTAGACAACTTCAATACATATAACTTGAAACATATTTTCCGTTCCATCTGTTCTGTTTTAATAAAAAAAAAATTTGTGTACGAGAATATGTCAGTGACCTTGAAATGAAAGGTGTTTTTGTTTTGGCTCGACACACTTTACCCAACCGGAGTCGTCAAACACGAATTCTCAATTTTTTTCAAAAGATACGATTTTTTTTCCCATTGAGTCATTTCTTCATGTTAGGAACGAGTCCAAATTTGAAGAATAGGATGAACGATAGAGCAGTTCGTAGCACAATTCAACAATTTCGGCCATAGAAATTGCAGACGTATGAGCTGGTGCTTAATTGTTGTGGAAGAGAATATTTTTCTTCATCAAATGCAGTCACTTTAATTTAAATTTAAAATTCTAAATTTAGTTAGGTGTCAATGCCAGTTGCCAATTTCTTTGTACTTAATCTAATTTATTAATGCTTGTTTTATTCATTATTTAATTTGTATTCTTTGGTAAAGATTTCTAGAATCTCAAAATATTGTCGCGATAGACAATCTTGTATCAAATACAAAATTGGAATTACTTATTCAATTTCTTTCACAATATAAAAATGCAGAGCAACAACTTATATGCAGGTCTTATCAGAAATATTTTCATATTGAATATTAATTGATAAAAATAATAATGGTAATTAATAGTTTCCCAATAGCATAAAAAATATATTCAAAAAATCTTTTTGAATGACACTAATTTTTCTGCAAATACTTGGCTTTGATTTGCAAATTTTTTTGCTTGTTAACATAAAATTTTATATAAATAACAAACAGCTCAGCTTCAGCTAATTAGAGCATGAAAGCACATCTTCATCGTTTCGTTTACAAATTAGAAAATTAATACTTTCTCACGATTTATGTCAAAACAAATTAAACAAAAATGTTACAAACAAAAGAAAACAGATACTAACCATCGCTTTTTCTTATTATTTTTGCAGATATGCAAAGCTGCACGGAACACGAGGCTATAACTATCACAACTACTACTACTACTACTACTACTACTATTACTACTACTACTAAAAACAATTTATAACCGAACTACTACTACTAGTACTATTAGTATTACCATCACCATCACCACCACCTAATAGCTCATTTTAGCCACATATTTTGCATATAGTCTCTCTCATTGTTTTGAATTTTTTTTAAGATGCAACAAGCTTTGTGTACAAAATATTATAAAAATGCAGCAGTGCGCAGTGAATGTAGTTAGTAATAATAATAACATCGAAAATAATATTTCCGCAATTTAAGAAATTCCGTAAAAAGTAAACAATAATTTCCGTGATTCAAATTCAATGTGAAATGTGATGAATACTGCGCGCAAGGTGCTCTAGATATGTACGAAACGTAAAATTTAAATTTTGCATGCTTCTAGTTTTCGCGATTCGGTGTAGCTCAAATCGATTTCCTTCAGTTATTAAGTGCCAAATAGTTAAGAATTATTATTGTTGCAAAAAAACAGGTGACATTTTCGTGATAAAACTAAGACAATTTACCGCAGACCCAAGCAATGCAGTCTGGAGACATACACACGTTTTTTATAATAAGTTTTTTTCCGGTAATTTAATTTTGGAATTTTATGATCACTTCGCGAAAAGTTACTTCGATTAGAATAGACATTTTATGGGTGAGATTGGAATGCATTAGCAGAACACCGCATTGATCAAAAACCAGAAATTAATTGAAATTTTATGTGCGCGTACTTATAATGGCGGAATAAGAATAGTTTAGAAAACAAATACGAAAATAGCGAAGACTGTTTACTCTGCACAAAATGACGTCGAGCTACTTAAAAGAAAACAAACAGACTGTAGAACTGCTACTCCAGTTGTTGTAGCTGTAATGATTTACTGCATTATAATCCGGAATTTAGTGCAAGACTCTGATATAGGATGGCGGGGCCGCAGTTGCAACGACAAGTCTCCTATAATGAAACAAGCTCTAGGGCAGTTCGACAAACGGAAAAGAATGAGGAGACGGTCTATCGCAGCAATAGTTCCGGAAATGGTGGTGGAGGAAATAGTAGTCAACAAGGAAGTAATATCAGTGGTCGGTCGACTTGTCGAGCGGGTGCTAGTAGTAGTGATGCCCTTATTGTTCCTGGTTCACATGTTGAAATTATTGTTGATTCGACGAAGTGTGCAAATTCAAAGGACGTTGAACAGGGTAGTAAAAGAGTGCGACACAAACATCGACCATTTTTTAGAAGATTTATTACATATGTAAGGAATGCCTTTTCTGGAGTTAATTTTTCATCCTCCCATGGTAACTATCAAAATTTTACATACAATTTTTATATGATTTGTTTTTAAAAAAATTTTTACACGAATATTGTAGTCCTTAATTTTTTCAAAATTTATACGAATTTTTCTATTTCGATTTGATCCTTATCGATTATTATTTATTTAAGTATATTGCAAATCAGATAAAGCAGTTGTAGAAGTGTTCCATAAAGGTTTTCTTATTGACAGACTTTAGTTCTGTGAAAGGAATATTACCAATATGAAAAACTTCTTGAATTTAAGGACATGCATCAGCACGCAAGCTATCAAATTTGCCAATTAGGCTTACAATTAATTATATAATATTTCGTAGACGTAGACCTAAAGACGTACCTTAAAACAGTCGTTCAATATTATTAAATTTAAGTTGGATTGGATGCTAAGAAAAATTGGAAAAAATATATTTTATTTGTCCAGGTATTCTTCAAAATTAATTCCTTGTGTTTAGTGACCGAATAGAGAATGCATCACTTTGAATAAAAAGGTAAGTTGTCTGTAATATCCACCATTAAAAAAGATGGTAGAACAACGGAATTTCTATTGAAATACTTATAATTAACTATTAGTTCTTTGATTACTTGTACGCATTTACTAAGGCAAATGTTGTTGTTGATGTCGTCCAGAAGATTGGATGCAAACGACACTCTGAACATTTGCTGGTGCAAATAAGTCGCTTTTGACCAAGCGTTGAGATATGTAAAGAATCTCATTTTCTGGGAAACTGAGAACTTCTTTTCTTATCTGTATAAATGAAGAGCAGGTGTAGAAGACGTGCAGTTATGTTAGCTGCACATAGTTATCTGCCTACAACTTGGCAGGTTTGGACAGGCCGGTATAATTGAAATTATCTACTTACTAAGAGAAAGGGCGGGGGTAATTAACAAGATAATCTTGCCGCCAATCTTCATAAAAAAAAATATTATGCCGAGAAAACGTCTGAAAAGATGAGAGTGTTGAAAGTTTACAGAAAGCGGGACGGAAGAAGAAATGGGTAGTTAACAAAAATTCATAGTTAAAATAGTTAAAAACAGGTAATTTAGAAATTATAAATAGTTCAAAAACGGAAGACATTTCAAACAGATAAGTATCAAAAAGGAATACAACGCGTTTCAATCAAATCAAAAAAATTAAAAAGGCATCATCAAGAATTTGAAAAGTAAAAGGAAATTTCAAAACAATTTCTTACATGGGTTCGGCGTTTAAAACAAAGATAATAGTCCTCAGAAAACGGTTTCAAAATATTGTGAAAATAGATTAAAAAAATTTTGGAATAGACCCAGACTCCCAAAACTTAAAACCCGAGTCTTTTCAGTATTTGTTGAAAACAGTGTATCTGAAAGCTCTTTCTATTGTCTTTAAATTAACTCAAAAATTTGCCCGCCGCGATAACGATTACGATAACGACGCGACAGCGATAGATCGCTACACATAGTTTTTAATGTAAACGCGCACACCTACGCGAAAGATCACAGCGATACAAAGAATTTCTGCAGCGTTTCACCAGCGATTCAAATGTCTAACGCAGCATGCAACATTTTTATCATCTATCGCGAGTTGTACATCGAAATGGATTAGTGCAAATTCAAGTGGGTATTAAAAAATGAATTAAAATGGTATAAAGGAATACCAAATTTTATATGATCTGAATTTTAGACATTATAAAAATATTAGAAACAAGGACAAAGTGAGGGTTGATATTGCCAAGGAGTTGAATACAGGTTGGGTTAGCTTCAGAGTATTTGTAACCTTGCCACTGTGACCCTGAAGACACCACGATTGGAGTAGATTTATTGTGTCCTTCCTAGAGGCCAGATCTAGCCTAGAATACAAGTGCGAAGTATTAAACGGAGTGAGGTTATAGACGTAAGTAAAGTTCGCAACGCAAAAACGCACGATTTGACTTGAAACTCATAATTTCTCGTTAATTTGTCGTGAAAAACATAAATTTCTCGTATCCTGTCGTTAATTTGTCGTGAAAAACATAAATTTCTCGTGTCTTTTTTTCTAAGAACGCGACAAATTTATGTTTACACGACAAATTATAAGATATGAAATTTTTCAATCCGATAAGTTTTGGCCGAGTTCTAGTAAGATGTGTTGCTAACTTGCCATCAAGTTAGCACCACATCCAGTTTCCTTTAGAAAAAAGGACACGACAAATTTATGGTTTTCACGACAAATCAACGACAAATTATGAGATAGTTCCGCGTTAAATCAGGGAAGTTGCGATGCTAACTTTACGTACGTAGGTTATAGTGCAAGTACAAAGACTTGTTGGATATGCAAAATTACTTCCGTTAGTTTGCTTCCAATCTTCCAATAACTTCAAAATTTTTGATTAAGAGGACTCTAAATGTTGAGTGTAATAATCATCGTTCTCATTTGCGGTTTGTAAAATAATTTGAAAAACGTATGGAGCTTTGTTAATAGTTGCTTCAGGCTGTGTTGCAGTAGGAGTGACAAAAATTCTCCATTCTTCGCCAAAATTCCAAACGCGTTTAGGTATTGTACTGATTTTTCTGAGGTTCTTGTAGAGATACCTTGCTGCGAAAGGACGCATCAAGTAAAATTTTAAAGTTTCGAACAAAACGTATTCAAATTTCATCTTTACAGCCGAAACATTTAAAACTCCCGATTCACTAGTTTTTCCATACCTTTCAACGTCGATATATAAAAATTTATATGCGCTGTCAACGATGGTCAGTAAAACAAATTGTTTCAAATTAAAAAAATTCGACCCAGTATAAGTCGAACTGACACATAATCGTAGCATGTCCACCATCGATATTAGCCAATACAATTGGGAAACTCGAATTTGTCCCATATTCAGATTTTTCCCAAATGACTTTCTTTTGTTGAAGCATATGCATGTAACTTTTGCTGAACTATTACATTGGTGTGAAAGGTTTTGTGTCGTTAGTTTATCGAAGTAATTATTTGAGAAGCAAAACCAGGCATCAAGTTCTCGTTAGCTAAAACGAAATTAAAGAACGTTTAAATAGATTTCTAAATTGGAAATTAACAGTTACATTATTATTATTATTAAAATTTTTACATGACTCCCTGTATATACTTAGCCATAATCCAATCCCTGCCATATATTTCGACGCTATCATACGAATTTTACGGAAAAAATGAAAGCCTGGTAAAGAATCAAGTCACGTTAAATAAGACATGAAGATACAAACTATTATTCGTTGATGGTACAAACGGCCAGTCCAGCCGAGTGACTGCATAAAATATTGCGTTGGGTTCTAGGTTCTTGTCTTATTTATACAAATCAGAAAAGTTACTTAGACATAGAGCGCGTATAGTTTTCATATCCAATAACAGATTTGGTTTGAAAAAATTACCAATTAGGTACTTAAGTCATAAAATGGATGTGAGAATGCTATTTGCGAGGTTAGATTTTGATGCTTCATTGGTAGTGAACAATCAAGGAATATGACATGACGGCATTTATAGTATAGTCAGTCATGTGATGAACATTATCCAAATTTGGTGGGACAAATTTTGGTTATACTGCCTAGAAACACGGTCATTATCAAAAGTAGGTACCTGCGGTATAAACATATTCTACCTGAAAAAAAAATTTCTTTTCAAAAAGGAATAAATTGATAAATCAAAAATCCAATTCACAAAGAATAGGAGACTTTCTGTTTCTAATAAAATTTACAAATTGCTGTTTGCAATTGTACGTATAACAGTCACAATGTCATCAACCAAAGAAAAATTTAGATAGGAGATCCTTAAAAATCACCAGACATCATATGGGTGTTTCTTTCGTAACATAATTATAGATAAATTTCTTATGGAATTGTATGTCTTAGCATTCGCAATAATTTCTATAACGTACATACTTGAAGATTTTTTATAAAATCAACGACACAGAACAGATTAAAAGCTGTTTAACACGAAGTGCCACCATTCTATTGATAAAAGCTAATAAATCTGCTTTTCGTGCCTCATGTCTAGGATTGAAACTAGTCTGCAAGGCTGCACGGAACACCCACTATCTAGAGAGGGAAATTTATGTTTTACAAGAATATTAGACTAAAACTTTTGACTTTCCGGCTTAAAGGCCGCAAAAGTTTATGATATGTCGTCAAAATCATCAGCAACAACTTAACAAGATCCTATATAGTCTTATTACTTACCAACTGTAAAGTGGTTGGTGACTTTCTGGGTAAAGCTTATACTTTGTGTGCTAGAGTCACTCTAAATTCTTGCCTTCCACCCACTTCATAAAAACCTATTTTACATCTCCTGTGTGAAAGTATACAAGAGCCTATATACACATATGTGCGAGAGGTAAATATGTTCAAAGTTCGTAAGGGGCTTAACGTTTTCAAAACTGCAAGTAATACTCATCCTATTCGATAGGAAACTTTCCAAAAATGGAGAGGATGGTAATCCATAACATCAACTCATCAACCACCGGCAATATTTCTGCTAGTCGGAACGCTCATCTGGAGACTTGCTGATTTTTTTACGGAGCGTTGGAACCCTACTGCTAACAATTTTGGTTAGTCCAAAGTTAACCAAACTTCAAGCACTTGGTATCTTCCCTGTTCTTATATTATGGATAGGTAGTTTTTATCTGGTCGCCTAATACGAGTTGTATTAGATAGCGCTGTGTACAATTTAACCTCACTACTAAATACCGGCGTGCCCCAGGGTTCTGCAAAATCTCCGTATTCTTTTTTATATCTCATTGGTGATCTGCTTTCCCATAATTCCATTCTCTTCACATCGCTTTCGCTGATGATAGTATACCCTTGATTTCGCTTACTTCTTTGACTTTCTTGTGAACTCAAGAACGAGCGCAGCATGTGTCAATCAAGATTGGATGATTGCATTGAATTCGGAGATTCTCGCTTTTGCGAATGGCGTCGAATTCAATTCGACTAAGATCCAATATTGTCCCATCTCTTTAAAAGAAGACTCTAATTATAACACTTCCTTGACATTAATATTTCCAAAGCTGAACAGACCATAATTTCTCTAAAGCAAAATAAGCATCGAAATGTCTTGGCTTTCTGAAAATGCATAGGAAATATTTCAGCCAGTTAAATCCTCAAAAGTCCTATATCAGACATAGAACGGAGTAAAATTCTCATAGACTGGACGGAGATAGCCACACAACCCTAACTTCATTAAACACTGTCCAAAATAGTTAAGTTCATTGGTGACGTGAAAATTACTTGTCATATCGCCGCAACAATGTCGGATACCTTTCGCTCCTTGATCGCCACATGTATGGTCAGTGTTCTGATGAAATATCTAATTTGATTCTAATTAATTCCGACACGCAGTATTGGCACTGCAAGCCACGCTCCTTCTTTTATCCTTCAAAATACAGTCGGCGGTAGAATGAAATTCCGTGATGCTTTCTTATCGAATATCGAACAGCCTACCATCTTCTGTTTTCCTAGCATTTACAATCTGCGAAGGTTCAAGATATACATTAGCACCTCCCCTAATCCAATTCCTATATCTTTTTTGCTATGTTATACTTTGCATCATAAGGTATCCCCTTAGCTTAGGTTACTAAAAAAAAACAACAACAATGTATTAAAGCGTAGAAAACCATGATAAAAAACTTAATGACTATAATGAAAAGCTGCATTCAATTCATTTTATCTGCAGTCGAATTAATATTAAATTCATTGTAAATGAAAATTTATTTTCCATTAGTTAGGAAGTTATTTCAAGTAATGAGCCCAAACTCGAAAAATGCCTTGCATACGTATGTATTTATGACTGTAAATATGTTTTTATTGTATGTACAAGAACACACAAAAATATTTAACCTGCAAACATAAATGAGAATTTATCCAGGACTATTTTACATAATGTAGCAAATGTGGAATCATTGTACTAATTGCCGTTTAAATTTAAATTGCGCTCTTTAAATATTTATTGTTTAAATGTTGCTTACTGTTTGTTTATTGCAAACGATCACGTTTCAAATATGAATTCAAAACAAGCGTCCCTAATTGAGTACAGTATTCAGCCAATTATGCTGGATGCTGTGGAATTTTAATAAGCTGAAGTATTTATGATTTGTTTATATTTTTCGAAAATGCATCGGTGAACTTAAGTATTTTTTTAGGTTGTATCACTGAGCATACAATATGTATGCTTAGTGGTTGTATGTAAAATCACGCTTCAGATATGCTTTACAATCGATAAATTAGTCTCGTTTTCGTTGGGTAAATTCTACAATTTTTTCTGATATATTAAGGGAGATGTATGCATACTTATTAAAATAATACCAGTTATTTAGCGCACATAGTAACTAATATGATAAAATCTAGTTTAAATTAATTCCAAATTATATTAGAACAGAGTGTAATGACGTATTTAAATGTGAATGGAAAATGTGATATGAAAAATCAGGCGTTTCGTACCAGCAAGAACCGTATACTCATCAGTACGGCTTGGTACCTAGCTGTAGTATACGCCAAATTGCACAGCCAAGCTGACCTCATATATGCACTTAAAATAATTTTTAAGTGTGAATATGATGTGAAATACGAATTATTTACTTGAATGCCTACCTTATAGGGGACTGGTATTTTATAGAGAGTTTTGCTATGAAATAAATTCATAGCGAATTTAGTCAATATAAGTTCCGCAGCTCGAGAATTGAGTGGAAAAAAATGTAACTTTTCGCTTTCATTATTGTTTTCTTTGTTTTCTTATAAGAACTTCTAGTAGCCCACCGATTCAAGCTCTGTAAAATGTCATTTCTCTATTTCTATATCTCTATCCATCCGTCATGCATATATCTAGGCCATTAAAAATTTGATCTAATGATCTTTAAAAAATTTAACAAATTGGCGAGAAATTCAATTTAAATACTTTTGCTGACGCTACAGAAAATATTTACAAAATTTCCTTAGTGAAATTCATTACAAGGACACCTGTCTGTTTTTCTTCCCAACTTCCTGCAGAATTGTTCACAAGTAGCCATTTACCATATTCCTGAAGCATTTTTCCATACATTTCTACTGCCTGTATTATTCCGATATAACCATTTGCATAAATATCTTACCAAGCTTTAAAAAAAAAGAATATAATAAAAATAAAAGTTTTTAAAGTTTCAGTCTTTTGCTAGAAATGGAATGCTATTGATATCCAAGGAGTTTAAAGTTTTTTTCTCTCCTATTCAGACCAAGACTTATTTGGGTAAAACACATAATTCCCACAATTATGATATTTGGGAAACAATAATATGAAAATTTTGATCAAGCGCGTATACTTTCAGATTTATACTGAATTGTGTAATACGAAATCTCACGAACGTATCCCCATGCCTGTTGATTAATGCTAGTCCATTTGGTCAAGTTTTCTTTGTGTTTCTTCAATTTCACGACAATATTAATCTGCAGGTTAACCATAAACTTTTGACCATGTTGAGCTGGTCAGGGTATCTGTCCTGGATGTTCACCATGTTTAACCTTTTAACCCACTATCCCGATCGCTTTCTGTTTTTGTATTTTGCATCGCAGGTTACAATTCGCTTGAGGGATGACAATGTTCGAGACGGATTAGCATCAAACAGCGCTTGGAGAACATCATCATTTGATAATGCTAGCCATTTTAAATTGCTGTCTAAGTTGTCTGATAAGCTTAATTTTTCTTCGTATGTCGTTAGCTTAATTTATTCCTTCCTTTCGTATAGATCCCAAAAGGTCAACGTTGCCGGTTTTAATCTAATGCGCTGTAGTTAACTTGTGGTGTCTCCCAGGGATCCGTACTTGGTACATACACTGTACTTACATTAATGACCTCCCTGATGTTATTGAGGACTGCAGTATTCACTTGTATAGGGATGATGTTCAGATATATTTGGCGCGCCCAACAGGCCTCATGGACGATTGTGTAGAGCCCATAGATTCCGATTTAGTTAGGGTTTCAACTTGGGCTGTGGAGAATCATTTGGTGCTTAATCCTGATAAGTTCCTATTGATGGCGATGTTTAGATAACGTGCTGTAACCATATCAATAGTGTCGTTCGTCGAATTTATACTTCTTCGGAGACTCTGGCTATAGGCTTGTATCCTCTCAAGGTCATTGCATTTGATGCTTGTGCAAACACTACTCATGCCTTATTTCACCAGTGGCGGTGTGATTTTTCTACATCTAAATGCAGTCTTTCAAAGAAAGATACATTTTACTTTCAACGATTGCACGAGCTTTGTTTTCGGGCCCCAAGACGTTGACCATGTTTCTCCACATCAGCATGCACTACTTGGCTGCTCTTTGAATGTTTATTTTATTCGCAATGCTTTAATATTCCTCCATAAACTTATTTACTCATAAAATCCCATCTACTTGTATAGTGAGCTTGTATTCATGCAATCTACTAGAAATGCGAACATTTTGATATCTCGACAATCTCTCAATCTTCGTTCAAACAGTGTCAGTATGGAGGATCAAATTTTTAAAAAGAAAAATTAAATAGCTTCGACCACACTTTCTTTTGGTTCATACAAAATAGTAAATTGGAACACCACATCTGCTGATACATTTTGAAAAATACGACTTTTTTCCCTTTTTTGCTCCAAGTCTTGGATTTGTCGTTTAGCCTGGATTAAATCCAATATATTTGTCACTTCCATTTCCAAATAGTTCGCGCTTAAAAATTCGTCAACTGTTTGTCACATCAATGCCTCCTTTTATGTGTGTCAGAAGGCATTTAATATCTAGATATTCGGATTATCTAAATATGAATATCTAGATATCGATACCCCATGTTATAAGCAATTGATGACTTCAAACAAGGCTTATTCCTTTAAATAATTTTCTTCATAACAGAATTTTTCGAATCCTCTTAGTACGCTTCATTCATTAACTGTACCATCACCAAACACATTTATCCAGAAATAAAAAATAGCAATAACGGCAACTTACTAACAACTGTATATTATAATATTGTCTCATTGAAAATATTTCGAAGGATTACAGGTATAAAATGTGTTCTTTTCTCCAGGGATCTGTGTAGCGCGCAAAAGCAAAGAGCGCTTTGTTAGACAATATAACAATTAGGTTCTCCGCGAAATTAATTGGAAATCTAACGCAATTCCATTTAAAGTGAACAATTTGTTTTACGATATTAAGTACACAAAATTGTTGCTGGCCTGTTGACTTACACCGTCATAGTTGTTGACTGACCATTTTGGAAGATTTATATTATTTCTGTTCAATATTTTCGGTATTTTTCAGGATTCAAATTTTCTCTCAATTTTTCTTGTTATCACATAAAGGTAAATTTAATACCTTAATAACTAAATAGGATATAAAACTTACAATTAGTAGTAATAGCTCAATTTATGCAGATTCTAGATAACATAATTTATTATACAAATTAAATTTATTTTTGAGTAACCTGTAATGAGAAATAAAGTGTAGGTCCCTAGCAAAAAAACAAAAATACAAATTAATCATAATTGATAATTTTTCCAAACGTCGTTTATTCTAGTACAGCATAGTTTTGTAACCACTATTACTACTTTACTGGAATTCTCAAATTTTTGTGTCTCCGATATTAAAGTTGGTAAGCAAGTGGACTGCATGTTTACTAATTTTTGCAAGATCTTGGACAGAATTAATAATATAGTTCTCATCCACAAGTTTTCTGTCCTTGAGCTTCCTCCTGCTTTTGTTTTAAGATATCAGCCCATACGCAGCGTATTTTTCGAGGTTGGCCTTCCAAAATCATTGACAATACCTCAGGTGGTTCACAGGGCAGCCACTTAGGACCATTACTTTTTATTATTTGCATCAATGTTGTATTTACGACTGTGTCTAACTCGAAAATTGTTCGTTATGGTGACGACTCTGTGTTCTTTTAAACGTTATTTCTTTAAACATTAGTAAATACAGCACTATGTTAGAAATCCTCTGTACCACAAGCTAACTCATATATGGATTTTATTAAAAGATTGCCAAACTACTAAATTGACCCATCTTTTATCGACTCTTTTATATTGTACATTTGGAATATGCCTATCTAAAGTACACTAATTCCTTCTTTGCGATTCGAATTAATTCATCGTAGTGGTCCAGTCCAGATTTGTACAATATGTCGTTCGTGTCTACTCCTAGACTGACCTTCTTCGAGTGCCTCCGCATCTTGACCGACTCAAGCTTAGTTCTTTGTCGAAATTAGCACAGCAACTCTAGAACTGCTTGCTTACTAGGCATGGTTAATTTCCTTCAATTCTTACGGTCATTGGATTTCCTTGTTCCGGCTCGCCCCTTCAGGAGCCATGACCTTTTCGAATTTCCTACCGTACAAAATATGTAGGAACAATCACATCAATATCTCATAACGGTCACCTTTATTGCATAAACTTCCAAATATCTAAATCTCACCTAAAGATTCAGATAGTAATCAGTAAACTTGATGAATCTTAACTTTTTTTTTTATCTAAATAGGCTCTTTAATAAATTTTTTTTAAAATGACTCTTAAGTATAAAAAACATGTAAATAGTGGCTCTGAATTACAAAAAGGCTCTAATAACTAATTCGAAAAAAGAACGCAAAAGACTCAAACAATTGTTCAATTCGTTCAATGCCTTAATCTAAATGTAATTAATTCTTCTCCAACGTAATTGAATGCAGCGAGTCCTTTATTACTTAACCTACTAATGGTTACAGATTCGAATAAAGTAATTTCACACAACCAAATTAACCACCCAGCACCTTGGATTATGATAGTCTCTTCTTAAGTTATGACCTTCCTGTAGTTCAGGCAGCCTCTATTATTAGGTATACATATCGTAACTGCAAAAATATCGATGATAATCGTTTATTTGATAAATGCTGGCATCTGCCGTGGAATGAAATATTTTGCTGCGAATCCGCCGACGGTCAAGTAGAAACTCTCTCATCCCTTATTAACTACCCCTTTGAAAAATATGTACCAATAAAAATAAAATATATACGCGTTGATGGTTGTTCCTGGTTCTGGCCAAGAGTTCGATCTATCATTGCCGAGCGCGATTATTTATATGATCGCTATAAGTGGCCGCGATCTCTATACGTAGCTACTCGAAATAGGGCGACCGCGGAAGCTCGACGAGCAAAGCTTCAATATTTCAGCTCCAAATTTAACCAAAATCTGGTGAAATTTACGACAAGCTGGAGCCGTGGAAGGGAGTAATTATAATTCTAAAAATGATCACGAACCTGATGAGCTATACACTTTCTTTACATCATTCAGTACTGCGCCCACTGAGCTAAGTTATTCTAATCCCCGCATAGGTAATTCAACAAGATCTTTCTCTGTTTCCAATAATAATGGGAATACCCTTTCTCTTAGAGGAGTCGATTATAGTGATCTTCTTGCTGCTGTATCCTCAATCAAATCAGAAGCCACTGGACCTGATTACTTACCACCACGGTTCATTAAACATTTTTCCCATTTATCGGAAAATATATGCTACAGATAATGAATTCGTGTTTGACGTCATCTTCTATTCCCAGTGCTTGGAAGTTTGCAACAGTCACGCCCATTCCGAAAAAAAATCCTCTCCGGAATCTGTAGCGGATTTTCACCCCATCAGCATTTCGTGCTTTATATCCAAAGTCTTTGTAAAGCTTATGTATAAACAGATAATTGAATATCTCGACCGGGGTGATTTTCTGACCCGTTGGAAATCGGGATTCCGGCGAATTCACAGCTGTGAGACAGCTGTGTTGAAAGTATCTTCTGACATAAGAATTGTTCTAGACCGAGACCATTTCATGGTCTTAGTACTTTTAGATTGCTCTAAGGCTTTTATCAGCGTGAATTACCGCATCTTCCTCGATAAACTAGCTAACTCATTCAAGTTTAGCAACCCAGCCGTTGCTGTAATTAACAACTTTCTGACCGGTCGCAAACAGTGAGTCAACGCCAACGAAATATTGTCTACTGCACTACCACTAATAAGTGGGGTCTCCCAAGGTTCGATATTGGGTCCTTTGCTTTTTAGTCTGTTTATAAATGACTTGCCTGACATACTCCAGGTTGTGAATATCCGTTTATATGTGGACGTTATATCTCAATAGACTTATTGGGCTCTTAGAAGACTGCATTGATCGAATAAACTGTGACCTCAATAGAATAAATGTCTGGTCAAGGGGTAATCAATTGGTTTAAATCCTATCAATTCTTTTTG
This sequence comes from Dioctria linearis, assembly GCA_963930735.1. Classification (NCBI taxonomy): domain Eukaryota; kingdom Metazoa; phylum Arthropoda; class Insecta; order Diptera; family Asilidae; genus Dioctria; species Dioctria linearis. Next base: position 51,802,742 of record OZ005742.1, on the reverse strand, counting down.
TATTTATTTCTAAAATCAAAAATTGAATTCTTCTGGTATACCACATGTAGTCCTTTATCAACGTTTCGTTGCCTATACTAAATAAAGTTACTACTCTTGGTATTATTTTAAATAGCGAAATGAAGCATTGCGACTACGTTAACAGCATTATCAGAAAAGTTTTTGCAAGGCTTCGGAGTCTCTGGCTCTCAACGAATATCGTATCTACTGCAAATCGCCTCAAATTAATTAAAGCTTTAATTCTGCCCCACTTCACTTATTGTAGTGTTATATTTCCTAAACTGGATAGTTTCTGTGCCCGTATAAGATGGAAGTAGCTTTCAACGATTGCATACGCTTTGCTTATGAACTCCGCAGGTTGACCATGTTTCGCCATTTCGATCTCGAGTGCTTGGCTGTCCACTGTTTCCCTACTTGCGGCGACGTACTCTAGTTTTCGTATATAATCTAATTAATTGTGATCGGCCTAGATACTTACGAGAATTTTTCCTGTTCACACTATAACGAGGTAATAGGAATATACTGCTTCCACCATTCTATAAATCTTAAATGGACGGTTCTTATCTTGTCCAAGTTACCCGTCTATGAAATAACCTACCCTTGAATGTCCAAACTGCACACACTGTCGGTGCATTTAAGAGGCACATTGAAATTCTTATAGTATAATATTAATTACTCCTTTGCTATTATGAATTATATTCATGATCTCCACAGCAGAATTTACAGTAAATTTTCAAATTTAGCTCTAAAAGGAAACTAAGTTCTTATAGTAGTCCTTATTATTTTGAATGATTGTTTTTGTTTTTAGAAAAATTGTATCTGTTTATTTCTTTCTTCTGTTTTCGTTGAAAACTCGATCTCTGGCACCTTTAAATCTAATGTACGAAAAAAGATTATTAACTCTTGTCTACAGTATTCCTAAGGAAATATTTCTATTTCTATTTCTACTTGAATAATAACTAAACAAACAATGACCGGTGCAAAGGCTAAACAACGCACACTAAAAGCGTAAAAGATTAAGTTAATAAAGCTATAAGCTAAATGTAAAATATTTTACAGTAATTGTGAAAGTCAATGTTTATCCTTCCAGCTCATAATCTCAAACGGAGCGCTTGTTTATCCCACGTATGGTACAGTTAAATGTGTGTCTTCAATCTAGCGACGTGCGTTAATTGTACAATTTGGCTAACGTGAACACCAAGTTAATCAAACAATTCACCTCACTACAAATTCTTGGTCCCCATAGAAGCGTTGTTCTAGTAATGCCGAAACTCAGGTGGATCAACTGACACATATCGAGCATGAGTTTCATTAGATTTTGCAATGCCAGACAAGTGAATAACCTGTAAAACAGGACCCCTTCCTTATAGAATGACCTGTGCAGATCCCCTGAATTCTTCAGTTAGTATCTGATAACTGATTAAGATGTACAAGATTGTGATGCAACAATTTGAATTCCACGTCAGCATCTTCGTAATTAGATGGATAACTGTAGACTACTCTGCAAGTTATCCCTCCCATCACTCCCATATTTACCCTGAGACATTTTTACCATCTGTTGTATCCTGTAAACTCCGGAGGTCTTATGGCCATAAGCACATCACGAAGCACATATGTTGTAAGCATACTGAAAGGTGTGTGAAGTGATCTGCTCAGAACGAAAGCATCTTCCCACTTAATGCCAGGGTCACTGCTCCGAAGTTCTAAGTCTCTTCCGCGCATAAGTAGCCAGTTCGTCATTTCCGGAGATATCAATAATATCTCCGAGAACCGTCAGGAGATGTGCGTAAGCTTTAAAACTTCGAGTATTACCGAGAACCGAATCTCTTAATTCAGGATTGAGTCTGATCGGTATCGACGGGAACTGTAATTTAATGTACCTATGTACTCTCGACTATCGACTCGGTACCATAAGGCATTCCACTTAAACTGAAATTGTTCCAATAAATTATATTGATGCCACACATTTTAAAATTTGAAAAAAAGAAGCAAATATGTCGCATAACACTTATAGCTTTTTGTTCCTTTAATCTAGTAAAATTGCCATTGATTGCTTAACAATTGTCAGTTAAAGTTTTCTTTCGACAAATGATACATGTACACAACATTATACAAAACTAGATTTATGGATATACATATATATTATATATGTATGCATCCTCAACTCCAGTCATGGTTTCTCTCAAACTCTGCAATGCAACCCACTCAAACGTGACGATTGAAAGGAAACTATACTGGCTGGCAAAATCAGCTTGTCCATCCGAAAGCATAAATCCAACTTCCTGTAAAAGGAAACGGAAATGACACTTCATCTCTATCAATGCTTCAACACGCCATCTATCAATTGTTTCGAACTAAGGAAAATATTTTCCATTGTTCCAGAACGCTAATTCTCCTCTTGACCTTTTTGCATGGAGGAGAGCGGCTTAATTATATTTTTGTGAAATTCCAAGGAGGATTTTTCTAGTATATATCGTAACGTTTTAATTTATGAAATTAGCTAAGTAAATTCCATTTCTGAAACATAATTATTTTCGAAAGTATGGATAATTACCACCCTTTGAAATTCCAGAGCTGCCACCATGCCGAAATGTGTTATCTACAGAAAGGCTTGGGGCAAAATGAATTTCTCTTTAAAGGTGGCGATTACTACCAGTGCAGCTGGATTCATTAAAGCAAAAAAGTAAAAACGAAAATTCTATTTTCCCTATAAAATCTATATTTTCTTCTTGTTTTCACCGGGTTGTTTAGTCAGTACGTAATGTATACAGCACGTTATAAATTTTCCTTTATAAACTTCTGTTATATCCCACCACCAATAAATGGTTTCAGGAGTGTTGGCAAGGCACGGACATATGTACATATGTTTGTATGTAGTTAGTTAAAAGTTTTCCCATAGAGGTTTTATGGTTGCCCAACTACCTCACATTCAGGGAACTTTCAAATCTAAAAGATTGCCATAAAGCAAGAAGAGAAGCACCTGCAAAGTTCTTTTGGAAGGTTTTGCAAAACACACATCCTGTTTGGTTTCCAGTTTTATATCTCAACCTTGTTCAATGAAAGTTGGTTAAGATGCCTTCCTGATTTTCCATCAACAGTAGTTTACGAGGGCACGTTTGAATTCGCCGATATCGGGCAGAACACATGTTTGATTTGAAATATTGTGGCAGATTTAAATGCAGAAGTTCTGTTTACTTCCACAAATTTTCCGCAGCGTAGAATTCCCTCGTTAGTTTTCAAAATTGTTATAAGACTCTTGTAAGAAGAATAAATACGGAAAAGTTTTTGTTTACAAAATCGAGGTGGAACTGGTTGTATATGGCAACATAAAACTTTTACAGATTTTTCTGTTTAAATACCTTCAGGTGAAATCATGAAACCTGCACAGATGATGTTGATCACAAATTATTTTACGATTTCTCAAAATTTTTACGGTTTCGAAGTGTTTTGCAATTCACATGTGTTCATAAAATCCACATGTATGTACGTAGGTATGTACAAAGAAAATGAATAATGGTAAAACATAAAGAGAATATAAATAAAATGAACAAAAATTGAATTTTGCAATTTTGATGAGAATAAACGAAAGATGTGGAAGAGTCTGTAGGTATGTAGGTGGTACAGACAATCTGCAGTAATGACAGAAATATAAAGGTGCGTTTGAGTATCGAATGAGCAATAAAATGTGCTTTTTTGTATATGTTGAAACTGAGGCTCATGCGACCCCATTGATGTGTATGGGAATTATTCAGGACTAAGGAACATTAAGTTGCGTCTGTGATATTATTAACTTGCCCTTTTTTTGTAATATGTCAAAGGTACAAGGGGGATATCAATTTTGTTCCATAAGATTAAAATATATGCACGTCTGGGACTTATGAAAGTTTTAATTCCAATTATATAATTCGTAAGGAGGAAGCATTTCTACATCTGTAACAACGGCACTCAAACTAAAATGTGCGATGGAGTCATTTTGACTCTTCGCGAATGTTCTTTTTCATGTTACTTTCTTTTTAATAGGTCTTGCGAAAATCCTTCTCGTGACTTTTATTCATTTTTAAAGCGTAATAAAATGAAAATAGTGAAATAATTAGTAGTCGTCGTCGAATTTTAAGCTGAGATTTTTCTGATGTACATTTAATGCCCAAAGGAGTCGTATTGACTACTTGTTTTTTTTTTGTATGATTGCGTAGTAATTGAAATTATTTGCAAAATTATAATAAGTGTGTGTGCTATATTACATAGAAAAACGTAGTATCACTGAAGCAAGGAGGCGGCAGAAAGCGAAGATTTATCGCCTTTACGATGAATAGCTTGAAGCGTTAAGGCCGATTCACACCACCGCCGCGATAACGATAGCGATAATCATAGCGATAAACTAGAGACACAATTCCATTCCACGTCTTGCAATAACTTTAAGGTAAAGTAAAACATTAAAGAAAAAGTACATTTATAATGAGGAATTGAACGTAAGTATATATATAGTAAGAACAAGTAAGTTTATATTTAAAGGCGCACACTGAGAGAAAAACATATTAAAATCTAGCAGAAACGTAATAGCTTCAAATATTTTTCAATAAGAAAAGCAGCTATATTTTACTGTAGATATTTAATTTAAAAGTGAACGTTTATGCACATGAAATGTCAAAAAAAGTGCTTTTAATTTAAAAATATAAATTTTAAAAACAATGTATGCATTAACGATCTAAAAGTACTCGCTTTTAATATTTCATTCTTGAAAACGATACATTCACTATTGAGTTAAAAGCGAACGTTTTTAGAGCTTCATTTAAAAAAAATCGTGTACTTTTAATTTAAAAGTGAATGTTCTGGAATTTCAAAGTTTAGCATATGCTAAATCTTCCACATTTATGATTTCTTAAATTTCACTAATATTTATTTAATTAAAAAAAAATGATTTAATGAGAAAACTGATACAGATTATACCCACCACAAAAAACCAAATTTGCTTTTTAAGATATAACATTTATTATATTATTGCTTTAAATTTAAAAAAAAAATTAATAAAAACATTTTCATTTAAATAAAGCATACTTAAGGTAATTGTTACTAAAAGAAACAAAGTGATATGCGAGATCGATCAATCATTAATTCTTTACATTTTTGATGTTTTGATAAGTATCGTTTAAATGAATTGAAATTTGAAAAAAAAAATTTTGTCAGCATACATTTTAAAACATTTTTCTGTGTAATTAAATAATCATATGTTAAGTACGTTGTAAGTACTTAACCTCTTCATGACCAAATTATGATCCAATTCGTATAAATTTTTTTTTCTTGGTGGAGATGTATATATTAAGTCAATTTACAAGATAGAATACAAGAAATGTAAAACAGATGTCCTAGGGAAGATTTAGGGATATGGCGTCATATGACGCCAGTGGGTTTTTTGTTACCTATGAAAGTTACTTCGCTCGGTATTCATTATTTTCTAATTGAGGTAATAATTAAACATCAGGATTAAGTAATTATTTTTATTATAATTGTCACACTGTATTTTGAATTAAACATTTAGTTTTTTGTATGAAATTCTCTCATACATTCAGGGCAAACCGGTTCATTGCACTTGCAACACTTGTACCGCGTTCTTCGGAAGCACATTGATCTGTGGCACCTTGGGGCAGATTTAATATCTACCTTTTCAGGGAAATGACCATTCTCGTCATAGCGTATGCAACCTGGTGTCTTTGATGGGACCATACGTTTCTTCCTTTCTTCCTTGGTTTTGTTATACTCCTGTATAACATAGGGCCGTGCAACTTTAATATGTTGTTTTTTCTTCCTATCTCATCGAATTATTTCATCTTGTGGTTCAAGGCCACCATAATTGGATATCATGTGCACCTCTTTATTATCCAGCCAACGTAATACTGTTATATTTTCTGATGATGTTGCATAAGTTGCTTCACCTCTTTTCAATTGTTTCTTAGGAAGTAATTTATGTTTAACTTCAGAAACTCTGTTTAGTCGAAGAGTTCCAATCACAAACAGTTTTTTTTCTGTAAAGCTCTTATCAGCGGAAGACTTGTAAAAGGTTATCCATAAATATTTTATTACCGGTGCTTGAAATCCCATGACATAAACGGATAACTGTGTCCCCTACTACACCTAACGGTGAACGCTCGTTGGTAGACTTTCCTTCATACATCTCGAAACAGTGAACATATCCATCTGGACTAGCCCTGCACCATATTTTGAAGCCCCACTTTTTTGGTTTTCCAACCATATATTGCTTTGCAGAACTCTTTCCTTTGAACGGAACCATTTGTTCGTCTATTGATTGCATTTCTCTATCGGATCTGGCTTCATGATATGATGTATGAAGAGCCGTTATAACAGGCCTTATTTTCCAAAATTTGTCCTCTTTATGCTCTTCTTCGTTGTTGCAAAAATGTAGATATCTTTTTATTTCTGCAAATCGATTGCGGCTCATAGAATTCGCTATTTAGTCCATTCTTTGCGTTGGAATTTCGGACCAATACATTCTCACATTAGGATATCTTATGTATGTCATTATCAAATTTATGCCAAGGAAAACCTTGAAGTCTGCGACAGTAATTGAAAAGGTTGCATTGTCACATTGAAAAGCGTATCTATTTGTCTCAAACACGATCATCTCCAACAAATCGTCATAAAAAAATATTTGAAAAAATCATATGGCTCAAATCCATTTAAAAAACTTTGTCTTCGCCTTTATAGGCCGGAGGAATTCCATAAAAGTCGTTATCTTTACCCGACACCCATCTGTAGTTTCTGAGATTCTCTGATGTTGACGCTATACATTCATTGTCGTTGATTTTCAAAACACTTGTTTCCTGAGAATCTTGAAGTCCTTCCCCATCAACTTCATCAGACTCGTTGCATAATTCATCGAAGCAGTGTTGAACGAAATCGTTATCATCGCTGTCTAGTACACTACATTCTGAGTCGGAAGGTAAAAACACAAGTCTTCAATATCGGTATCTTGCAATGCTTTTCTTTTCTGAAAGGTTAACGAAACATTCTGATATGACCATATTTCAATTAGTTTGAAAAAATGACCGAAAAAGGTATAAGTATACCATGAAAAACAAAAATTTTAAAATATACCGATAATCTATCATTCTTATACAAAAAGATTGACCCGGTAATACTATGGATAGCAAAATACTGAAGAAATTATGTGATTCAGTGAAAAAGTCAATTTATTGAAACAAGATAACAAACAATCCCAATGGCATCAAATGATGCCACATGCTTCTACTGAAAATACAAAAAATTTAAAAGGCCAATTACTTACAAATCTATTCATTCTGAAGCTAAACACTTTAGAAAACACTTTTTAAAATTTTTCGCTTTTAAAAAAATATGTATATTCACAAAAAAAAATCCTTAAACTTTACGTTTTACTTCACTGGCAAATGAACCAATTAGTAGATTGTAAATCAATATAAGTAATGTCTGTTGCATGTGGATTAGAATGAAATCCACTTTGTGGATAAAATGAAATATTCAAAAGTGCCTGAAAATATGCAGAAGACATTAGAAGAACTTAGTCTAGTTTTAGGAGGTTTTATTTATCTGGCATCTTGTGATGCCGTTGGGCATGAGAAGAGGTTAAGTGGTTGAAAAATAGTTCAAACATTTAAAACAGTTGTACATTTTTGATTAAATTTATTCAGGTTATATCTAACAGTTCTTTCTTTATTTTTGGCCCATAAAATCTAAAAGACAAGCAAGACTTGGAGATATAATGACAAATTTGGAATTGATTTGATAAAAATCTATTTGCACAAAAACCCAAGGAAGTTCATAAACCTTTGGATATTTCAATTATAATACCTAATTATGTTTAAAACCCGTACGAAGCTTTCAGGAAAGGAATCGAATTTGTACAAAGTGCTATCAAATTATATATGTAAAATGATTTAATTTCATCTAAAGTAGATCCTTCAACTATTACAAATGGTTGTATTGTAAGATGATTGAAGTAATATTTACCAATTAATTCGGTAACTTGCTGCTGGTAATCATTCAATGAAACTCTCCACTTGATCGTGCATAGTAGCTTTTTTGCTATTGTTTTCATTTGCATCTTTAAACCTTACTGATGGTGGCAGTATATAACATGATAAAGTATAACTAAAATACAATCTCCGCTATGTGAAAAAGAAATTTTAAAATATAATAAAATATTATTCGTAGCCAATGAAACAACTTCAAATCACATTCGCAAATATATTTATATATTTACATAAGTAAATAAATTACACTTATAAAAACTTATTTATATTCTTTGTTGTTTTAGCCAATTGAAGAAATTCTTTTCGAAGGGCATTATGAATATTGCGTTGGTAAAACAAATTAATTCTTTCTTTGAATATATCCCATTTCCCATATAGATTTTAATATATATTCCCTTTGAGGGTACAAAAGTTTAAAATCAATATATATCTGAAATGAAAGTGCAGATTGCATCCATCATAATTTGAAAATTAGAAATTAAATGCACACTTACCAGTACTGGGGCATCACAGTTCTTAAGTTTAGACCAAGCTTTTATAAAAATCGAAGTTCGACAGCTTATTCAAATCAAATCTTGCTATCGCAAAGGAAATGTTTTTTCCCAGCTATCACAAGTCTCGCTACAATTAGGATTTTTCCATTGTAAGGCGACTTTTAGTCAGAGCTGTAAAATACTCATAATTTAATGGATTTAATACCTCTTAATTATCAATACCGTGTATTTAAGAATTGGCAATTCCCAGTACTAAGCCTTCTGTACTGGAATTAAAATTTATCAGTCCCATTCCCGGAACGGCAGGTAATACTTTAAAATACCGGAAAGTAATCGAATTTGCGATTTCATTACAAAAACAACTACAAATTCCCAAAAGTATTTGGATAGTACTATATAATTCCTTTCAATTCTTTTCAAATACTTTCACTTACTTTTAATTACTTTGACAACTTCAGTATTAAACATGAATTATGAAATGAACTAGATCAATTTTCTGTTTAATTTTATTGTAAAAAAAAACTTTTCCCTGTTTTCCATGTTCTCAAGGTGCAATAAAATTAAGTAGTTTGGACAAGTACGTTTGATTTAAAAAAAACCTATCGAAACTATAGACTTAACCGAAAGTGGTAAGTATATTTAAAAACTTATCAAACAAATTAGAAATTAAATACTTAATAATTGCATAAACGAAGCTAATATTGTAAAACAAAACGATAAAAATTATAAGAGAGTAGAGACGGATACAAAAGAAAACGAACTAGAAACTGGAAATATAAATATGCAGAAAAAAGAAATAATAAATGAAATGTGAAGGAATTGCAAAAATAAAAAATTAACTGAAATTGTTTTTATTTTTGTATTTTTTAAATCCCTTGCAACTTCTAAGACGATTAAAATTTAATTGATTAATTAATTTAATTAATTCTCTCCTCAGAATGTGGATGGGCACGTCGACCTAGGCCGATTAGTTCTGATTTAAGTTAGACATATGAGACAAAATTACCCATATGTATCCTGACACTGAAGTGGGTATGTGGAAAAGTATCTGCGACTTAAATAAGCTGCACTGAAGTATAATTTCTTGTCTTCAACAGGCGCAGTAGAGCGATTATTTTCCTTAGCGGGTTTAATCAACCATCCTAAAAGACAGACTCTTAGTGATTTCTGTTTTGAAAAATTAGTCTAAACTAAGGTAAACTGGAATTTTGGGAAAATTAAAAATTAATTGAAGTTGTTTTAATACACCCTGAGAAAAAATGTAAACTGGAATTGTAAATTTTACTTTGTAAAAGTAGAAATCACTGCCAAAAAAATTAGGTTTAACAACTGAGAGCAACTATTTGATAAGCCATTTCTACTAAAATAAAGTACATTTAACTAAGTTTAACTATTGTTTTGTATGTAATTGCAAATTTAACTATGGAAAAATAGCAAACAGTAAATATTTTCATAGAGTGTGACTTTATATTTTTTGACCTATGGCCTACAATTTTTTTAAAGCAAACGTACTTCTCCAAACTACTTAATTTCATTGCACCTTGAGCACATGGTAAACAGGAAAAAGTTTTTTTTACAATAAAATTAAAAAGACAATTGATCTAGTTCATTTCATAATTCATGTTTAATATTGAAGTTGTCAAAGTAATTAAAAGTAATGGAATGTATTTGAAAAGAATTGAAAGGAATTATATAGTAATAGCCAAAGACTTTTTAAATATTTTTGAGAATTTGTAAATTCTATTACTTTCCGGTATTGTAAAGTATTACTTGCCATTCCGGGAATCGTTTAATTCCAGTACAGGAGGCTTAATACTTGGAATTGCCAATTCTTAAATACTCGGTATTGGTAATAATAATGGTAATGGTACTTGAATTATACAGCTCTGCTTTTCGTGCTGTAGAAATTGATTCGTCGATTTCTACATTTGTTGTAATATCTCCCGTACTTCATTAACTGTTTTGTTTTCTTTAGGTAAATCTTCTAATCTTCTTTTCTATGGCTTGCAGTTAAAGTATTTTGCACAATGTTCCCGTTAGTATTTTTTTTAGCTGGACGCGGGAAGTAATACTAGTCCTAAATACAATTAAATTACAAGGAAAAAATTTGAAACCCGATTTTTATACACTTAGTGAAATTTGTATCTCACTTGGAAATAAGGTAATTATATCGTTTAGTATGTCGATGAAGTCATTAGGATTAAGCACTACATTTCTGCATATTATATTTTCAACAATAATATGAATTAATTCATTCCTCTGTTTTTCAGTTAAAAGGGAACTTACTTCATAAACTTGTAATATATTCTTTCCTTTTGAGGTTTCATTTAACAGAATTGAAATAGACTACAAAAATTGTTACAAGAATCTAGTGAAAAACGAATAAACTTTTTTTACGATAATTTGCGATATTTTCATTTTGGTAAGCGTTTGTCGCCTTAATGGTTTTTTATAATCGCCAAAAACCATATTGATTGGTGGAAGCTAACGGAAATTGACCGCCAGTACAATTGCTCCTACTGGATCTATTTTGTAAATAAGTTATATCTTTGTTAACTCCAAATTTCCCAGTGTTTGTCACATTCCTTTTGTTATACTGAAGGTTGAATATTAGAGCCATTAAGATTTGTGTCAATTTTGCGATGAATAGGATCCAATGTACAATCAAAGGTCAATACGGGATCGTCTGCTGTTGGACTAGATATCCTCTCCACTGCTTGATTCCATGTTTCTTCTGGCACTCTTGTTTGACTCGGTATCTCCTCGGCTTCTTAACTTACTGTTATCTCTGTTGCTTTTTGATAAGACACATTCGATTGAGTTTTGGCAAAATTTAAATAAATCCGGAAAAAATTCCCAAGGCCATGTTTTATAATAGTTTTTAGCTGCTTGTCTTGTTTTTGTTTTTGAATTTTTCAAATATCTCGAGTAACAATCTCGCAGATTTTTCCATTTCTTCTTAAGTATATCACCAGAAACTATGTATAATGGAAAGATAATTTAGAAATTCTATTTTATTTTCTAGGTTTTTGACAACTTATCGTAACTATATAGCAATTGGTATCAGTTATAGAATATGATTTTCGGCAATGTGTGTCACAGTCAAGGACCTCTGCCAAGTCATTTGGAGAAAACTTCAACCCATGTATATTCCTCAACCAAATAAATACATTTGAAAAAATTTGAGTTCGGATATCGGATTAAATGGGAGTTTCCCAATTTAAAATTTCCTTTAAAATCTTAGTTCATGCGTCCATTCCCAGCAAGATAAGCTCGACAAGATCTTCAAAAAGATAAGTACAATACCTATCTTTCTACAGAACAACGAGTTGAAAACGCGTTCGGAATGTTGGCACAAAAATGGAGAATTTTTTCAATCCGATTCCAACACAGCCTGAAATCACCATTAAAATTGTTCAAGTCGTATGCGTTCTTCACAATTTCTTACGAACAAAGCATGAAGACCACAACTATTACTCGCAATATTTAGAGCCACCTGAATCAGAAATGAAGGATGAGGAAGTTTTCCAAATTCGACAACGATTCTGTACTTACTTTAATAATATTTAAATAAATTAAAATTCACTTGTGTTGAATCACTTACTTATATTTATCTCCTTGGAAATATCATCCCACACTTTATCCGATTTTTTAATACTTTTGTAATCTTTCAAAGTAAGATTACATAAAGCTAGATATTCCTTTGAAATTTCTATTAATTTTTCAACATCAATAATGATTTCACTTGTATTTTCCATTTTGTTTTCACAGTCCACAGGTCGCAATTGACGACTAAAATTGTGCATGCCGCAATATATATTTCAATCGCTGGTAAAAAGCTGCAGAAATTTTTTGTATCGCTGTGATCTATCGCGTTGGTGTGAGCGTTCGCATTGAAAACTATAGGTCTGTTCGCGCACTCAGTTTTGGGACAATGCATTGCAATGAATTTGCACGAACTTACACATTTTCCGTTCGTTTACTTTCTCGTGCACACAAAATTACACGAGTTTTGCATACGTCAGAGCTTCCCCTCTCGCACGAATTTACCCGAAGTTTTTAATTACTTCACAATTCTTGCAAGGAAAATTGACAGCTGTTATAGGAATAGGTCCTTTTTGTAATTTTCTGAAAGGTGTTTAAAGCGCAAACAAAATGTCGAATGAAGATAGTTTAAGTATTCAATGCTCTCATGGGACTTTTCAAGACTGCATCAAGTTAAAAAAAATATAAAACAATACTCATTTGCAAATGTTATTCCATCCTTCTTCTTCTTGTTTTTCACGAAGTTGCATGAAAAGCGTTCGTTTACTTTTACATTCTTCCCCTACCACACGAGCAAGTTTTTACCCAGCAAGATTTTGCACGAGAAGTACGCGAACAGACCTTATGTGTAGCGATCTATCGCTGTCGCTTCGTTATCGCTAACGCTCCGTTATCGCAATCGCTATAGCGGCGGTGTGAATTGACCTTTATTCGGAGAAGTGTATGCGTGAGGAGTTAAATGTGCTAGCGACCTACCTGTGCACAGTTTGCGGGCTGACAACTTGATTCTACCAATGTGTAAAAAGGCCATGTATAGGAATTTTTTCTGCGAAATATTGCCTTTTTCGTTTTGATAAGCGATTTAGTCGCTCTCTTCGTTTACAGACAGACAAATATTGTCTGTTCTCAACAGAATGGAAAAGGTTTATTGAAAAATGTATGCGTACTATAAATCGGAATCATTCATCGCTTTAAATCAGGAAATAACTCCTAGCTAGGCAAGATGTCCGTTTACTCAATCTATATAGGCTCCAAAGCTGATAAGTACGGTCAAACGTATTGGTTAGCCGTAGACACGGATAGCAACGATTTTCCTTATGCAGAGAAGAATGATTCGCGTCCAGCTGATGTGCGCGTATCTGACCATGTGGTAAGGACACTTTTCTCAACAAAGGTAGGAACGTAACTACCAGTAATAATTTTACGTCAATAGAGTCACTCTTTGAGTAACTATGAAAGAAAGCCAGAAAGGAAGTGTCTGTGTGGTGGCTGATATATTTCCCACGTTTAATTATGCTCATGAGTTTCTCCGATCTTTCCCATCTAACCAATCGATCGACAACTATTTCCCGCCATCTATTAAGAAGAACGTCCGCAACTGGACTCGAAAGTTGCCTCGCTTGTCAAAAAAGTAAAGTTAGAAGTCCGTTTGGTAAATTCCTCGTCTGTTCAAACTGTTTTGAACTAACTATCATCGATCGGTATACACGTTGGCCTGAAGCTATTCCTATTTCAGATATCAGCGCGGTCACTGTTGCTGAAGCTCTCTGTAAAATTGGGTAGCACGTTTTGGTATTCCTGAAATTATTATTACTGATCAAGTTTCGCAATTCGAATCCCATCTTTTTACCAAACTAGCTAAATTCTACGGCTTCGAAAGTTCTACGACCACTGCATACCATTCACAGGCCCTTAAAAGCTGCTATTATGTGCCATCAGTAGAAATCCTTGTCGAAAATTCTACATCGTGTTTTGTTTGAGTTACGTTCTGTTTTTATAGAAGAATTCGACACTATGGGTGCAAAGTTGGTATACGGAGAGAATATTCGAATTCCTCACGATTTCTTTCAAAATTCTAAAGCCTTCAAGCCCCAAAACGAATTTGTAGGAACTCTCCGTAATTCTATAGCTCAAATTAAACCTTTTCCTGCTTCAAACCATTCATTAACTAATTTTTTCAAATTTATCTCTCTGCAAACCACCTTATGAAGGACCCTTCGAAATCCTGAAGAGAACCGAACAATTTTTCGTACTGCGGATTACGGATAGAGAAGTCAACATCTCCGTCGATCGTTTGAAACCTTGCTACGAAGAGGTTTCCGATGAGCTTAGCTCACCTGAGGAAACCCCTTCTCCGTATCGTAATAAATCTCAAGGAGATCTCTTCGCTCAGCCGGACGCTATGAAGCAGACGCGCACAGTTACGTTTGCCGACACTGCTGTTGATGATGGTGCGCTTGCAGAACGAACTTCTCGAAGTGGACGATACATCAAAATTCCCTGTCGATTTCGCTAAATCCGTCACGGTTTTGTGGTTGGGGTACTGTGGCGGTTGATACATTTCTCGCGTTAGTTATGTTAATGTGTTTCTCCGATTACTCTGGCACTACTACACAACTAAATTATTTCGTTAATATAAACCGGCATTTCTTAAAAAACGTTTGCCAATAAAAAGTTTGAGTTTGGACATTTAAAAAATATATCGGAAACAGAGATTTGGTGTTTAAAAGTTATCCCTGAAGATCATTTATTGGAACTAACCATTTGGAAGAGAATTATTCTTGAAGTTTTTACCGAAGATTTGTTGGATTTCCACACAATCGCCCCTTTTTGCGCAGGTAATAAAATCTATGAGAAGTGAAATGTATATGAAAGTGATGATATGACCCTAACTGTCCATCAGGGCAAAACAAAGAAGAATGTTGTTCTTCTGAGCACTCTTCACTCAGATATAAAAATCAGGGATAATGCGAAGAAAACACCTGAAATTGTTGAATCCTACAATGAATCTCATTAAAAAGTAGATAATATAGATCAAATGACACGAAAATATATCGTCCAAACAAGTACATTTTAGGACACTCTTGACTTAGCTTCAATGAACGCGTGGATCATACATAAGGAAGTAACCTCTGAAAAAAAAATTCCCGTAGAGTTTTCCTGTAAAAGTTAGCAGAGGTGTTTACGGACCCGAGTCCAAATGACTCCATCTAGGCATTTAAGGGGTATGTTAGTGCCGAGTATTCTAGTGTTAACTAGATTTGTTGAATTTAAAAAATATGAACGGAATGGAGATTTAGAGAAGATGAATTGAGGATGAACAGATCATCAATTGTAAAACAATTCTAAACCAAAGCAGCAAACAAACTTATGTATGTTACTAGAAAAAATCTTGAGATCGGTCATTCATAACACGCGATTGTCGTATCACAAGAGAAAGACTTTCTTCGATTGGTTCAGATTAAATTCCATATGGGACTATTAGATTGGTAAGAAAGTTTTGAAAGTTGCTTCAATTGAAATGTTCATAGCCTCATTCTCGTTTGAACGATTTAGACAATTTGGAAGTTTTGATTTTTGATAAAAAAAGCACTTTTAATTATTAAATTTTGAGAAATCGGAGTAAGATGTGCGCGGCATGCAGCGCAAGAATTGCGTACAGGAATTAATCTACAAGGGATCAGCCTAGATACTTCACAGGAACATTTGTCATGCGTGTAGCGATAATGGAGCGAAAGACAACCACCATGCGGCGGTGCTCAAGTGAGTCGAATGGCAAGTTATTGCCAAATCGCCAAAGAGCTTAAAGGCTTTCTTTTGGAAAATACCCAATGAAGCTAAGACTGTACGGCTAGCCGAATTGTATGCCATTCTAGGTCTAATATAAGTTTTGTAGAAGAGCGCTAGATTTGCTGGGCTGAAATATTTCGTACACCCTTTCAGAAATCTGAGACATTTCGATGCTTCTTTGGCAACAGAGTAGATGTGCTATGTCCAGCTTAATATACTGTTAATACCAATAATGCTTAGAGACGGTGAATCTGAAATTAAGGCTCCATTAAATGAAAAAGGGAGTGGTAATTTTGTTCTAAAGAAACGAAGCAGCTTTGGGTCTAGATGCATTGAATTCCATGCGTTCGGTAAAATCAAGATCAATTATTTAGTCATGCAATCTCGTTGGACATATGCGGCATTTCCTCTGCAGTCTGAAAGAGTATCAAAAGAGTGAGCTAAATCAAGGGTACTGTTATCGGCAAAGGAATGGATTGGACAACAGAACCCTGGGGCACACCGACATTTATGGGATGAGGGCCAATATAATATATAGCACGTATTTGGCGACCAGATAGGAAACTTTCAATCCATAATAGAAGGATGGGGGCGAGCCCAAGGGTTTTAAATTTGGATGAACGGGCAGGATGCCAGCCTCTATCAAAGGCCTTTGAAATATCCAAAGCAACGATTTTGGATTCACCAAAAGTGTGGAAACTACGGTTACCACGTTCCGTAAGTAAAGTCAGCAAGTCTTCAGTTGAGCGTCCAATCCGGAAGCCAGTTTGGCGATATTTGATGAGTTGATGACTTTCTAGATACTTCACTAATTTGAAGTTAATGATAGAATCAAAAGCTTTTAGAGAATCGAAGTAATTCCAATTGACCGATAATTTGAGGGACTGCTACCCTCTACGCTTTTTTTAAAATAGGATGAACGTAAGTTAGTTTTCAAGCTGTTGGAAAGATTTCTGTCGAAAAAGACAAGTAGAATAGCTTGCACACTGGTTTAGCCACGGATGAGCCCCAGCTTTGAGTTATCAGGGCGAGAAACTATCAGGTCCCGCAGCTTTCGATACGTCTATCCTCTTAAGGACCTTGAAGATATCTCTCGTAAGAATGTGTATCGGCAATTGTAAACATTCACACGGGGGTGCAAAACAGGTGTCTGTCTGTAATGTGGGTGGAAGCCGAGAACTTGCAGCAAATCTAGCAGCCAGAATATTAGCTTTATCCAGGGAGTCAATTATGACTTGTTTAGTAGTGAAGGTATTGAGGAAGTGGTGAAGTTGTTCCTTATAGTTTTGACAAGACGCCAGATACCTCTGCTACCTTTGCGGACTGCCAAAATTCTTTGTCTAATACTCTGGTCAAAGAGAAATTTCTCTCTCTGGATAATGGACTTGCAGTTGTTCCGTGCAGCCCTGTATACTTGTTTCAGCTCTGGACATTAACAAGCGCGAAAAGCAGACTCTCTAGCTCTTATAGTATAGTTGCACTTATCGTTAAACCAAGAGCTATTTTGTACATTCGTACATCAAACTGACAGTAAACCATAATAAAAATAAAATAAAATCTTTACCAGGACTGTCCAGACAGTTTTATACATCAAAATATTTCCCTATTACCAAACAGATGGCGCTGCAGCAGACAACCAAAGCATAATCGAAACTTCGATGAAATAATTAATGTTTCGGGAATGTAACGTTCGAGAGTGTCTATAAAAGCCGAAGCAGCGCTCTAACAATCACCATTCCTTTCCCAGCCATCCTTGGTAGCGCATTAAACTGCCAAGCTCCTTTCCGATTTTATACACCGCACTAAGGTATATAAAAATTATTAGACTGCAAACCGCACTAACGTTTGCAGTTATTCTATCTCTACTTTTCTATACACCGCATTAAAGTGTATAGAAAATATCAGACTGTAAACCGCACTAACGTTTACAGTTACTATTACATCTACCCCAATTCTATACACTGCATTAAAGTGTATTGAATCCATTTATATATTGACCGTAAACAGCAATAACGTTTACGATTCTTTCTTCTACGTATTCTAATATTTTCTTTCTCTGTCTCATTTCAGATTAAAACCAAAGTATTAGTATTAAGTTAAAAGACTGAATTATTGTTATTTTTATATATATATTATTTTCTGTTTATTGAATAAATAAGTTTTGTATTGTTGTATGCATTGTTTTTTGTACCGGTAGACACTTGTTGAAACTGATTGACTATTCTTTGTAACTAGCACCCTCTCCTATACTTCATTTGTAAGACAACCTGACCGCAGGTTCGGAAATATTTATTTGTTGCTTAAATGTGCTCTATGTATACGGAATGTATTCACGCGTACAAAGATTTAAATAATTTCTAAGCTCCAGAGTGCATTTATCGACATCCCGAAGCAAAACAGGCCGACCAGTCAATCTCCCTGAGGTACTGATTGAGACTTACCCAATCAGCATTCTTATAATGCCAGAGAGGTGGAGGGGTAGGAAAGCACAGATAGGAGATGGTAAATTGAGCCGTGATTAAACAGTGGTGTGAATTACCCAGGGAAGAACCGACTAAGGTTGCATATTTGTCGGGGTGAGATGAAATAAACAAGTCTAATAAATTAGCTCTATCGCCAGATGCATCAGGTACTCGGATCGGTGCATCCACTAGTTGTTGCAAATTAAAAGATGTACAAAAGAGTTTAACGAAACGCCCCGCAGAACTTGTGGCAAAAGATTGTCTGAGCCACGATATGTTGTGGACGTTGAAATCACCAGTTAATATGATTTCAGAAGAGGAAGAGAAGGAAAATAGATGATCAATATTGGGTAGAAATGTTGTGAAAAACGGATACCGTGTCGTCATCAGACGTATTTGGGCTGCGATACAGGTAGCAGAAGTAAATGATGTGCCTGTGGAGGTTAAACCGAACCCAGACATAGTTGAACTCTGGATTGGCGGAAGGAAGGAACACGCCGTTATCAAACTGTCACGACAAACCTCATGTGACTTTAAGGACGAATTTGAAGCTTCAGGCTCCAGGAAGTTTTATCACATCCACCATAATCACCTGCCCAGTCTCCATCTGACTTTCATTTATTTCTGCCGATGAAAAATATTCTCAGGGGAAAAAAATTTCAAAATTTTCGGGATCTTTGGAGGACAGTGGAAGATTTCCTGACATCCTTTTGTACAAGCGGCGTAACTGATCTTGTTGACAGATGGCGGAATGTCATCGAAAACAGTGGGAAATATTTCATTAATTAATCTTAAGTTTAATATAAGAAAATGAATTTTTTTTTCAAGAAAACGACATAACTTTCTTACCAACTTAATAATTTTCAGACTCAAACTCGAAGATAGGTTTATTAAGAAAGAATATCGCTTCTGACATTTTGTAATGAACCATTTCAAACAAGATTCTGGGAAGAAAACTTGTACGAGTGAATGACTTATTCAAATAGGGAGGGTTAAACTGGCTGGCTTGTATGAGAAACGATGAGTGGCCGTCATTATATTGGTTGATTTCATGTTTGGTGCCTAATTGCTTACGTTCCAAGCAATTAACCAACAGACATGAAATCATCTATTTAACTCGCTGTACTATTCAGCCATATTCAGTCGTTTTGATACCCACCGACGATATTGGCGAAAGCAAATCCTCTGTGATCGAGAACACCATATCAGACATTTTGCAAGGATTTTCAAAAGAAGATACTTCCATTGTAATCCTTATAAGTTTTCATTGGTCTCTGGAATGCAAATGATGGCTTTATTATTCAGGAAGCCATCCTACTGGTGATTTGAAGAAAGTCCCGTGAACCTGACTTTATTCTTCTAGAAACACCCTGAACAGCAGTTTTGAGTAGTATATAAAGTCAGTAACCTCAAAAGGTTTTTCCTTCAACTATTCATATCAAGATTACCGGAAAAGACGATCCACAGAGATTGCGTTTCATTTACTGGCTAAGATCGTGGAGTGGGGAGCAAATGTTTTCATATGTACAGTACGGGTTCTTCTGGATATTGGAAGGATATGTTATAAGACTATCTCTGGCTTAATATACCAGGCACTACCTTAAAACTGAGTTGATAATATAATGTTAGGCAAGAGACTACTCAAATGCTGAGATAAAATGTACTAGCCTTGAAAAAAGATTGTCACAACCCTTTCAAAGAGATTGTGTTGAGGGGCTGTATGTAATGTGACATTCTTTATCCTTAATTCAAGTAAATTCTTTAAGTGGGAATTTTCACGTAAAACGTATGTGGATGTTGTTCTTCTAATTATTATTCAAGACAGCAATGCCGAACTAAATGTGAACTTAAACAACGTAGCTTTAAGATTGCTGAAGACTGATGTAGCTTTCATCAAGGTGGAGCAGTGAAAGGGCAGATTAGTACCTTTCACTAGGTGTCATCAAGATCTAAAAGTAAGACGATGTAGGAATTGAAAAAATATATAGAAAAATAAAATAAAAGCACAAAGGGTAGAAAAAGGGTGGAAAAACTCCTTACTTAAATTCTAAGTTGAGGCGAAAGTATAGCTAGAGAATCCCAAATGAATCATTATGCAGTTTTGATGAAAATTAGATGCACTGTAAAAAATGTAAAAATTGTTGCCACAAAACTTAGGTACTTTTCCCTAAAATTTAGGTAATATTCCATAAAATTTAAAGGAATATTTCCTACATTTTTGGGAATATTTGCTACATTGTACGGAAAAATACCTTAGCTTTGTAGCAACAATTGTGCACATTTTTTTCTGTGTGCCTAGTAGGTGCATAACTTTGGTGCATGGAATTTCCATGGCGTAGGTAGTATAAAAGTGTGCATACCAAAGGTAGACTGTAGTCTTCTCAGTATCCTCAAAGAATGTGAATTAATTGACTTATGGAAAAGGAAAAAGTACCGTGAGCAAAGCTCTTGAGCTCTATTCTAACAGCCTACATGAGTAGCATAATTGGATTACCTGGTAACCTGCGGAACAGAATTATAAGTCTGGTACTTGTAAGTGTGTTTCCTCCGGGTAACCATGAATCGCATATAGTCTAGGAGGATTAATTCATGTGAGGAATGTGTATGGATTTTTATTCGTAGGACTTAAGCCCTCCTTTCTGAGACATCTTTACATTTGTTCGCCGTTCGTCGTTGTTTTTTTTTTACCATTACAGATTGCTATGGTGTGTAAGGATGCGCCAGGTGTATGTAGCCAATTGTCATCTTAGATAATATTTAACCGTGACGTATGTACTGAGTCGTATGAATAAAGTAATTCTCGAACGTTAGACTAGTTTTATTCAATTTGCTATCTACCTAATATAGGAGAAAAAATATTAGCTTCCTTCTAAAGCCATTTGGTCAGTCCTGAAGTTACGTGCAATACTTCGCCTGGAGTAGAAAAACTTTTGGCTACTCATTGAGTATAAAACAGAATATAAAATCTTATTGTTTCCAGTTAACATTTTCGTTATTAAAATGCAGTGATACCAGGTCTTCACATGAATTTCAATGAAAAGCATATCTCTATAGTCTCAAATAATCAGGTCGCTCCGAGGACACTAAAGCAAGCATTCATTTAATCTCTAAATGTCTGGGAAAATTCAGGAAGTCAGTGGATCGGCTATACATATAATATATATAAGAAATTTCTAACCCGCTACATAAAGGGGATGGGTGAGCTATTTTCGTATTCCATTCAAACTCTGAAAGTCCCTTCAAATCGGAAATGGTCCGGCCCAAAACAAGTCCATTTTGACCCTTTTCGTGTGAAATAGCTGCATATGTATGTATGTATGTATGAATATATGTTCATAATATATTAGCAATAGTAATCTTAAAGCTGAAGGTACACTTTAAATTTCCTCAAAGGGGCAAATACTCTCAAAGACTCTCTTTTGGAGCTCGGAAGGAGATATTAGGGGGACTTATCAGTCCTGTTTGAAATAAGTAGTCCAGGCAAATGTTTGAAGCGAAATGGTTGAAGCTAGTGGACGAAGCAGAGTTTCCTTATTGGAGACCGTACTTTGGCAGATAATTCAGACAAGCAATTTTTAAATATTTCAATCCCTTCCTGCAATTTAATGTTGAACTAGAACTCTAAAATTCGGTTGATACCGAAGTTGAATTGCATGTAGTTTTTCAAATATTTGGCATAAATAATTGTTGTGAATTTGTGCATATTCCATTGAACTTTTCACAACTTTTTAAAATTGTCGCCCTGTTTTTCTGATGCTCGCGGAATGTCCTAAGTTTTCATATGACAGTGCTACAAAGGATTTACCCACCATTAAGATTCGATCTAAAAAATTTATACATCAATTGGGTATGGAAAAATTTCAGCGTCAGTTAAACGCATTCGTTATGATTTTATCAACATAAAAGGCGCGCTGCAGTTAATTTTAAATTAACATCCGCTGAACATAGGTTGATAAAAAGTGAATCGAAATAATGTGGTCATTTCTGGAATTGCTTTCTGTTTGTAAAATTTTGTAAAGAGAGAAAAGTATGCTTATGGAACGATTAATATTTAGATTATAAGAAAAATGGTATCATAGGAAAATCATGACAACAAATTGGTGATGAATTAGGTTTTCCATATAAGAATAATTATTTTTTTTTTATCTTAATTTTATTTTTGGATACGAAATTAAGAAATAAGGAAGGTATCTCAACCGTTTCAGAGTTTCAGGGTGATTTAGAAAATGTGTGTCAGTTTTTCACAAAACACCCCGAAACTTCCTAGTTATACAGGGTGTCCCATACGTACCGCATTTCCTTTATACCCTGAATTCCTCACTCTATTTCGAGAAATAAATTGTATGGGAGGAGAACCGGAAAATGCACGGTGTGGACGGTAGGGGAGGTTTTTTGATTTTGGGTTATTTTAATCCTAATACCATGTAACTTTCTTGTTATACACCCTATGAAGGTGACTTGCATCTCAGGTAATAGTAAACCCTCTACGGTTTCCAACAAATGCCCAACCATCGCTCTACCCCCTTTCGGTAGGCAGTTATACGACGTCAAAGTCAAAAAATTGGAAAATTTTGCAATTTCTTTTTCAATTTTAACGATTTTCCCGCCAAAATGCATGATAACTATACAGTTTTATGACAAGGTGTAAAGACCCTGGAATGTTACCTTTAATTTGCACATGTACCTACCTAAATGCCATTATTGAGATGTTCCCGTTTTTATGGTGCATAATTTCATTAATTTTGCTAATAATAATAGAAATCGCGCCTAATTTTATGCAATTCCACGCAAATTAGCAAAATTCATGAAATTATGCATCATAAAAACGGGAATATCTCAAAAACGGTAGCAATTAAGTAGGTACATGTGCAGGATCAAATGAAAGGTAACATTCCGGGTTCGAGAGGTATTTGGGCATTTGCTGGAAACCGTAGAAGGTTTACTATCACCTGAGATGCAAATCACCTTCAGAGGGTGTATAACAAGAAAGTTACATCGTATTAGGATAAAATGCACTCAAAATCATAACCACCCCCCCCCCTTCCGCACACACCGTGTATTTCCCGGCTCTCCTCCCATATAATTTATTTCTCGAAATTCAGTGAGGAATCCGTGGTATAAAGGAAGTGCGGCACGTACGGGACACCCTGTATAACCAATGAATTATAACATAATTTTTTCCTTCGTTAGAGTCCTTATTATTAATTCTGTTTCGATGCAAAATTATATGTTGAAAATTTGCTGATTTTGGAAAACATTTGTTTAATTATTTTGAAAATTCAGAACTTTTTGCAACTGCCTCTAACCCAATTGTCAAAATTGGGACTACCTTAAAGTTTTGAAGTTTTTCCATGTTCGTTTTAATTATTCTGAATTGTCTCAATTAAATTTATATATATATATATTTGGATAAGTTTTTATATATGGTGGAGTGATAGTGATATGTAGAGAACTTGTAGATAATGAGTAGGTAGGTAGTAACTTTCCCATATATGATTTTTTTATTTGATTTTTGAATAAAACTGATTAATTTGATTTGTCTTTAACACCAAAATCTGCTCGTCATTTCAAGACTTGTAATTTTTTATTTTATTTCTTGATCAAATATTTCTGTCGAAGTTCTTTGCAACTCATGCACTCTTTTTTCAAATCTTTTCCGCCAATTTACATTTCTTTATCATTATTTCTTGAATTATTTCAATTTTTTTTATAAAATCGCTTATTGATTTACAGTATTTCACGTAACAATATTGAATCCCTTCACATCGGTCTTGTGATAAGAGTGGCATAGCTCAATTTTTTTTAATATTGTGAATATAGAAGTGGCGTTTTTTTTT
This sequence comes from Dioctria linearis, assembly GCA_963930735.1. Taxonomy (NCBI): domain Eukaryota; kingdom Metazoa; phylum Arthropoda; class Insecta; order Diptera; family Asilidae; genus Dioctria; species Dioctria linearis. The sequence continues at coordinate 51,778,590 of OZ005742.1, read as the reverse complement.
CTGTCACAAACAACATCACGTTTGTACCTTCATTATTTTTCCGCTAAATTGCAGATGAGACTATAGGTATATTAGTTTTTATATTTTTCTTTAGAAGAGTGGCGCAATTGCATCAATTCCACAGAAACTGTCAGAGAATTAATTTGAATACGTTTTTAACAAATGGAAAATGATTCAGATTTTAATAATAATATTTTGCATATAATTTGGTACGATTCGCGGTGATTGTGATTAAGGCAATTATATAATTCATCGTATTCGTGACGACTATTTAATTTCTACAAAACAACGAAATTCTATTATACCTGCGGACAGAAGAGTTGAATTATTCTGCGGATCTGATTTCAAAACAAATCATAGTAAACAGCGTATTGTGAAAATGCCAGAACTTAGTAAAAATTCGGCGTCTATATAAATCAGTGACATACCCATAATGCTAACTTTACTTGCACCTTATTTTCGCCATTATTCTATGCTCAAAAATTTAGTTTGAATATGCAGGATTCTATTATGGAATGGAAATCGAGGAGACTCCTATTGTACTACTGTGATTTTGTTATAACACAATAATTTAGAAATAATTTCTGTACACTATGTGACCGAAATAGATCGCTTAGTTCACAAAAAGATTATAATCCGAGTAAAAACTACGAGTAATACTTGGAAGATGCTTCAATAATTAGGCAATTGAATTTGGAATATCCTATCCAATGATTGAATTGAAAAACAATTACACAATGAATGTTGAATCCAAGCTTAGGGCATCTACTAAAGGAAATACATTATGAGTTTCATGAACTTGTTTCCAGCCGTCTCTATTCTGGACACTTTTATGATTTCATCTAGCAATGCTATACGTTGGTAGATGCCTCTTTAAAACGGCAATTGAGAGACCTTCCAAACACTTTCTACTAAAGAAACATCAACAAGAAATTCTGAAAGGACAGATTATGAAATTTATGCTGGACAATCTGGTGTAGCAAAGTATCCACAGGAGTTTGTCTGCAACTCCATCAATGAGTTAACCTATGAATTTAACGAAGAACAGAAAAATGTACCGTTGTATATTTGACATTATATAACCATGGAATTACTACTATACTATGATAAAGTAAAGGATTTTATTTTAATAGCGATCAAGTTACCATTTACTGAGGCCATTGTAATTCTTGTGTGCTTTGTGCCGATATGTGTGACCAAATAGATTGGCTGATGCCAGTATAGTCTACGTGACGAATTCCAGGTTTTGGATATAATATTTTGCTGTGAGCCAGTTGATGTTTACGATAAATTTAACGGTCTCCTTAAGCTTAAATTATGCTGAGTAAAACTACATATTGTAGTAAGACAAAACAGAATTCTGGTCTCCTTTTGTTAGAATTAAATAATTGTGATAAAAGTTCCAATTAATACCATCAAAATGGCTATAACAACTATATGAAGTTTAGTTTTAATTTTTTTGGTTACTAAATTGTTGTTTTATACTCCAAGTGTTTAGCTTTCGATGTGTCCAATGTTGTAGGTAGCTTAAGCAGATGTACATGAATAAATAAATTTTTCAGTGTACATTATCAATCATTGGTTACCAATATTTTCTTGATATGTAGACGTCTAACTGCTTATACAAAAACCTGAAATTTCATTTTCGATGACTAATTAAGTGCAGACTCTGGTGCATAATTTGGAAGTGAACACTTTAATACCCGAATTAATCACCTTCTAGTGGTCATTATGGTTGACAACTTGTCAATACTCACCCAGGTTGGGTATAAGGTTATGCAGATGACCTGGTGATATTAGTCACTGGTAGTTATTAATCTATACTTTGTGAACTGGTGCAAAACGCAATCCGACTAGTCATGGATTGGGTTACGAATTTTGTATTATCCATCAATCCACTGAAAACAGATCAATGCCTTGTCATTAAGAAAAGGAATATCGTCAGTCTGAACCTTCCCTACAGTGGCTCCGGACGTTTGAAGCTAAAGGATAGAGTTAAATACCTCGGTATACTAGATAAGAAGCTAAACTGGAAACCACACGTCGCGTCGAGGATATAGTGAATAAGGCCCTTAGAGCCTTCGCAATGTGCCGCAGAACTGTAGGAAAAAAGTGTGGACTCAAACCACGGATGATCCTGCCGATCTACACTAGCGTCATCCGACCTATGATAACCTATTGTTCTGTGGTGTGGTGGAAAGCAATGGATTACGCTAACCATCATAAGATATTGGAAAAGATACAAAGAATGTGTCTTCTGAGCGTAAGCGGCGCCCTCAAGTCAACCAGCACTCGGGCTCTCGAGGTTATCCTCAACATACACCTCGTGCATACACACGTAAAGAAGGGGGAATCAATCGCAGCGCTGAAGTTGCATCTCAATCAGAGCTGCATTCACTCTGAAGCAAGAGTTCCACATGAATCCATCTTTGCGATCGTGCAATTCACCGTTCCTGACATCAGCAAGGACAGCGACCTCTTTCTAGACTAGATTATAATGAGAATCGAATTTAAATCAAAAATTCTATCTAGGGCAGATTAGGCGTCACACTCTGTGCTTCAACCATTAACAAACACCCTATCGTTTACACAGACGGCTTCAAAACTGAAGAAAATATCGGAGCAGGTATTTTCTGTAGGTGCTTCGTATGCAAGTCGCCCAACACCTTGAAAGCCATGTTCCGGTTTTCCAGGCGGAAGTCAAGGCGATTCTTGAATCGGGAAGGTATCTTCTCAACGCAGATACATTGAACAATGATTGCCATTTGTTCGGACAGCCAAGCAGCTGTAAAGCTTTATCAAAACCCTTCATAACCTCAAAACCACCCTAAATTCCCTCTCGCCATGTAACAGGGTATTCGTTGTGTGGGTGGAAGGTCACAGCGATATCAGCGGAAGCGAAAGGGCGGATGAGCTCGCTCGTATTACTGCAACCTCGGAGGATTCATCCTCTTCAATCGGGATTGCACCAAACATTCTAGCATCTAGAATTTTGGCCTGGTTTGACTGCAAATACAATCGCCTTTAGCTGGATGATCCCTCGAGTAGAACTACAACGAAACTGTGAGGTAAACCTAACCCAAATCTGACGAAAAGGATATTGGGGCTGAGCAAGCCAACTCTGAGAATACTTGTGTCAATTCTCACTGGGCACTCTTTCCTCAGGTGTCACCTACATAAGATGAGAGTTTTTGATGATCCTATTTGTAGAGAATGCGGAGAGGAACCCGAAATGGTGACTCACTTCTTGTGTCACAGTTCGGCTCTATCCGGAAAGCGTTACAGACTCCTTGTCTCACACCTCCTGGTTGAACCACACGAGGCAGTCAAGAAGAGTTGGGGGCCAATTCTGAATTTTGCTAAAGCGTCCGGCTGGGATCTACCAGATATTGCTCATGTGTCTGGAGGGTGTACAATGGGCCTTACTGTGGCAAAACTTCTAGACTTCTCCCCTCATGGGATTCAACTTCTTTTCAATCCATGTATCCAATCAGCTTCTACTCCAGTTAGTTGGAGACAAATGCCGATGAGAAAAACAAAACTGATGTTGAAGATTACTGAATGTTAAGCCCGGCAGCTCTGACTAACCCAATTTACTAAATTCGAAGACAATCGAACGTGTGCCAGTACTGATTGTGTTTGAAAACGTATTGAAATGAGACCTAAGATTGTGTTTACAAAAGCAACTGGAGAGGCAAGAATAGTCCTGTATGCACAAAATAGGGACGAATTTTAATTGATCTAAATTCTTTGGGATCTACATTAGTTTTTGGGTAACTTAAAGCATGCCCAAAAGTTCCTGCATTTAAAGATTGATTATTTATTGATAATTTTGACCCTCGTTGCGCCTAATGACTGCAGGAAGAGCATTTTCTTGAGTAGTAGAAACATTTTTGATGATTCGCCAAAAACTCCCAGAGATACCAAAGATGACGAAGACGATTTCATTACGAGATACTCCAGGATATTGATCAGATCGAAGAGAGGTAATAAATGCGCCAAGAGTAGCTAATAATAGTCCCGTAACGTGCCATTAATGACTAGAGTGTGCAATTAGCAGCAGGTGTGCTCTGTGACGTGCTTGTGGCCATAAATAAAACTTCCGGAGCTTATATTACACAACAGATGGCGTCCATGTACAGGATGGATATAATTGTAAAGGGAAGAATAACTTGTAAAGTAGGCAGCAGTTATTGGTAGCGTAGGATGATAGTTAACCATCTCTTCACGACGTTAAAGTCACAAAACTGGAAAAAATTCTAATTTTCTTAAAATTTTAACGATTATCCCTCCATAATGCCTCGCAAGATTTAAAGACCTCAGAATGATGACATTTCATTAGATGTATTTATCTAGTAGTGTCAGGAAAATATGGTGTAAGTTTGCGGGGTCAACCTGCAATTCAAAAACAGTCATTCGTCGTGACCCTGTCGTTATGAATTATTTTATAGATAATTATTACGTCAACTTGGTCTTTACACCGGACACCAATTCTACTTTGATATTGTTATTTGTCATTGGCACCAATTCAGCCTCCGTGGTGGAGTCTGGTTCAAATACATTGTCTCTCTCTCTCTCTCTATCTCTTCCGCACTACCCATTTATCTCGCGCTAATTATCTATTTTTAAGAGGAAAAAATCGGTTACTGGATCCTTGCAGCTTTGCCACTTTGTGCACGCGTTTGCCCGTCCTGGTGATTATTTTGTGAGAAACGAATTACACATTTGTGGCCTGATATTTATGCCCTTTAATACCATGTATGAATCATTTTAATAGATGCAAATTTTTTTTTTATCATTCCCTTTTCAGTAATAAAAACGTAATTTTCCAAAACATTAAAGATTTAAAAATTTCCAATTATTTTTTGTTAGCTCACTCGCAGTAAAATTTAAAACAGCCCAAACAGCGGCGAATTGATTAATTTTTCCAGCAGAATTTTCCGCTACTGGCTCATTACTTACGAATGCCCCCACTCAACTTTAATTGACGTTAATTTAGTAGATTTTAGCAATTTTCAGCACATGGTAGGAATAATTTATAATTCCTGCAAATTCCTCCAATTAGTGGTGCCATATTTCTATGTCATGTGACTATATGTATGACATGTACTACATACTAAATAAAAGCGCAGAAAAAACACTCAAGCAGAAGATTTTTCACAGTGGAATGAATCAGTAATATGATGAAGATACGAGTGATCCAAAGCAGAATTTCCGGATGTGAATCTTAATAAACAATGTAACAAATTTACAGTTAATTTTGTTATTTCTAAATTTGCATCTCTGCTCAACGTCAATCTCAGTTTAGGGGAAACTTGATGGAAATGTAAAATACACAAGAATCAAAATATAGCGTCAAATAGTAGCGAGTGCATCTGCACATTTGAAAACAAAATTTTCGGTGAAGATTTTCTGCCTTGTTTATGCAGGTTGGATGGGAATTTTCCTTGAATTGTGCAGGTGATAAGTTTCCCTAATGCCAGCTATTGGATTTTCTATTCCGTCGATTGCTGATTCAAATGTAGTCCACTTCTTTGCATAATATGGTTCCTATTCAGAGTCAATAGCATTTTCTTGTCGCTGTAGAGGACGTTCCGCATATCATAAAATTTATGTTTCCCTAATGTGATAGAAACTCTCACAGAATCGATTTATTCTTTTGAAAGTTTTCTGCTGACCTTTTTATGGAGAAAAGTTTTCCCAAAATGTGACAAACTTTTCACGGAATTTATTTTTTGTTTGTTTTTCATTCCTATTTTCCATATGTTTAAGTAAAAAAAAATCCAATTATTTTTGGGGCTTGTGTTTATTGTTTAAGATTCTTTTCTCGTTGGGAAATTCATTTGAGTGTTATTTAACTTTTGAAAATTCAAAATACATTTATCTTTCTCTATTTTTATTATTAAAATTCTTTTTTGGGTATGTTATTTCTGCTTAGGGAGTTCAACGTCATACATATAAAGTATATAAAGTATTTCTAATAATGAAACTTTTCTATGGCAGAACTGTGCCCTCACGTCTTCCAACCAGAAATTTTAAAGTAAGAATTTATCCCTCCGGTATGCAGTGGCTTGAACCATCTTCACAATAACTTTGCAGTTCGACTTGGAATAGAAGCATAATTTCTGATGACTTCCGCAAGGAAATGTTTCCGTTTTCTCGATTAGGCTTTTTATTTTTCTATTTTTTGTTACTTTGATTTTCGTTCAGGACCACACATTTTCTATGAGAGATAGGTTGAGACTTTGCAGTGATCGGTCAATTTTTTTTAGAAATTTTCAGTTTTATTTAATTATCGTATGCTTTGCTAAGTTTAATTCTATTTGACCTGATGCTTTGCCACCCAAGTTCTTAAAGCTACAAGCATTATCCTTGTCGTGTCCTTTAACGCATATTTATAATTTTGTCTTAACACCTCTCAATTTCATTTTCAATGGAAGCGGGCCATAGTTGTTCTTATACCAAAGAAATCTTGTCCTTCACTATCTAGTAATTTCCGCCCCCATTAGTGTAGTTAATTTCCTTACTAAAATACTCGATAAAATAATGCATAGACAAATCGTGGAGTATGTGGGCGGAAAGAAAATATTATCAGTTTGGTAATCAGGATTTCGCTCAGGTCACAGTTGTGAATCTGCACTTCTAAAAGTCACATCCGATATCCATATGGTTCTTGACAATAATCACTTGGCAGTACTGGTCCTTCTCGATTTTATTAAGGTCTTTGATTCGGTGAAGTTGAGCTACAAACTTGGCACTAAATATAGCTTCTCCTCATCGGCCGTTGGGTTGATTTTCGATTTTCTTTCGAATCCTGTACAACTTGTAAAAGTGAGGAATTTTTTACCCGCTCCGGTGTCCCTTTTCGCTGGTGTTCCTCAAGGTTCGGTCTTAGGCCCTATTCTCTTCTCCCTCTATATAAATGACTTGCCTTCTGTTGTGAATAGCGCTTTTGTGCCCTTGTATGCCGATGACGTTCAGCTGTACCTTAGCAAACCCATAGGCCTGCTCGAAGACTATATTGCTCGAATCAATGATGACCTACAGCACGTACACGAATGGGCAATGGATAACGGTCTTGCAAATAATCTAAACAAGTCTTACTACCTACCGGTTCAATATGTTGAGTCAGCCAAGAGACTTAGGAGAATTCAACTCAACTCTAAATTTCGTTGTTGCGACTACATAAGCACTTTGAGTTGGAAAATTATGGCAGTCTTTGTCAACTATTCGTCTCTTTCTCCATCTCTGGATTTTCGAAGGAAATTGGCGATGACTCTTATTGTCTCCTATTTTAATTATGCTAGCCTTATGTTTAGCAAACTAAACTCAATTTGTCAAACAAAAGTTACTGTAACCTTTAACGACATCATATGTTATTTTTACAATCTTCCTCGGAGCGCTTATGTATCTGCTTTGGCTACGTCCCTACTCGGAACCTTTATCGAGGTGTTTTTGATTTGTCACAGGCTTATCTTACTTCATAGGTTAATTTACCCTAAATCCTCTGCATATCTCTCCGAAAGCCTATAGTTTTTACCTTCGAATAGAGGTCTTCAACTGCTTGTCCAGAGATGTATATCGTACGTACGGTGAACGATCTTACATCGCTCAAGTTGCCCGAAAATGGAACTCTCTTGAAAATTTTCTTCAGTGTACAGGTTCCAGCCCGAACTTTGCCAAACTAATCAAAAATTACCCTAATTAGTACAAGATTCTGATTTGTATTGATTTTAGACCTTCAAATTCACGTAACACATGTCTTAATCAGTTTTTAATATTATTTTTTATTTATTTGTTTGTGTTCTTTTCTTTTTAATTTTTAGTTTGTAGTATTTTTTTTGTTCTTTTCTTTACGCTCTTTAAATTTAAGTTTTCTTTTTGATCTTTGGGATTTTTCTTGTTTTCATTTTTATTTTATTTCATTTTTATCATATTTTTTATTCCACCCAATTGTACGTTATAATGTTATGTAATGTTCTGTACAGCGCCAAATAAATTTATTGTATTGTATGCGACCATGAGTATCACACCTGTAAAGCTTGTTTTTACGGAAGAAACGTTTTTGCCTTCAAAATTGAGTTTTTTGACTGAAAGGAAATTATGATGATGGATAATACTGCAAGAATATTTTTATCGACATGCATTATGGTAACTCTTGATCACCCTTAAATTCTAAAAGAAATATAAAAAAAAAAATAGATCACATAAGACAAACTAGTAGTACCTATAATCCAGTCAATAAGGTTTAAAAAAGGCCTTTGGTGGGGTAGAAACGGATTTGATATACCTATGTTATTTAGTTCCGGGCCCCGATGAAAAATTCACGTTTTCAATCTTGGAGGTGGTCAGCGTTTACCGATCATCTTTGATTAAAGGTATCAAAATAGGTTTTGGAAATAATTCCTGAACCGTTGATCCTACGACAAAAATATAAAAATACAAATTTGATGAAGACCAAATTCCCTTCCATTTTTGTATAAAAACTGATGTGTAACAAGTTACACCGGCTTATAAGTAAACATTCCTTAAATAAATTTGAATTACAGCTAAGTCCAATTAGGACCATTCCCATTTCTTTCTTTCTTCTAAATGCTAGGCAATTGCACAACGTACATTCTAGGAATTTGACCTCCACTTACTAAGACCTGCCGAATTCGAGGAAATTTTATTCAAACGGATACTGATGCTATTCTTGAGAAGACTAGGACAATGAATAACAAAATAGTTTTATTTCATGCATTTTCGGGCCTTCTCCCAAATTTACTGAAATTCTTCCCATTAATTACGGTCATAGGGTATAAAGTTAGAATTACCGGTTTGAAAAATTTATGGGTTTTATGAAATGAAGGTAGTTCAGTTGATTGTTCCAATATTTTCTCCTCTTGTCAGCTAGTTTAAGTTAGGTTAGGCAATTTAGAGTAGTGCCACTAAGATGATTATATGTTCGCAGACGAGTGTCGCGTTCATTTGGTTCATTGTATTTCATCGATTCATGGGAATCTAAGGTTCTGAGGTTATCGCCGTAGATCTATCGTGTTTTCACAAGCTAACTCAGAAAATTAAACTCTTCTTACTTCTAGAAGAAGTGGCTACGAACGAAGTAGCTGAGCTATTTTAATCGCTAGAGCAGGACATTTTCAGAGCACACGTCGGACTGATTTAATTTCCTCATGATCTTTACAACTTCCAAAGAAGTCGTTTAACTCTAGATAGATCCAGTCTCCTAGCATGGTCACCTATGTCTCGCATTAGAGAAATTATGTAGAGTAACTCACTGATGATTTGTCTTTATGTAGCTATCATTGATAATTTCGCCTTTTAAATCTCCGATCGGGATTCTCACGTAAGAAATTGCATTGTAATCCTTTTTTTTCCAGCACATCCTCTACTAGTCAAGACTCAAGATCTTTCTACCGCCAGGTATCCAAAATAGAGTCACCTTGGGTTGTGTGGAAATCTTGTATGATTTTACCATCCAACACCGTAATGGTTCTCTGGCTGTCAGCATATATACAGATGTCTAAATCTGACGATATTTTATTTTTTTTTATATTTTTCCGGGATACCCTATGATTCAAAGCACAGTGTGGCATGAGGAGAGTATGATGTATGTAACTTTTGAACCTTCGCAGCATTGAAGTCGGAGGAAATATAGAAGATCGTAGACTGTTCCACATTCGCACAGTTCTGGATAAGAAAGCATCACGGAATTTTACTGTACGCAGAAAGTACCTATTTTAAATGGTAACAGGTTTTACATGCCTTGAAGTGCGAGTAGTGCGTGCAGGAATTAATCTGCAAAGGATCAGACTAGATAATTGATCAGAGCATATACCGATAAAGGAACGAAAGACATCCAACATTACGGCGGTGCTCGAGTGAGACGATATGACAAGTTATTTTCACATCGCCAATGAAATTAAAGGCTCTCTTTTGGACAATATCGAATGAAGAACCACAGCCCCAGCCCATATATGGGCATTGTATTCCATTCTAGGTCTAATGTAGAACTTGTAGAAGAGCGCTGGATTTGACGGGCAGAAATATTTCTTACACCTTTTCAGAAATCCATCTCGATGCTTCTTTGGCAACAGAGAAGATGTGATCTGTCCAGTTTAGCTTACTGGAAATATTAATGCCAAGAATGCATAGTGACAGAGAATCGGAAATTAATTCTCCGCCAAATGAAATGTTAGTGGTTAAGAGGTGACTTTGTTTTAAATGGATGAAACTTTGGGTCACAGGTGCAGTGATTCGTTTTGCCCCAAGCAAAGATATTGTGAAGATCGTTATTCAGTGAACTAGTCATACAATTTCGTATGACACATGCTGCATTCCTACTGGAGTCCGCAAGAGTATCAAAGGAGTAAGCGAAGTTACGGGTAGTGCCATCGGCAAAGCAATGGATGGGATTAAAGAAAGTAAAGAAAAGCAGATCTTTTATGAACCTTAGGTAGACGAACGGTGAGATTACAGAGCCCTGGGGCATACCGGCATTTATAGAGTGAGCTTCAGATTTAACGCCATATAATATAACACGATTTAGGCGACCAAATAGAAAACCTTCAATCCATTATAAACGAGAAAGGGGAGACCAAGTACTTCAAATTTGGCTATAAAGACAGGATACCAGATTGTATCAAAGGCCCTCAAAATATCCAAAGCAACGATTTTGGACTCAACAAAAATTGTAAGGAATACGGTTTCAGCATTTCGTAAGAAAAGTCAGCCGATTTTGCAGTGCAGAAGCCGATTCGGCGATATTGATGAGATTATTTGTTTCTAGATAGTTCACTTATTTAGAGTTAATGATAGATTCAAAAATCGTCAAAAGAATAGAAGTGATTGCTATTATTGATTTGACGAATCGCTAACCTCTCCTTTTTTGGGAATATTCTGAACATAGACTAATTTCCAAGGAGCTGGAAAGATTCCTGTCGAATAAGGTAAGTAGAATAGTGTGCGCGATGAGGATGAGGCGCAGCTTTTAATTATTAAACAGGAGGTGAGAAGTCATCAGGTCCGTCGAGTTTAATATCGTCAATCCCCTTAAGGATCTTGAATACACCTCTCGTACGGATGAGTGTAGGATCTTGTACACATTCACACGGGATATTCAAAACAAGTATCTACGAAGTGAGCACAAGACGGCACCGTTGTGTTAGTCACCATCAATTCTTCCTGAGAAGCTCTGCATTTTTCGGCAATCTATCAACTAAAGAGCTATGTGCTTCACATTTCCGAGAATGATGTACTTTTCAAAAGTTACTTTACGGTCTGAACATAATATCTGACCGGTTTTAGGATGTAATTTAAAAATTTGCTTATTTCGACAACGTCTAGGTTAAGTGCTGTGATACATTTTACACCGTTCTTGTGCTTCTGAAGTACCTGAAAATACTTTAAGCATACATCATAATGGACACAATACAACCTCCTCATGGTGCAAATTTAAGACTTGTATAAGTAACGTCAAGTTGAGTTTCGGTTCTAATTCGTTTCTAATTACGACTATTCATAGTAGTCCCATTGAATGGATAAGCATATAATAGGTTACGTTGAAAATACGAAAATAATGCTCGAGCAAAAAAAAAAGAATGCCTTTGAAACGGGACTATGTTCTCATTGCACTAAAATATGCAGCGTTGCTTTTCTTCAGTTTTCCTTTTTTTTCAGAGTGGAAATCATTTCAAGTGTGAAGTACTTGACAACAAGGAAAACTGCCACAATGAGTGGCATTTTTTATCGTGACAGTAAAACTAACACTGAAATGAGCTTAGAACTTTTAAAGCACTTTTCATTCTGATTTGGGAGCTTTTGTTTCCTAGCAGGAAGAAAAAGAGGAAAAAACTGATTTGGTGATAGAAAAAAGTTTCCCTGACTTTTACCTTCACCTAACTTATACCAATCTACATAGTGTTAGTCCTCACCTTTCTATTGGATCTGACAGAACTGGAATGAAAGGTGTGTTTCCATCGTCACTCATGAAACTCCATGGGGAAAGCTTCATAACTTTTGTTTTTTTTTAAAAATTGCCACGGAGCTAGAAGATGCTTTTTAAATGTGAACTCATTTCGTTGAACATAAAACTTTGTTAAGGATAAAAGAATCAGCCCCTCCCCCACTTCCATCACATTCATTTCGTTTGACGTAAACTACCCGACGACACCGTGAATAATACTTCCTATTGGATGGGGGGAACGTTTTCATTTTTACCCATCTCTCTAGCCAGGATTAATCTTTTCCAGGGGTAACCAGTTGATTAAGGCCAAGTCGCTCAAGAAAGATAAATACGGAAATGACGACACTGACAAATTTCCATTAAACAAACAATGGAAGAGCGATTTGTTTATCAGCTAATCTTCCATTTCCGGAAATTATCTTCTGTTCGCACTCTATGCCAGAAGACCGACCTCTTCCTCTCGTCCTTAAATCGTTTTGCAAATCACAAAATTCACTAATTATATCTCAGGGCGAAACCTGTTCGGTACGTGGACGTAAACTGAGGACGGCTGAAGCTGTAGCAGGTATTTGTAAAGTTGAGAGTCCTTGATTTGTTTACAAACAGGGTGCTTATTTGGGGCTAAAAATGACAGAATGTCAGTTAAATATTGAACATCGGCTTTCAGCTAAGTGTTACCGATGACATGGAAAAGCAGAAGGGAAATTGGGTCATGCGGTGACTTTGACATTCTGAAGTTGACGGCTGATGTTATCAGGTCTAATGGCAAAGTTTGAATCTAATTATTGTTGGCTTCGGGCAATTTGAAGAGTGCCTTTAATAATTTCATTTAATGGAATTTCTTAAAAGAAAAACATTTCGGAAAATTCACTGTGTGAAAATGCAACTTTATTCTGGTCAAATGCGATAGAAATAAATCTAAGTAGATTTATTCAACTCCAGTAATAATTTTTGTTATTTCTTCTGATTAGGTTTTAATGATGACATAAATTTTTAGTTTTGATGCTCTTATTTTCTCATTACGAAAATTTTTCCCTTAATTGTTTCGACTAGGTCTACATTAATATTTTCATCAATCTAACAGTACGACAGCTCTGGATTTGAGAGGTTTAAAGGAGTCATGTATTCTACTTAGCTCTAGATTGCTTTCTTTTGTATAATAATGTCAATCAGCTATTCATCCATTTCATACACTTAGTTTTTCAAGATTGTGAAATAATATACTTTGGCAAATTTTAAAGAACAGCGAGAGAAAAATTTTCATGACCTACGTATGCTTTTGAAGCAAGCAGAGCGGATACGTTAAATTTTATTTTAAAGTGTAATTTAAGTAGTTGAAATGATTTTAAAACAGCAGTACATCGCTAACAAGTATAAAGTTTCAAACCTGTTAAAAAATTGTTCCGGAGCCTTAATTTAAAAAAGAAAAAAAAGTTACTAGCTGGGACAGCCATTCGCTTCAGCTTTTTCACAATATTATCCTGCCGAATTGAGGAAGGGAAGAAAAAACAAACATCATTGAAGCTAGTTATTTAATTATCAGAGAGATTTCTGAAAAGGTACAGATTTCGTTGGAAAGTATGCAGTAAAATTGGGTATAACTGCGTTGCTACAGAATTTGTTGGTAGTGTTTTTACTAATCAGCAACAAATGAACTGTTCGCAGCATTAATGAAACTCACAAAAATCAAACATCCGCTGATTAACTTCTTTTTCAAATCCTGAGAAAATTTCATATTTCTTGTTTAATTGCTGTTGATTGAATCACAATTTTAAGGTGGGCTTATTAGAAACAGGGATTGAAATATTACTCATACGTTGGGCAACTCCAATGGTTTAGTGAGTAGGCAATTTGTACCAGCAGAATGCTTTGATAATTTGCGGGCGTCTACATCGGTTATAATTCGAAATCATATCATGTTGGGTATTTAGATCTCTGTTTATGTTAGAAAAAAAATAATATATGAATCGAATTTAGTTTAAATCCCTGCATGTTGTGAGAAGAATTTAAAATAATAAATTAGATAAATAGCGTCAAAATTGCAATTTGAATTTTCTAGCTTCTTAAGCTCTTCTTAAAATAGCTTATATGCAGGATGGTCAATTTATAATATGAATTGCAAATAAGACTGTGCCATACAATACAAAAAATCAGAACTAACTTAATTGGGATACTATAAAATGTATATATTATGCATATGAAATAAAAACTTATAATTTTGTCTACATATTTATTAATTTTTGGCGGACATTCTTTTCTAGGTAGTTGTTTAAAGTACTTGTTCACACGTGAGCAATTAATTTTCATCATTATTTATTAAGTTGACAATATTGCTCAATTTATTCCAACATATTTTTTAGATGTTTTCCTAATTAATCAAGTTGCATAAACATTTCTTTCATTATTGCATACAATAACTCACAACATAAACAGAAATAAATAGTTCGATCATATTTTGCAATAAATTCTGCTCTACAATTTGCTGATAAGCAAGTACGCAATAAATTTTATGAGTCAATATTTAATGCACGGAGCATTGTAAGGAACCAAAATAATTCAATATTTTTATGTGTCATGTAAACAATTAAACCAACTCAATTATTCACCTAGATTAGCAATTTGTTATAATTTATTCAACAGTAAAATGGTAGGCAGGAGTGATTTCAGATATTTGTTTATCGAATAACTAAATTTTTGTTAAATTATTGCATGTTATAAAGATTTTCAGAGTTCAAAAAGTTAATACATATTACCCGAATCCTATTATTCCGATATGCAAATTCTCTTCGAGGCAACGCTCACTTACCATCATAGCAGATTTGGACAGTCATTCGTTTGAAGCTGACCAAGTGCTATTTGCACTGCTCTCTCTTTTTTTTACATTCAATTTTTTGGTTAAATCACTTTGGGAAAGAGCGGGATTTTCAAAATAACAGGTTTTTTCGTTTTTTTTTCTTGACTTTGTAGCCATAATTCAATACTTGAAGACTATACGATACCTCTAATTAAAGCTCATCATTTTATATACCTACAAAAATTTCAAAATGGCCTATCTATCTGCGCGCCTATTTAAATGAAAAGTAAGTGTTGCAGATCCGTTTTTTTCTGATGTACTTCTTATATCCCAAAATATGCATGAAACCAACGAATTGTGTGGAAAAGTTTATTATTTTAGAGGGGCTTTAGATTTTTAAATTGTGCATATGCAATAATGCATTATTGGATTCTCTTTTTCATTCTGACTACTTTTACGTTTTAATTTTTATTTCAAAATTTGTAAGTGTTTTTAGAATACTTAGAGAATCGTACCAGAAACAAAAACTACTTTCGTGAGTGACATTTTTACTGAGGAATGTTAAATATATTCAACAATGACAACAGTTTTGTAAGAACTTTTAGAAAAAAAAAAGCTCAATAAAGAATTCAAGTAGAATAACTCCCACGGGATATACGGGCATAAGGGAAAATAATTGAGATCAGAAAATAATTGGGATTGATTGTTGTATAATTATTGTAATTGTCTTAAGTGATTATTTGAAATGATAAGTTACAAAATTCAAGAAAAAGTTATATAAGTTTTGTTTATGGAGAAGCTTAAAAGTTTAAAAAAGTTATGAAAATGCAGTTAATTTGTATGATTAGAAATATTGGGTTAAACAAATTCTTGAAACGTTAAGTGTACATACGAAAATTTGGTAAATGACTGTAACTAATGAAAATGCTGAAATAAGTGCGCCAGCTGCAGTCAATTATGATTCACACACTAATTTAAGGCGAATTTCATTAGGTTCAGGGATTTCTAGAAGCAGCGTTTTGTGTATACTGAAACGCTTTACATTTGATTTTTATCACATTTTTTTTACCATGACCTTCAAAACCGTTTGTAATATGCAATAATGGTCTGTAGAAAACCCTTGGTGGATCTGCGTAGTAGGACGTCAGCAACCATGCAGAGTAAATGTTTAGAGTGGAAGTATCTTATGAAATTAGTATTAAATAATAAAAATATTCAGAAGAAAAGTTTGTTGCTATTTAATAGAGAGTTCGAAAATGCACAAAAATAGAGGTTAATGAGGTTAGGTTGATTTAATTTTTAGGTACATGAAAAGGCCTCTCCAAAATAATAAACTTTTATATAGAAATTTAGGTCTTATCATAAAAGAATTTAATTACTGATTCCATATTTGCACAAAAGAGTTTTAATTGAGTAACATTGTTATAAAATGATAAATATGTGTTACCAAACAGATTTGGATATATGTATAGTATTGAATTTTTTGATTTCATATATATTTTGGTATATTTGGAATTAGCATTATAAATGGACCACCATGCATATTTGCTTTATGTAACATTTGTACAGTATGTGATCATTAAATTAGACGCACTCCTCAATTTCAGTAACTCACACCAAAAGTATCTTTTATTTTTATAGTTTTTCTTTGTGCAGATGATTGTTTTTTCTTACTTATCGTAGACGTATTTGGGTGCAACCCTCCAGAGGTAGGAAAAGGTCATAAATAGTCTAAACTATGTTTTTCAGGTGAATAAATGCAATTCGATCCTTTATTATCTCACATTAGTCGTGTTGTTCACAATGCAAAGTTGGATTTAATGTGGAAAAAGAAATAAGAGGAAAGAAATTAAAAGTGATTAATTGATATACAGTAGTTATTTGTTTTTAAAATAATAGTTGTTTTTAAAATAAACGTAATTCGTGAGGTTGTTGGTGTACTTATACAATAAGAAGAAGAAGTGCCACCCTGTGTTTTGATTTTTAACGAAAATGGGGCGCGAAAAAGACATTTCTAGTGAAAAAAAACTGTCATTATGACATTATTGCTTTCGCAAGGTCTTTCAAATAGCAAAATTGCTCGCCAAGAAAACGTGTCGGCATCAACAGTCGACAGAATCTCGAAATTTTTAAATTAAATGCTTCTTTGCCTGTTAGTTAGTAAGCGTACTAATATCGGAAAACCGAGGAAAACGTCTAAGATAACAGATCGAAAGATTAATCGAAGCACTTCTGCAACGCCGGGCACCATTCACCACCAATTTTAGGAGCAAGGACGATTAAACGGCTGTGAACAAAATTTTAAATGCATGCGGCCAGCAAATGCGCCCAAATTAACGGAATTAATGAATAAAAGAAGAATGCAACCGCTAAGCTTCATCAACACTTTTCAGTTGATGATTGGTAAAAGGTAAAGCGAAATTTAATCATACAAAAATCGTTATAACCGAACTTACAACAAATTACATGAGCTTAATACATTTGTTAAATATTGTAGGTAATCTTTAGTGACGAGTGCTGTAACGGAATCGGTGCGTTTTGCGCGCAGGCAATATAGAGCAAATCGTGAAACACCCACCTTCGGTGATGATATGGAGCTGCATTAATGAAGAATGTCCCGGCCCCATATATTTCGTCGAGGAAACTTTACGCCAGGACCAGTATAAAACGATTTTATCAGATGTCCTTTGACCACATGTAAATTCGTTTTCATACACAAGAAGCAATTTTACATTTATGCAAGATGGAGCACACCTCGAAATTAATTAAGGATTTCTTAAATCGTGAAGAAATTGAGGTTTTGCCATGGCCCGGAAATTCCCTGGATTGAAAATTGCTGAGCATACTTCAAATCAGAAGTTTATAGCCGTCTCAATCCTACAATAAAAATTCTAAGGGAAAATATAACTCATATGTATTTGGAATAATGATACAAATTTGTGAGCTATGTAAAATGCACGTATAAATAGTATGCCACGAAGAATTAAGGAAGTAATTCAAACAAAAGGAAATGTAAAGAAATATTGAACAATTTGCCGTTGAAGTTAATGTAAACTAAATACTCCATTGCACAATAATATGTTTCCTTCTAAAAAAGTCTTTTAAGAAGTTCTAGAATTTACGCCTTTATTAGAAAATTTCGTGTTTTGCAAGGTGCGTCTAATTTAATGATCACATACTGTAAATAGTCTATTCCTTTATAACTTCATATATACATTTAGTATTTCATATTATTATTTTCTGGAACCATCTAGTCACCGTTACAAGCAAACTAATTTCAATTACTTGCAAGCCTCGCTTCCATTAAATCGATTTTTTCTTCGTATGTTATGTTATTGAAATAATTATCCAATATAACAAGATCTTCATATCTTCAGTTGCTCGATTTATACGTGAAAAATAAAAGTATGTAATTAAAAATTAAACAATGGCAATTCAGCTTTAAGTGTTATTGTGTTAAGTACTATATTTGTTTTTCAAACTTGACTCCAGATTTATTGAATGCACTCCCTTTAGGCGAATATAAGCACATATTACAAATACTTAGATAGAAATGAAAAAGTTCATCTCAGATTTCTCTATTAAGTTCGATTGTTTAACAAATATGAAAAAATAAAAGAAAAACAATTCCTTACTTGAGAACTGGTTTACCGTACACACCATTTTAACGAATTTTAAGGTAATATTCAATACAAAGGTTTCAACAATGCTCTTTTCAAATATGTACTCGGTTTTTTCCTACCTGTCATGGATTTTGAGATACTTAGTGTGAATTTTGACGTATATTTTTTTTACAAGATTCGGTTTGCCTTATGTCAGGTACATAGGCTTTAAGAAATGAAATATTGGCTTGTGTACGTGTATTATCTAAAGTAAATACAGGGAAGATTACTGATATGTTGATTATGCGAAGAGAGATTCTTCCGCCCCCCCCCCTAATATAGTCACCACGACCTATAAGCTCTTTTGTGACATTAAACCCTAAATAAGTTTTTTTATATTAAGCCTATTATGTGGCAATTTTTGCGACATCTTCTGTATTGTAACGTATTTGATTTTGAGATATATATCAATTAGAAAAACTACAATTAGACAATAGTAACAGATTTCCCAGATGAAAAAAAGCCCCTGCTTATTAAAATCCTCCAAAAGCCAAATAAGTAACTATAGTTTACCATAAGAATGGTCGAAACCCCCAACCATTGTTCATCAACTAGGTCCATTTGTTTTGCATGATCTGAACATAAAAGAGTCTGTCCATCTTGAGATTGTGGGGATATTTTTCCAATCCACTCAAAGAATTGGAGATTTGCAATTTCAAACGATTTCTTATTTGTCCGATGGCAGAAGTATAAATTATGGCTAACATTTTATAATTAATAGTTGCCTTTGGTGGGCTAAAACCTACTAAATATGAATGTCATAAATGAACGCATAATAAAATTAAAAAAAAAAATCATAAATACGATGCAAAACAACCAATTCAGTTTGGAATTTGTGTCATAATTAATTAAATTGCGTTCATTTTGTGTGGGCACTCAATTCTTTTACATTCTTCAAGGACATCCATATCTAGATTTTGGGGTTTTCTGCGACGGCTACTAAAATTGCCAACATTGTGCAAATAGAACGTGGGAGTTATTTAAAGTCCTATATAAAAAGGAGACATCGAACAAGTAAATTCAGTTTTGATTTAGCACGCTAAAACAGCATTTCCATATTGTAAATTAAATTCTCGGGATAATCAAAGGGTTTGTTTTCAGTGCTGAATGTGATGTAATTTATAATTACTAAATATAACGTGTATAAGTGCAAAACCAAAATTGCCATATGTGGTTAAAAAGCTAAACTGAATAAATATCTTTTAATTTTTTATGTGTCCAGAGCATCGATCTATGTTATATATGTTATAGATATTGGAGATTTGTGTCCTATTTAAAAAGGTTCTTAATTTGAGGATTATTGAAAAATGTTTACCACCTAAGCTGTGAGCCTAGTACAATAAAAGATGGCGACAGCTGTTGTTAGTGTAGCAAGAAGGAAAAATGTTGGCGGTAAGGGAAATTGTTTTCTTTTGTAATTTTTCTTTATGTAAAGTTTTGTGAAATTAACCAATTACAAATGGATAAAACCGCGGAGTTGGTAGAAGGCGTTATATTTAGCTTAACAATTTTTTGTTGCTATCAGCTAATTACGTCATGAGCAAAAAAAGCTGTATAGCAGTTTATATTTCTGTTTGCTTTTATATGATATGAAATGCTTACATAAAATAAAAAAATTAAAATTCGCATTGTGGCATGTTACGTCCGCCTAATATTTAATTTAATGTTATGTCACTGATGTCACAAAAGGTGAAGCTACACGACCTTGGCCTCAAGAGTATTTTATAACAAGCAGGCCTCCAAGTTCTGCCTCCGGTATTCAAAATTTGTTCATTTGTCGTCTCCAGGTCTCCGGCGACTATTTGTGTGTTCTTGTGAGGTCTACTCGAAAACGAAAAGGAATAAAGTGGAGTGAGTTTGACAAATTGTTATAAAGAAATGAATAAAAAAAATTAATAGTTAATATAATGGATTTAAGGCAGAAAATTTGTTTCGGTAATAGAGTTCTGGTTATTTCTGAAAACAAAAAATAATAATAATAATAATCACATAAATTCGTTGTGTTTATCCCGTAAAATTTGTATACATCAAGAATATATTTTTTAAGCTTTTTCACTTTTCCTATAACATAAAAATGTTAATAACTTTTGACATAATTCTATCTAAAAATGTCTTGCTTGACAATTAGCAAAGATCTTTGGAGATCTCTAGAGATCAAACTTCAAATTTCGTCTCTGGAGACTTTTTTCTTATGATCTCTAGAGACAAAAGTCTCTTGCCATGTAAATATTTCGGAAATTTTAGTCTCTGTAAATCGATGACTGGAGAACAAAAATTTCTTACCTTGTATCTTTTCCTTAATAGTTATTATAACGAGATGAAGCATTACATTGGTGTTAAGCTAAGATCAGTTACCCATTCAATTTGACTCAGCTATGAATCTTTAACAAGGTTTTCTAATTCCTTTATAGTGATGAGCTGTATGCATGGGAAAAGCAGTAAACAATTTTTCATATTACTTGATTTTTTTGCAATTTTAGTTCTCTGCAGGACATTCAAATTATAAACCTCCTTTTGACGTTCTCATCTATGATTCAAAAACCACTTGCACAAGTTTCCTGTGACATCCGTTCGATCGTTCTCCCACTCCTCTTATCGGTACATTGACCAGAATACTTTCTCTTCAGTTTAAATGGCATAACCAATTCCAATGGTTTTGAATCGTAAAAGAACGGAGTTGATGTATGGCAGTCCAACTAGAGCACTACGCGATTTTATTAAAGTTTTACATGAAATTTTAATGTAATTGCTGTACGAAAAATTATATGAGCGCGTTCTCAATCAGTATTCATTTTGGCGTCATTATTTCTATGCATTAAAAATAGAACGACATAAAGTTAATTTTTAATTTAGGGTGTAAGAAGAAACTCCTTCACCGGGAGTAGTCTTAACTTTGATGAAAGAAGAACTTTTTGCAAGGATAGATACACCAGCACAAAGTTGTTCTAATGAAATACAAAAACGACTGAAATTGAGGAATTTTCTCTGAAAATATTTCATAGAAAGGAAGTAATTTTTAGACAAGTCAGCAAAAAAACAACCTGCGGTAAAATTTCTCATTCAAAACACAAACTGAATGACATTAAACCATGCATAATTAGATTATTTTTGCAAGACCAAAATAACGAATATTTGTGTATAAAGAAAAATTGTCGTGCCCTTTTTTTATGCTTAAAAAAAAGTGAAATAAAGTCATAAAGTTGGAGAAACATTTTGTGGAAGCTTTCAGACATTTTGACGAGAGCCTCTTGTGTGTCATTGCTTCCCTTCCAAAATGAAAATTGTGCTCGTCCTTTATTAAGCTTTTAGGTGAATACATTTCCGCGTATACGGGAAGCTTCCATTCTTGAATTTTTAATAGAAATATTTCATTGTTTTTGATGTTGTCGACCAGGATAATATTTAAAAACGCAAAGTACGCATTAAAATACTTTTGGGGAATTACTTTTTGTATGTAAAACGTTCTGTAATTTTCGAAACCAGAATTAATGCTTCAAGTTTGAATGTGTGAAATATGTCCTTACATTTTATGTACAGCATCGAAAAATTTATCGTATATTGTGATGGTAAAACAAGTCATCTGCCTGCCGGAGCAGACATTTTAATCTTTAATAATGGTTGGGGCATTTTGACAGTGCATAAGAAATTATCAAATAAAACAAAACAAAAATAAAAACGTTTTCTTAGCTTCCAGGGCTATTAGATGTCATCTTAGCGAGTTAATAATTAATAAAGAGCATAACTGCGAAAAAAAGAAAGATTTCCAGCAGAAATTCTCAGGCATAATTTAATATCATCTTGTCGAAACACTTAACTCAAAATTTGGTCACAATATACGTAGTTTTGACAAAAATATATTTATCTGAGTTCAAATATCTTTTTAGTTGCTTTGACTATAAGATCTTTCATTTAATAGTGTTGAACTATATTTGGTCAACACTAATAAAAAAAAACAACGTACCTACACTCAGCAAAATAATTGGGGTAAAATCAATGTATTGAACTATGTAGGCAAGTTTAGGTTAATTTAACACAAGTTTTAGTTAAAACTTTAATTTTCAGCTTAGTTAAACTAACCTAAATCAATTAGTTGCTCTATAACTTGAAAAAATAAGTTAACACAACCCTAAATTAGACCAGAATGACTACAATCCGATGTTGATTGCGTATTTTTTAAATAATTTTATATAATGTTATTTCAACTTATAAATAGGTTAAATTTTTAACAATATTTTTTTTTTAAATAATAATAATATTTATTTCATGATAAGTATGCAAGATTACATCTTATGTAATTGTATCTGAGACTAATTAAATTTAATTTATACATTAAAAAGATTTAATAAAAGAAAGAAGAAAATTAAAACCAAATAGAAAGCCAAAAGAGAATCTATTTAGTAATTAAATGCAATTTGAGGAACTTTCAGAAGGCTGCTGCAGCTCTGATCTCCCTAACGCTACGAGGGGAGGCATTCCATATACGCGGGATTTGCACGAAGAAAGAACTCTCGAGTATTACTTTATTATGGTGCATTAACAGCAATTTATTATGCCTAGTTGATTTGAGAAATGGTATATGACTGTACAGATCATCAGGCTCCTTCGACTGCATCAGCTCATAAAGAAACACAACCGAACTCCACTTTAAGTATAATTCAACTGAACAACCCAATAAATTCGATTTATACAAACTTATGTGATCAAACCGACGCAGTCTATATATACAATTTCAATTTCAATTTACTTGATTAAGGCATTGTACAATGAAGTATACAAAGTACAAAGTATGTATATACCAAATCAAAAGAAAAACAAAACTTAACATATCGAAACTCCAAAATATTGAAATAATGAATACATGTGCCAAAACAAAAGAAAAAAAGAAATAATTGTACCTAATAGTAACAAGGAGTATGTAAACCTATAACTAAACTTAAAACTAAAATAATCATAAAGAATTAATCAATCGAGCTAGATGTGAATACACAACATACTAAGTTAGAAATTAACTAAAGTAGAGTTAGATTTCATAAATTCAAACAGTATGTTTTTGATGCAGTTGAATGTGAGGTTCCCCAAAGAATTTCTCAAAGAAATTAGTAAAATATTCCAAATTCTGACAGCGTGGACTGGCGCTTTGATGTAACACAATTGGACCGAGGAATAATCAATGTTACAGTCCTGGTAGATCTAGCAAATTGTAAGCAGTCGTATAAATAATTAGGAGATTGAAACTTAATGACCTTAGCCAAGAATAAGGTACACCGAAACTTAAGGTAAAGTGAAAAACTGCATCCGAAAATAGACGAAACGTATCGCGAAACATGATCGTACCGCCGAAGATTGTAAACATATCGCACTATTGTATTAAAAGCGATATTAAGTTTATAGAAGGACTGCGAGTCAAGTTGACCGAAAACCTCGCACCCATAGTTTACAATAGGAGCAATTAAAGAGCGAGCTAGTAATAAGCGCGTTGAGAGTGGAGTATATGAGGCAGATGACCACAGTGTGCGGAGACCATCATATACTTTTTGAATTGCAATATCTGTATGGTTATTCCACGTAAGAGTTCTATTAAATATTACCCCCAAGTTTCGAGCGGATTGAGCAAAAGCGATAGTGAAAACGTTGAGTTCAACCACTCGAAAGCTGTTTAGATCAAGCAATGTCTTATAAATAACTAAGTATTTAGAGATCTCTGGATTTAATTTAAGTTTGTTCAAAGGTGACCACCTATTTATTGATTCCAAATCCTGATTAATAAAAAACACCCCATCCTCAGCCAAACCAATAGGACGATATATCTATAATTGTACATCATCGGCATAGAGATGTAAACGAGAATGTTGAGGGCAGCCACATATATCATTGATGAACATAATGAACAGTTTCGGACCCAATATAGAGCCTTGTGGAACACCCGAATTGACTGCTTTGAATGAGGAGAGCTTTTCAGTGGATAAGACTGCCCGAAAGCGCCCACAAAAATAGTCAGAAATCAATCGTACGGCATGTGTGCTAAAATTAAGGTTGTGTATCAGTTTCAACAAAGTGTTTCATGATCGACTGAATCAAATGCTTTGGAAAAATCAAGAAAAACGATCGCCGAAAACATATCATTATCCAAACTTTCTCTAATATCATTTGTAATTTTCAGCAGAGCGGTAATACAATCATGCTTTGCTCTGAAACCAGACTGGCAGCTGTGTAAAAGAGAGTTACTTAACAGAAAATTAGTGATTTGTGTACACATGATTTTCTCAATGATTTTAGATAAAAAGGGAAGAATAGAAATTGGACGAAATTCAGACGAACTTTTAGGGATAGGAATTACTTTAGATAATTTGAAATGGTTAGGGAAACGTGACATAATGAAGCAAGTGTTGGCAATATGAGCTAAAGGAGAAAGAAGGTTAGGCAATAATAGACGAACAAATCTGGGACTAATCAAGTCCAAACCAATAGAGCCCGCCTTAAAATTTTTAAAAGCTTCCAATATGTCTATTTCAGAAACTCTTTGGAATGAAGAGTTCGCATGCGATTGAGATGATGACAATGAAGAAAATGTCAAGTTGTATCCTGTGGAGACAGGCGGTTGATCCGACAAAAAGATGTCATTTAAGGTATCGAGATCAACTTAACAGTTTGTACTTTTAGTTGATTTTACACCCAAAAATATAATATTTTTCCAAGGCTGCTTATTGGAAAGGGGTGTAGTATCGATGAGTAATGCCTCTTTTTTAGATGTAAATGGCATTTGTCACACGGTTGCGGAGAATCCGATATTCCTCCCAAAAATTGGAGGAGCGAAATCGCTTCCACATAAGGAAAGCTCTGTTACGAGTATGAATCAAATTAAGGATTCTATGTGAAAACCAAGGACACTGAGAATTAACCACTCTTTTAGTTATAAGAGGAACATGCCTTTCATGTAAGTCTTTCAGGGTATCACACAAAAACGTTACCTGCTCATCCATAGTAGTTTTAGATTGTACACTATTCCATGGGATAGAATGTGCGTCATCCGACAACGCCTGGAGATCTACACGCTCATAATAACGATAGGTATATGTGTGGGATATCCGCACTCTTTCGAGGCAAATGTCATAAGTGAGCATTATTAAATCGTGACCCGAGATACCTGGTAATGATGTTTGATTATTAAAGACTACCCTAGACATATTTCACTGTAAGGAAAGC
The DNA here is from genome assembly GCA_963930735.1 of Dioctria linearis. Taxonomy (NCBI): domain Eukaryota; kingdom Metazoa; phylum Arthropoda; class Insecta; order Diptera; family Asilidae; genus Dioctria; species Dioctria linearis. The sequence continues at coordinate 51,752,966 of OZ005742.1, read as the reverse complement.
ATCACTTAGTGTGACGAAATTCTAGTGAAATGCATAGCCTCGCTGTTAACACGCCGTAATGCAAGGGAGCCTAAAAGAGTATTAAATGAGCAAGACTGACCAGCTGGGTCCAAGACATTATAGTTGAAGTCACCGCCAATTATAATGTTTTCATAGCGTGGTACAACATCTAATAAAACGTTCTCAAGATTCGAATGATGACATGAAGGCGGTTTGTAAATACAACCAATCAAGCATTTAGTAGAGCCAGAACCAAGCTCGCAGAAGATATATTCCGCTCCTGTATTAGAATTGCAACTAAGTAGTAAGTAAAGTCTTGCATTTAATGTTATCCTTCACAAATATTGCTACCCGACCACCACGCCGCCCACGTCTATCACAACGAAAGACTCTGTAATTCCGCAATTTTAAAGTAACATCATCAATCTCTGGCTTGAGCCATGTCTCAGTGACGCAAATAACATCAATTATTGAATTGGAAAATATTTCGCGAATCTAGTGCATTCGTTGAAGGCGACTTCAATTCGTCGGGCACACAGTAAGTCCAGTGTGGGGAAAAGTATACTGCCATACGTAAACTGCGGCAATAGAAGAGCTTTGACTAATTTTGAACGCATTACATCATTGACATTTTATCGGATTTAACATCAGATCATTGTTATATTCCCATTTGGTAATTCGGTCAATATCACCATTGATGCTCTCAATACAATCTTCAATATGTCCGATCGATCTGCTGCAGTAAAGCTGAACATCATTTGCATACAGTTGAATTTCAACATATTGCAGAATATCAGGAAGATCGTTTATGTACATGCAAAAAAGACTGCCAGCGAGATAGCAGCTTGTGATCTGTAAGAAAACTTTGTATTTGCGAGTAAATTAATTTCTCTAACACCTTCGCCATGAAACACAGGATACTTATTGGGCGAAAATCACTTATCTTAGCGACCTGAAGCAGATCTGCAAGTTTCCACGAGTGTGTAAAACTAGAACACGTCAGGCAGAGGTAAATTATGTGTAGTGCATAGGGATGAATTAGGGGAATTAGTATCCTCACAAATCTAGCCGGCATATTGTCTTGACCAATTGTGTCCGATTTAATTGAATAGACTCCTTGAGTTAATTTTTCAGTGGGTGCACATCTGAAAGAAAAAATATTTTCGAAGTGTTGATCGGTTTGAATGATCTTTGGATAATAAACAGCGTTAGGGGAATTAGAATTACTGGAAGTAAAATAAACTTTGAGATTGTTGAGTTATGGCTTTTCTTGTAAAAGAAATAGCCTCTTTTGATATTTTGCCATTAACCTTAAAAACCAATGTGATAAAAGAAATAAAGAATGCGTAGATCTCTTTTTATCACTAAACACTATTCAATTCTGATTAAACAAAACAAAAGCTATTGTATAAATAAACTTGAACTTTATTTTATAAAAGAAGTGATAGGCTATTTTCTAGTTTTTAATACGCGTGACTGCTAAACTCTAGGATCGAAAACACAAGAGCGAGATTATCATGATACAATTGATACAATACATCACTGAAGGTGGCACATCATTTACATTGTTTCAAATAGATATATTTTCAATTCTAATCTTGGCACGAATTTTAAAATTAAAATATGAAACTGAAGTAAAACTTTCGTGCCACTACAAGATCACTCGGTTTCAAATTGATTCTTTTTTTCAGTGCTACAGACGCCCATCAGTTTGAGATTCTTCCAGAGAGATTTAGAGGGAATATCAGGTCTTAATTTCGATGTGTAATACACAAGCTTGGATGCGCGGATTGTCGATTTAGCTTTGTTCCGGAGTCTTGTGTAGGTCTTTCTTGCAGTGGTAGACTTGAGACGTTTAAACCGACCATAAAAATATTCGCGCTCAGTAACCAAGGCGAGTATATGCGAATTAAATCTGGGGCAATCATTGGATCTTTCGTGCTTCACTTTTATTGGAGCAAACTTGTCGATAAGATATTTCACATTGTCTTCTAATAATTTCAGCTGAATATCAGCTGTAGCACAATAATAAATGTCATACCAAAGCCTTGATTGGCATCATTCATCATACAGACTAGCATAATCAATATTATTAAAATCACGATAAATCGCCATGTTGACCATATTATTGTGATCAATAGAAATATTATAGATAACAAATAAAAAATCATGGTCGAAAGAAGAAGGTGGACCTACTTGGCTATAAAATTATATACGGGACTCATCTGACGCTAGAATCAGTCGAGTATAGGTGGTTAGCTGAGAATTGATTCTTGTTAGATGTAAAGATTGTAAAATATCGATAGAGACATCACTAAGATTATTTTGCTGGAGGGCATCAACATTAAATCACCGCCGATTAGGACGTTAGTATACCTGTGACAAAATTGGGACGCTGTTGCTTATGTAATCATTTTTAAAGTTACCTGGTCGGCAGTAAACTAGCATAAGAGCACACTTTTCAATACCTGCATTCAATTCAACATAGAGAAATTTCGCATCATTACAGCTAGAGGAGTAAAGTTTTTTTTCTTACTTTAAAGCAGTCTTTTATATGCAAGGCTAGTCCTTCGCCGATAAGATTTCTCCGATCATTCCTATACAAATTGTACCGAGATCTACACTAATGAAGAATTGATATTCTCATGCAGCCAGGTTTCGGAAATTCGTGTTACATACACTGAAGAACAATTAAAGATAAACCGAAGTTCATCCATATTATTTTTAATACTTGTGGCATTAAGAACGTAAATATTTAGCCCATTAGCTCCTTTGAAAAAAATATTAAAGATAAAACCACAGAAAACAAATTATCATTTGAAAAAAATATATAAAGAAACACAATATGATAACAAATTATCAGTAAGAAGAATTCATTTAATTAAAGAAAATAGCACAGATTACAGTTCCGTCACTGATGAGTTCTATGGTAAATTGACAGTATCCAATTGATCGATGCTATGAATTCTGATAGGGCGATCACCAATTTTCGATTTAACAAATACACTTCCTCGGTTTATTGAGATAGAAAATACATAGACGCTGGACCTTGCGCAGCCACCTAGCAGTACGTAGCAGCGCATTGTTTAAAGGACTAAAGCTTTAATTTATACAAAGACGATGTGGTCATCTAACGAAAAACCATGCAACCAATTAAGCTTTGTAGGACCATGCTTCTTTAGCGCTTTAATGAAAGTCTTGCGCTCTTTTAACATGACAACCGTACAATAATAGGACTGTAATAATTATTAGATTTATTTTAGCGTACCATAATTTGCGCTAACGATCTCTTTTTTTTGGCTTAGGTCGAAAGGTATCAATATATTGAGAAGCTTTATACTTCACAGCTGAGGCAACATCTTTAAATATTTGCAAAGGACCTTCTTATTTTTTATAAGGGACGCCTTGTATCACCAAATGAATAAGTTGGTTTATCCTCATCTGATTGTCTAGGTCGAATTTGAGAGAAGTTTGTGCGGATGATACTTCAGCCAGTTGGTCTTCTATTTTTTGTTGTCGCGGTGCAAATATTTCGCACCTCTCCTCCAGTTTGTTAAAGATGTTTTGCTCGAGCTCCCGAAAAAGACCATTAATTTAATGGTTACGTAATGCTCCAACACAGTTCAATGCTGCAGAGAGGCAAGCGCGTCATTGGACTGCGACGATGTAATTGATTGAGTCTGTTCTCTCGCATTTGAAATCTTCGTTGTTGATGGTCGTAATTACATAATGGGAGAGTTAAATTGCTCAATTTTCGAATATTTGATGATATACCACAATTTTTAATATCTATCTTTGTTAAGTTTAACATCCCGTAATGCTTTCAGTTTAATATCATTATTTCAGTTTAATATCATGATTAATAATAAACGTAAATATATTAAAATACACTACATACAAATATTATTTCTATAAAATCCATAAATGTGGTAAATCGTGAATATTTCGATATTTTGAATAATCTTCAAAATGAGAGTCAGCTAGAAAAAAAACTACGAAAGAAGTTATAATTGGTCTAAGATCAATTCTTACGATATCCTAAATGATTGCTCCTATATATGGCCACCCTCTGTAAAAGTTAGATCATTTCTTTCGGGAGGAACTCATCGGACGGTAAAATTTGTTATACCGAGTATTATAGTTTTTTTTTATTCCGAAAAAATTTTCAATACAAAACTACTATTTTTCCATACGTGAACAATTTTAATTTTTGTATGGCAACTCCACCAGGGTTTCTAGATTTAGTAATTCTTTTTTTTCAGCTCTTTACGTCAATGCGTTTTCAATCACTGCCCAAATATATAGTGACTAACAACAATTTTTTGTGGCAACACTGCGAAACATTTTCTCGGTTTAGGGCATTTTCGAGATCATATTTGCAATTTTTACGGAATTACAAAGTTTGAACTCTTTGCGATAATCGATTTTCAAGTAATAATGCGAAATTATATAGTGAAAAAGAAAATTTTTTATATGGAATACCTTCGAAGGAGCTACGCGATATATTTGGTTTTCGGACTTAAGTATAAAATTTTCTTGAAAATAATATAATTATATTATATAAATATTTCAACTATCTATCCTCAACGTGTTCTCGATTTATCGCGACGGACATGCAAAAATCAAAACAATTTTTGATTTTATGCGTGACTAAATCTAAGCATAATAATATACTGAGGGCCTGTCTGAATCCAAATCTTCGTTTCGACTTCGTTAGACAGTGACGCAAGAAGTTCTGCTATTATTAGAATTAGACGAAGCTATCTAGCCTATTCTATTGAACTAGATGTTATGCTAATTTAACCCTTCAAATAATTGAAAATTCTAGTAATAAATTTGATCGAATTAACCAAATTCTAGGTTCAGTTAACATATTTAGGGTTGATTTTTTAAAATTATTCCACAATGTTGAATTTTACCATCAGTTTCGGTAAATTTCAAATTAACCTAAATAAATTGTTGAAATTACCATGGTAGCAACGTAATCAGCCCGGAACACTAGGGCCTTGGCTAAGTGCAGAGAGTGTGGGGTAGGTCAAGAGACGAAAAAATTCGTACAAAAAAAAAATAATGCTAATCACATCAAGTCCTGAGATGACCATGCCTCGACTTATCTGGAGATGATAATAATTGTAAGGACCAGAATCATCCTAACGGTGCTATGCCTAAGCCTCCAAGTGGCACCAGTTGGCACACATTATTGAGCTGATGCACCTTTGTCTTTATCTATACTATAAAGGGAAGAAACTCCGGTCGGAGGAGTAAGGGAAAGGTATTTCTGCACTCACAGACTCATATCGGATACTACCTTTATTTTCCGAATGATGTAGATACATATGAACTAGCAATATAAAAGAAAAATCGTTTTTTTTAAAATCATTCCCGAAGCATTAAGGACCTAATTGATGCAAGATAACGAAATGACGGCACCCAAATGGACGTAAATTAACAAAAAGGGAGAAAGATTCTACTCACGCTTCATCACTGTCCGGTGAATGGACCTCACTGGAAGGTCTTCTGAATACTGACCAAAGGCTGCTACTGCACCTGAAATAATACCAACAAAAATGGGATACTCCCGTTGGATTACGGACCATGCTTTATGCTTATGGGATTTGTTTAGCCTTACGGCTATTCAAATTGACAATTTACAATGATATATTTTATTCTAGCCCATAACTTCCACTCAATCCCGAGCTTGATAAAAGTGGGCTTCTAAGACTTCTACGTACTGCAATGTAGGCGATAAGACGCTTCTGGGCGATTCCCATGTAATATTTATGCTTGAGTTCATCGATATATATTTTTTTGAAAATATTTAATAAAATATTTTTTGCCCTTCTGCGCAATTCCGATGAATTATCTATGCTGAAGTTCATTGATGTAAGATTCTTTATGAAACTATTTAATAAAATGTTAGCCATAAATTTGACGAAATTGTTAGAGAAACTATTCTAGGCATTGTATTACGATATCAGAGAAAAAAGTTCAGTATTTCATTTGATAGGTACGATTGCGCAAAAAAATAAATAAATAAATTTATCTCTCGTTCCTCCTTATGGATTATACCCTAGGAAGACGGGCAAAATCAATGATCTTTCGTTCGCAATTGAATTTTTCAAAAATCGCTTTTCCTTTGGAATTTATTTATCAAAAATTTGCTGTCAATAACATATTAAAATTGACAAGACTTTCGCTGTAATTCACAAAACCTTGGGTAATTTTATTTTATTTTTGAAAAAATTAATTACGAATGAATGATCATTGATTTTGCCCGCCTGCCTAGGATACTCTGAACAAATAAAATTATTAAATAAAGTTTGTTATTAAACCGGATGCGGCGCATCCTTTGGGTTATGATGGATCAATTATAAGTCATAAAGTGTATCAAACATAGAGGACTCCGTGATAAAATTTGCAATGTGCAATTTCAAAAATCTACTTTGAGATCGCGTGTTCACTTAGCACTCATAGAGACTTAGGTTGGCTTAGGTGGTGCGCTCAGGCTGGTGCAATAGGACACCAAATATATTTTTTAAGTACCAACGATCTTAAAACCATGTCTCGTAGGACCCGTAATAGTTTCGAAATTGTGAATCGTTGTTGTTGTTCTTCTTCCTGTAAATTTCAACTGAAAGTAAAGATACCTACACCAAGTTAAATCTAACTTAAGAAGAAGTTAGTTTTTTTTTTAATTTTCTTCACACAAATTTCTGTAAGTTCATCAAAATTGAACCATGAACTTGATATCTGGTTGTGGTAAGAATCCTAGGGAAGTATCTCCTGGTGGTTTTGGTATTGCACATAAAATATAGCAGTTTTCTTCCACCAAATTTCTCTGTTAATCTAGACGGACCTCTACAGAAGTTTTTATTTGATCTCTAATGTTTCAAATCACATAATTAACAGCACGATTAAAACAACAATTTATACTTATAATTATTATAATATTCATATGCAAATAAATTTTAAACGGGATGCACTCCGTCGTAAAACTGGAAAATTATTCAAAACTCCCAATGTTCACAGATATGAAAAATCAGGCTTTAACAATTTTCTTTTAAAAATGTGGAACAAAATGGTATAATTTGTTTTATGTATAATGCGTGCATGCATGCATTGTTGCATAAAACCCATGTGTCTGTAGTGCAAAGCTGGGAATAATGACCTTTCATTATGAAAACTCATGGTAACAATCAGTAGGGAGTGTTGCGTTTTATTTCGGTAAATTTAGTCTGTATACTCCGGAATTTATTTTGCAATAGCAAATTGATAGTTGAATTGAGATAAAAACTGCGAGAGTTAAAGCTATCTATGTATAACACAACATACATAAATGTAAAAAAAAAACGTACAAAGCCAAAGCCTGAAATGGTGATAATGTTACCAAATTTACTTAAGAACTTTCATTCCAAAACTCATTACATAGTTTGGTCTCGGAATGGGTTTTGGTACCATTTAAAATCTAATTTCCTTTGGAGGCCCATCTTTTTTACATTTTTTTTACATGTTTTTAATGATATAGGAATAGCTTTTGCTAAAGAATTCTAATTCAAATTTTCTCTTTGCTTCAACTATTATTTTAGTTTTGGTCATGCTTTATAGAACCACTTGTTATGAAATTTACGCGAAAGATTAGACTTTTACATACATACGATGTTCTATAGAATATTTATGCACTAATTTCGACACACGCCGCATTAATTGTCTGTTGACTTTTGATGATATATTGAATAAAAAATATAAATAATTTTGTTGGATTATATCACAGTTCTTCTCGTCATGTCAACAATTGAAGTGCTTGGTTTTTTATTAGAAATTATAATTATAATTAATGAAATCAAAATTCCCAAAATCTGTTTTTTTTTTTTCAATAAAATATAATAGTAGCACGTACAAAAGGCTATCAAACTAACCATAATTGAAACAAAAGGACACCAACAGACTCAAAATACATGACATTGGAAGGAGAGATGGGAGTCATATAGGATTATCATTGGATTGCCTACTTTCAAGAAAATGCAAGACATCATTCCAAACCAGTACATATATTGGAAGGTGTAAAAGACTGTAGAATCGTAAAACCAGCAAGTAGAAGGGATTATATACGCATTACTCCAGCATGAGTTTCTCCTACATGAAAAGATGATAGCGAACACACGTACCTTATCGAAAAAACTAAAACACAATCTGAATCCAGTCTCATATTCAGATGGACATTCAGATGAAACAAAACCAATTAAAGGTACCCAGCCAGATCCAAATCGTATGATCTTAGAAGCAATCAATATAAATGGAAACAATGTACCATAAACTCGTTATGCATATCACATAATTTGGGCCCCAAGCTTTTTCAACAATAACCAATTTAGCCTTTAACAAATAGCATACAGTACAACTAGTTTTTCGTATGACTAGATATGATGCCGGAGACGATGATACATCTGAGAGTTTAAACATACTTACCTTACTATGGAATATGGAGTGCAGTCAAATCTCAGGCATATAGTCAAACAAGCAATAGAATGAGAAATTGAAGTCATGCACCATAAGCTCATCATGCATTTTATCGTATATGTTTCGTAAAGTTCGTAAAGAACATTGCATGTGATGTAGCCCCCAGCACCACTAACAACATTATTTCTGAATAAAAAGATTGAAAAGGGGCATGACTCTGACGTCGTCACATGGGACCTAGTCTGAGTTGATAATATAAACAAAAGGATAATTATATTGTAATATATTTTAAGCATATCACAAATTTCAAAAGTATACCTTGCCTGAAATTAACTTAAAATTGGTTATGAGCCCAAACCATGGAGACCATAGGCCATAAATCCTTTAAGGAATAATTTTAATTATAAACTGTTTTTTGAGGACATATCTCTTGTTGTCACTGGCCATATCAGTCAGCATGCTTCAATCTGCATCATAATAGGCTATACGGCATCCATTATTTGTATGTAATTCAAAAATGCATCCAAAAAATGAATCTGTGCAATTATATTCACATAAATTGGATTACATCTACCATAGTTAATTTTCCATCAGTAAAGAAACCTGAAAATATATCCAAAACGAGCAACCAAATGATAAATGAAAATAGTGCACAATAAGCTCATTATACATATCGTATAATTTAGACCCCAGAACCGTCAACTTGAATTAGTTTAGACATTATCGAGATAATATTTAATACATTTAGGGAATCGGGTGACTGAACTTAATTCTTTAGCCCTACCTAGCCCAGGAGAAACGTTACTCCTACCCAGGGGTCTCCGGTACCCCAACATATTTTTGGTGTATTTTTAATAAGTAAGAAAATATTTTTATTTATTCTAATAAGTAATTAAATCAGTAATACAAAAAATAAATTACAATTTTTCAGACAAACATATTTGACATATGGCTTGGGTATGTTGGCCACATAGGGGATTTCTACACATGCCACTTGTGATTTTCGTTTACCGGTCCTTTTCTCTGGAGCATACAGTACACCCTTTTTTTGCCGTGAGATCAGGAACCTGTGCTACTACAGGGCGCGACTTTTGCAAGATTCTTCCTAACATAACTTGAAAGTTAGTAGGCAAAGTTCACAACGTAAAACGTTCCTCCATTTGTGGCGTAATAAGTGCCAAGGCCAGATTTTTCAAAAACTTGCGTCGCTTTTGATCTGTTTTTGTTGTAATTTTTAGGAGGACATTTGAATTAACACCAACTATATTTAAAAGGCCATAAATAATGATCATTGGCCATCTCCTTGTCTTTCTGGACACACTATACTTATGACACAGTTGGTCCATTAAATTGATCCCACATTTACTTTTATTGCAATACACCACCATCACTCTTATTTTGGTTCTAGCATCTGGATCTGCTATTGTGTGCATTGTCCAAAACAGAGTAACCACCTTCTTCTGTTTAGATTTCGGCGGACAGTATGACAAAGGAGTAAGTTCTTCCGACAAGGCAAACTTGACAGTATTTCGATCACGGTTTTCTAGCTCTATAAAAAGAGGAGGAATTTCTCTCTTGTTTTTTCGTAGTGTTCCTACAATACTGACTTGTTTGTCCAACAATTATTTTGCTACTGGTATAGAAGTGAACCAATTATCACAAGTCAAGTTACGAGCAGAGTCCATACCTAAATAGACAACAGCTCGAATCTGTAAGCAGTTTTGGAGTCACATAACATTATTATTTTTATTCCATATTTGTACTTGGAATGGACATTTTGAAAACACATCTGCCTCTGAATCCCAGTAAGATTTCATCTAACGTACAGCAATCAGACGGGCTATCATTAGAAACGTTGACGATGTGATCAGATGGTGACAGTCTACATTAGTATTTCTGAGTATTTCGTTTAACTTTTCTTTTGTGAAAAGAGATTCCATGCTTGCTTTTCGGTTCTTATTTGACGGGCTACGCCTTAAGGTCCATGAGGTTGCTGTACTATGTTTCATTGTCGAGTCCTAGATCTTGCAGGCTTTACGATAGTCCACCTGTATCCAGCTTTGCTTTGTAGACGATTTGGAACACTCAAAACACGGAGGGATTGAAGGGAATTCATCTGTGTCCACGTTAGCTTCAGACTCCAAAAGTGCCGATAACCCTGCACGAAAATCTTCGATGATTCCATCCTCTTCGTTGTCAGTGCCTAACTCGGGGACCCGCGACGTTAGGTGTCTCTTCGTCATCAGAATCAATTGTGCAACCAGCGAGTTATCTGCTCAACTGCTTTCTCCATAATCGTATCTTCTATACTAGAAAAATAAAATAAAAATTTTTATTGACAGTAACACAGAAATCATTGAAGATCATGCCATGTTTGTTGACATTTTTCTACTACGCAATCAAAATTATAAGACAATATTACGAATAAAACTCATCAATGTAGATATTGTGCTCACAACTTCACTTTTGCCATTAATTTGTCAAGAAACTCCAACTGCAAAATATTACTTTGTTATTACCCTGGGGTCTCACGGACCCCAAAACAGCTATAACTTCGCCCACACTCTTAGGACGCTAACGCGTGACTGGCGACAAGATGGCCGCCGACGCCATTTGAACATATCTAGGAGCGTGGGTGTGTTCGTTTCATAGTTTGTAAAATATTTACAACATTTTAGGCACTGGGTTTCTGAGACCCCGGGATAGGTTTTTAGGGTTAAGGCTGATAACGTTGATACATGTGGCTTTGACATTCTTACGTCGCTCTGGAATATGGGACCGCAATTGGATCTCAATCATATGGACGAACAGGCAACAGAATACAATACTAATTGTGAACAAAATGATTAATTCGAAAATTTCCAAAGATCAAAGTTAGTCTATTTATAACAAAATTAAAAATTCACAATACCTACATAAGTCGAAATCATGGAACTTTTCATTTTTGTTACATCGAATGCAGTTTGCGGAAAATAAAATTAATGAAGTTGAAAAACTGAAGTATTTAGAAAACAGAGTAGTTGGGACATAAACATCGATGATAAACATGATGATAATAACACTGCTGATCCAAATAATTCTAAACCAAATTGTGACCAAACTTCCGATGAGGAATCCGAGCCGGAATCATATGTAAGATTACTTCGACATGCCGAGATGAACACAGTAAAGAGGATCAATACTTCCATACCTGCATATGGAATAATGCAGGAAATAATTGTGCCGCAAAGAACAATTCCTTAATTTTTGCAACCAAATAACTTTTACTAAAATTGATAGAAGTTCGACTGATTAGATACTTAGCAAAAGTCATAGTGTTATTGCAATTTTGCAGATATTACTACTAAGCGAATTTCCATGTTTATTTTTTTAGCAATGCCGTACAATCAGCTTCTTCATATTCACATGTATAGGCACTAAGGTCCAATTTTTGACAATGCGGCCGTTATAGAATCCTGCTTCTTTCATCAAAACTATGTTTCAATAATCCACATGAGATGGTTTCCTGCCTCAAGTTTTCATTTAAAATCTCGAAATGACTCCATTCACCACTTCATAGATGAAGCATATGCAAAATTCAGGTGTTTTTTGAAGCAGTTCTATGCATATGAAATTAGTCAAACGGGGCATCTAGATTTAGGAAAAGTCCTAATTGTATGTATGGACTTTACACAGTAACGTATCTAGGGTGGAGCAGTGGGGACGGTCCGCTTCGGGCTGCACATATTTTGGAATTTTTCAAATTTCTGTATAAATTAGATAAAAACAAAAATAAATAATAAAAAAAATTGGGATTGACGATAACCACATAAAGATACGTCGCTTGTTGGTAGAAATTAGAACTGCTAACTGCTAAGAAAGTAAATTTTAAAACGGGAGTTAAATTAAAAATTTCAAACACGTAACTCTCGTAGCACGCGTTGACATTTAATATCGAATTTATGCTTGTTGTATAGGCCGTGTTAGTCTACAACTACACGCGACTTCCGTGAAGCAAAATTTATCCGGCTTTCAGCTTTTCATCGCAAACGCGATGAATTTAACCTCACATTCGGGAGATTTTTTTACGATTATTTTATACCCTAGATGAAATCTACAGGGTACACTAAGTTTGCCATTCCATTTGTAACACCTAGAAATATTGATAGTAGAGCAAAATGAATTGGACATCCACGCATAATATTAAAAGTTATTTTGATTTTTACGTGTCCGTCCGTCTGTACGTCCGCACGATAACTTGAGAATGCGTTCACTTAGATAGCTGACATTTAAAAAACAAAAGTAAATTTAAGTTCGAAAGTGGGCCGAATCAGGCAACTCCTTCGTAGGGTTGCCAAACAAAAATTTCGCTTATCGCTATATATTTCGGCAATGCCGGAAAACGCAAGTTACGTTAATAAACCTAAGTAATTCAGAAAATAAAAATGAAAATGCTGATTCAAACAATTATAATTTAGAATGCAGAAAGCAAAGCACAGAATTCATGAATAAAATAAATATTCGAACATGATTCGTCTAGACAGAGTTCCGTTCTCACAAATGAAAAAGTAGTACGATATGCAACTTACCTAAAAAGACACAAAGCAGCAGAAATTAACGTAACTTACCTGAAAAGATAAAAAGTAGCAGAAATTAACTGTGAGAACCGTCGAATCAGCATTCTTATTTTAAAATATGTAATTCTTAAAAAGCTTGAAGAAAATATCAAAGTTAAGAAAAAGTCAGTCTTATGACCGGAATCGAGAAGAATAGATTAGATCCCTCTAAAGAGTGGATCTCGGACAAGTATTTTTCTATTGTATTTGAATTAGAGTTAAAG